>CM072696.1:14154207-14463117 GCA_036884735.1 Huso huso | reverse complement strand
GCTCACAGGAGGTGGTTTTATTTTTTTACTGCATGTGAAGCTCGCCTCTAGAGGTGGTTTTATTTTTTACGCATGTCAAGCCCGCCTCTGGAGGTGGTTTTATTTTTTACCGCATGTCAAGCTCGCTCACAGGAGGTGGTTTTATTTTTACTCGCACGTCAAGCCTCGCCGCAGGAGGTGGTTTTATTTTTACCGCATGTCAAGCTCGCCTCTGGAGGTGGTTTTATTTTTACCGATGTCAAGCTCGCCGCTCGAGGTGGTTTTATTTTTACTCGCATGTCAAGCTCACTCTCTGGAGGTGGTTTTATTTTTTACCGCATGTCAAGCTCGCTCTCTGGAGGTGGTTTTATTTTTTTACCGCATGTCAAGCTCGCTCTCTGGAGGTGGTTTTATTTTTTACCGCATGTCAAGCTCGCTCTCTGAGGTGGTTTTATTTTTTACCGCATGTCAAGCTCGCTCACAGGAGGTGGTTTTATTTTTTACCGCATGTGAAGCTCGCCTCTGGAGGTGGTTTTATTTTTTTATTCGCATGTCAAGCTCGCCGCAGGAGGTGGTTTTATTTTTACTCGCATGTCAAGCCCGCCTCTTGAGGTGGTTTTATTTTTACCGCATGTCAAGCTCGCTCACAGGAGGTGGTTTTATTTTTTTACGCATGTCAAGCTCGCCTCTGAGGTGGTTTTATTTTTTACCGCATGTCAAGCCTCGCTCTCTGGAGGTGGTTTTATTTTTTACCGCATGTCAAGCTCGCTCACAGGAGGTGGTTTTATTTTTTACCGCATGTCAAGCTTCGCCTCTGGAGGTGGTTTTATTTTTACCGCATGTCAAGCCTCGCCTCTGAGGTGGTTTTATTTTTTACCGCATGTCAAGCTCGCTACGCAGGAGGTGGTTTTATTTTTTACCGCATGACAAGCCTGCTCTCTGGAGGTGGTTTTATTTTTACCGCATGTCAAGCCGCTCACAGGAGGTGGTTTTATTTTTACCGCATGTCAAGCTCGCTCTCTGGGTGGTTTTTTATTTTTACCGCATGTCAAGCCCGCCTCTGAGGTGGTTTTATTTTTTACCGCATGTCAAGCCCCGCTCACAGGAGGTGGTTTTATTTTTACCGCATGTCAAGCTCGCTCACAGGAGGTGGTTTTATTTTTACCGCATGTCAAGCTCGCCTCTGGAGGTGGTTTTATTTTTTTACCGCATGTCAAGCTCGCCTCTGGAGGTGGTTTTATTTTTTACTCGCATGTCAAGCTCGCTCTCTGGAGGTGGTTTTATTTTTTACTCGCATGTCAAGCTCGCTCACAGGAGGTGGTTTTATTTTTTTACTCGCATGACATTTTATTCGACACTTGCATGGAAACCGTAACGAGCATGTTTCTGGTCCTAGCACCCTTCTTCACCATTCCAGTGATGTCACATTGTTCAATGCGCTCTAATGATAAAAACAAGCTGGGAGTCGTGGAGCAAATAAGAAACACAATTATGTTTACAATTACTGAAAGACTATGATGTTGTCTCTGCACTTGATTTGTTTACGTTTTAAGTTCATAGTTTCTACCCATTCATTTCAGTTAAAAATAATACCAAAAAAAACGGTCTATTAAAAAAATGCTATTTTGTTTAAGAAAATACTGGCAAACAAAAAACAATCTAAGAACATAAGAGCAAGAAACGTTTTAGCACTAATATATAAAAGAAATTGACCTTTTTATTTTATGTTATACTACTGATAAAGTGGTAGAAAGTTAATTTCCTAATGTGTGAGTTGTCTGAATGTGTATTATGTTATTAAACTGTACTTTTGAAATCATGAATTTGTTTCCTAAGAACAAGTAGTCTGCTCCCTGACTATTTTAGGGAATCCTTCTGAATCATATTATACGTTAATTCAAACCATACTATCCACATATGGACTGTATTGGGGGGGTTCCCCAAATATAAATCAGAAGTATTAGTACTTTTTTGTATTTTATCGTGTCACTGCCAAAAAAGCGCAGATTTGCCTGACAATCACACAAGCAAATCATATAGTCTCCTCAAGTCTCCACAGGTGCACCATGCAGTAGCCTGAAACCTAGTCTCCTGAAAAGTTCTTAGTCACAAAGCATCTCTGTGTTCCCTCAGCTTTAAAATTAAGTTAAACAAACTGAATGTTTAATTACAACGTGTCTATTTCTTAATAAGTGTCCATATATATATATATATATATATATATATATATATATATATATATATATATATAGACAGTACTGTGCAAAAGTTTTAGGCAGGTGTGAAAAAATGCTGTAAAGTAAAAAAATGCTTTCAAAAATAGACATGTTAATAGTTTATATTTATCAATTAACAAAATGCAAAGTGAGTGAACAGAAGAAAAATCTACATCAAATCAATATTTGGTGTGACCACCCTTTGCCTTCAAAACAGCATCAATTCTTCTAGGTACACTTGCACACAGTTTTTGAAGGAACTCGGCAGGTAGGTTGGCCCAAACATCTTGGAGAACTAACCACAGTTCTTCTGTGGATTTAGGCAGCCTCAGTTGCTTCTCTCTCTTCATGTAATCCCAGACAGACTCGATGATGTTGAGATCAGGGCTCTGTGGGGGGCCATACCATCACTTCCAGGACTCCTTGTTCTTCTTTACGCTGAAGATAGTTCTTAATGACTTTCGCTGTATGTTTGGGGTCGTTGTCATGCTGCAGAATAAATTTGGGGCCAATCAGATGCCTCCCTGATGGTATTGCATGATGGATAAGTATCTGCCTGTACTTCTCAGCATTGAGGAGACCATTAATTCTGACCAAATCCCCAACTCCATTTGCAGAAATGCAGCCCCAAACTTGCAAGGAACCTCCACCATGCTTCACTGTTGCCTGCAGACACTCATTCGTGTACCGCTCTCCAGCCCTTCGGCGAACAAACTGCCTTCTGCCAAATATTTCAAATTTTGACTCATCAGTCCAGAGCACCTGCTGCCATTTTTCCGCACCCCAGTTCCTGTGTTTTCGTGCATAGTTGAGTCGCTTGGCCTTGTTTCCACGTTGGAGGTATGGCTTTTTGGCTGCAAGTCTTCCATGAAGGCCACTTCTGACCAGACTTCTCCGGACAGTAGATGGGTGTACCAGGGTCCCACTGTTTTCTGCCAGTTCTGAGCTGATGGCACTGCTGGACATCTTCCGATTGCGAAGGAAGTAAGCATGATGTGTCTTTCATCTGCTGCAGTAAGTTTCCTTGGCTGACCACTGCGCCTCACGGTCCTCAACGTTGCCCGTTTCTTTGTGCTTCTTCAAAAGAGCTTGGACAGCACATCTGGAAACCCCTGTCTGCCTTGAAATTTCTGCCTGGGAGAGACCTTGCTGATGCAGTATAACTACCTTGTGTCTTGTTGCTGTGCTCAGTCTTGCCATGGTGTATGACTTTTGACAGTAAACTGTCTTCAGCAACCTCACCTTGTTAGCTGAGTTTGGCTGTTCCTCACCCAGTTTTATTCCTCCTACACAGCTGTTTCTGTTTCAGTTAATGATTGTGTTTCAACCTATATATTGAATTGATGATCATTAGCACCTGTTTGGTATAATTGTTTAATCATACACCTGACTATATGCCTACAAAATCCCTGACTTTGTGCAAGTGTACCTAGAAGAATTGATGCTGTTTTGAAGGCAAAGGGTGGTCACACCAAATATGGATTTGATTTAGATTTTTCTTCTGTTCACTCACTTTGCATTTAGTTAATTGATAAATATAATCTATTAACATGTCTATTTTTGAAAGCATTCTTACTTTACAGCATTTTTTCACACCTGCCTAAAACTTTTGCACAGTACTGTATATATATATATATATATACACACACACACACACACTTCTTTTTTAAATGGATTTATAATACAACTTTTTTCTTTTCTTTCTGCTTATGCAGTTTAGTAGTATGCATCCTAGTACACTGTGCTACACGCAATTGGAAGACTTCTAACAAAAGAGCAGAAATAGAATAAGCAACCTTTAAACTAGTGGGAAAATATGTGAAAACAATGCTGCAGGATTTATACCTTTACCTTTGTAAGTACCTTTTTACACATGCAACACTTATTTACATCATGTTTTACACTCACTGCAGGTTCCGTTTTCCCATGTGGGATGCACACTTTATTGTTGGTTTTGTGAACTGCATATGTGGTAACAGGGCCCTTTTTAAAAAGCTTAACTCGGTAGAATATACTCACTAGACTAGCGAGTGAGAAAAAAAAAATATGGAAAATCATCTAGCGAGTATATTTCTTGAAAGTAACCTGAAAACGTAGTGACACATGCAAATTAGGCTATGACATCACGAAATGCCATGGAGAATTCCCTTTGACTCGCTAGAATTTGCAGTGGATAGAAAACCATTTTTTCGCTCTTATGTTGCTACTATTTGTGTAGCAATTTTACAGAGTAACTTATAAACTTGCTCGATAAATGGATGGAAAGCACACTATAGCCCTTCTCGAAGTTCCCTGTTCGCTTTCATCTTCTGACATACCTTCATTGCTCATTTCTTGTAAAGACGCCGACATATCTGAATTTTGTTCATCGCGGTTTTCTTTTGAAACCTTTCCAATCACATGAAAATAATTTGTTATTTTCCTCGTCTTGGTTTGACAAGTTTTCAAACTGTCTGAAAACGAGTAGCCCATCGCACTGATAAATCGGTGAAATTGGCGGGTATGGGATTTGTAGTTTTTAATGTGTGATTAACAGTGTGCAGTGGACATCAATGAACTACATTCCCAAAGTACATTATGATTCAGCTATGAGTTTTTACTGATTGATTTTTTTTTAATATACTTTCAGCTGAAAAAAAATCTAGTTTATTTTTATAGTCAACCTTTAGGAATTTCTAGTTGCACACATGTGCATAAATTAAAATGTACGTTCGCACAAGCATTGTTTTAGTATCATGCAGAAACTGTCGGGATAGCTTCATCTGTGCTACTGGACGACACAGAATGCTCCCCATCAGCCGTAACAAAAACTGTTGTGTGCTTATATGTTGGCTCTGATTTGTCCCGAGATCCACCAAAATTATTTTGCATCCACCCATGGATCACAATCCACGTATTGGCCACCACTGCATAGAAACTCTTATATGATTACATATAAAGTAGTGTGCATTTTTTGAAAAAAAAAACTTCTTGTCCAAGGGACATCATTCTAGAAAAATCTACTTGTCCTTCTTAAAAATCTACTTGCCCTCACTGTCCCATAAAACACACACACAAATAGAATATCATTTTTAGGATTTTGCTTTTATTAAAAAATGAACACAATCAAATAGTGATTAATAGTATTTTTTGCTTCATGCAATCAAATAAAGAAAACATAATTCAGTCTAAACATAACTTGCCAAAACTGAGCCCATCTCATTTTTGTGCATGACACATGGCAAAACAAAAATAATAATTAACTAAAAAGATTCAAACAACATCAGACTTCACACACCTTTTATTATGAGGTGCAGCATTTTAGTATCTTAGGTTTTGGTTTCGATTACCATATATACCATGAAAGAGCCAGCTGCCCAACGTTTCGATATGTTGTACATATCTTTCTCAAGGGAGCCATATATACAGTATATATATATTTTACAGAAGATGTTGATGAGTTGACAGATCCACCTGATGGTGAACCTCTTCACACTACACACCCGTCAAACAATTTAGTGTAAAATTAAAACCAGACACAGTATTGACAAAAAATGTTCTGATCCTACTTCCTGAGATTTGTGGCTACCACTGATACTTTTACTGTTTTTAGATCACAAAATCACTAAATTTATGGAAACATTTCTAAAGAAAAATGAATTTGAGTTTTAAAACTTATTTTTTACATTCAAAACTAGGCAATCATAAGGTATATTTCACCATAGAGTGAAAACTGTTATTTTCCAGGGCAACTTACAATTGCTACAAGATATCACATTTTTACATACAATTACAATTTTTTACATACAATTACATTTTTTTAATTTATTTATATACAATTACCCATTTATACAGTTTTTCAACCTAGTTCAATCTAGGTACAGTACCTTGCTCAAGGGTACAACAGCAGTGTCCGCCACCTGGGATTGAACCCACGACTCTCCAGTCAAGAGTTCAGAGCCCTAACCACTACTCCACACTGCTGCCCTAGTATAATACAGTATACTTTCAATGGATAACTGTCCTGATACACAAACCGAAAGTCACGTCATGTCAGTCAGACCTCAAACAGGTAGAATGTTCACCGGAGCGGAAGGGTTAAAGGATTGGTTTCTAAACTACATTACCCAGAAGAACGGCCATGACGCTTGTTTAATACAGTTTGGTTTCCTATATGGTCTTTGGATAAAGAGAAATAATGTAGTTTTGTGGGCGTCTCAGTGGGTGTTGCGCTGTCGGTCTCATGACGCAAAGTTGTATTAAAAATAATCAAGTCAATCTACAGCTTTACAAACCTACTGCCAACCACCTGATTTAAGTAGCTTTTTAAAAAATAAATACATTGCTAAACTGTTACATGTAAAATAGTTTAAAGGTTTTTGTAATTTTTATTATGTTAAATATTCTTCCCAGAGCTGGTGGTCAAACTTTACTGGGCTCCTACTGCAGACAAAGGTAATGTGATAGTGTTGTTGCATTAATTAAAATATGTTTCTTACTGTGTGTGACGGAGGGTTTGTGAAATTAAAAGGATATGTGTATTTGTGTACTCTGTATATATTTTTGCTTTGAGGTTTAGAGTTACGCATTTTTTAAACATTTTCATTTGTATGTGACTTCCAGAGTTTAGAGTTTTCAGGACCTTGTGTGATTCCCTAGAAATCTATGAGTTTTTCTAGCAACAAAACGTTGTGACAAAATTAGAAAAAAAGTACTTGTCTGATGGTAATGATAAAACTTGCTGTCCCTCACACAAATCTTGTTGTCCCGGGCGTCAGGCGAATTGCACACCCCTGCAACTTGTCTAATATGGATTTCTACAAAGATGTCTAGAGTTTCAGGAACACTTTAGTGAAGGGATCCTCCTCCAGAGACTCCAGCTCCTCCTCCCCTCTTCACTGGACTGGATACACCTGTGAGAGATGGAGAGAGAAGCACAGGGTTCATTTCAACAAACGCTTCCCTGAAGGAGCCATTATCCATTCCAGCTCTCCTGAGGGATTGGCTTTCCCTTTATGAAATAGAATGCTGCTCAGAACAACACCTAATGATGTCATACCTTCACAACCACATTACGTCCCGATCTCTTCAGCTCCTCCTGCTGGGACATCAGTTTCATCTTCCCCTCCTCACTGAACCGATTACCATCCAGCCTGAGAGACACAGAGGGTTACAAACACATCACTCAGTCACAGCCTGAGAGGCACACAGTGACACAGAGGGTTACAAACACATCGCTCAGTCACAGCCTGAGAGGCACACAGTGACACAGAGGGTTACAAACACATCGCTCAGTCACAGCCTGACATTCCAATGGGTTCAAAGCAGTTTCCCATTCCTGGTTTTCAGTTCAATCCTGTATCACTGGTTTCAGCCACAGCCCATGAATCTGCACCTAGCTGTGTTGAGATGGCTCTGTTTAATAGGCAGGCATGGTGCTAGATTGGGGATAGGTGTTTGTAAGAGTCAGAAATGCATTTTGCATGCAGCTGTTATTTGACAGATTAGAGCAAGCTGAATGAGAAAGCTGAGCAGAGCGCGAGCTGTGTGTATCAGGCAAGGAGAGGTGCTGATCAGGGTCCTGACTCTACAGCACACAAACACAATGCACTGAGCGTGCTGCAGAGCCTTCCCTTTCCACTCAATCAGACTGCAGTTTGAAATGCAATCTGCAGAGCGAGTAGTGTGACTGTCTGTCTGTCTCCCTGACAAACACAATGCATTGAGCATGCTAGCAGAGACATTCCTATCCACTCAGTTCGAAATGCAATCTGCAGAGCTAGCTGTCTTTCTGTCTCCTTGTCTCTTTACTTCTCTCTGCCTCCCTCCCTCCCTCCCTCCTTGCCTCCATGTCTCTCGCCGTCCCTGCCTGTCTCCCTGAGCAGCTCTTTCAGTGGCAGAGCTCCCTGTGTGCTCACTCACCCTGCCCTGAGAATGCTTTACTGGCCATTCTCCACACTGAGCCCTGAATGAATCTGTTTGCAGAGGGATGAACAGCAGTCTCATGGAGATTGGGGTTCAGAATGGGGTTTTTGTTAAATATGAGGCGCTGATCAGTTACCTGCGCCAACAAGGACCCAAGAGGAAAATATAATAGAAAAATCAAGGGAATAACGCCGGTTTATTGTAGCTTGAATCAAAACCAATCTGTTAAATATATTGTAGCAGTGACAGTGATTTTCATCCCTATCACACAGGTAAATCATTCAATATTATAGAAATGTTTATAAAGAATCCCTTTAAAATATTAAAGATTCTCAACCCGTTGTGCATTTTTTAAATCATTTGTCACAGCTACAATATATTTATATACAGGCATATGATTGTGGTTTTGATTCACGCCACAATAAACCAATGTTATTCATTTTTGAGTGATGGATTATAGTTCCCTCTTAGGTCCCTGTTGCTGTTGGTAACATTAACACAGCTTCAGTGTCTCTCAGTACAGAGCTCTCAGTCTCACACAGCAACACAGATACTCACTCAATCTTCTTCAGACTGCTGCAGGTTTGTATGAGGCGGGTGAGGCTGGGAACAGAGCTCTCTGTGAAGGAGTTACCATCCAGGTCTAGTTCAGTCATGGAGTGGTTTGTACTGAGAGCGTAGCAGAGATCCTCAGCACAGCCGTCTGTGAGACCAGCCTTCCACAGCCTAGAAAGATGAAGACACACACGCACCAGAACTGATCAACATGTTAGACACATTCATTGAGGACCATGCAGCTTTTCTAAAACAACTGAACATTTAATTAACAAAGAAACTCACTGATCATTCCTTGCAGATTAACTGTCAGGGGCGGATACTGTATTTTTCATGACAAATCTTGTTTATAATATGAATGCTGACATCAGTAAAAACGTACTGAATATACATATTTAATTTAGTTAACACATTAGTCGTTCTACTAATTAGTTTATGAAGTACACTATTGATGTTTTTATTGTAATACAACTTACGATGACGTTTCACTGAAGACGATTTATCTAGCTATCCTAATATATTGTAATGCTGTATGTTATGGTGTTTCATGACATATTGGTATCTTGCTTACATTTCAAATAAATATCAGTAACAATACTGTAGCTCCCCGAACTCATTTGAAGGTACTGTACAGTAATCTATTACTTTTTACACAAGGCAGTAGTACAGAGTGGGAGCTTATCCCTTCTGACAGGTGGGGTGGGTGTAGAGAAGTGCATTCTTCAGACACAGGGTTTTGAAATTCCAATATTAACATAACCTCATGTAAGTAAAAAAAAAAGAGATCAAAGATTACACCCCTCTTAAAATAGTTGGTATTTTGATTATTAGTGTTTTGTAAACAGAGTTGTTTTTAAATGATACGCAGTAGGCTTAGCAATGGGGCAGCAGTGTGGAGTAGTGGTTAGGGCTCTGGACTCTTGACCGGAGGGTTATGGGTTCAATCCTTGGTACTGCTCCAGTAAAAACCCAACTGTATAAATGGGTAATTGTATGTAAAAATAATGTGTAAAAAAAATAATGTAATTGTATGTAAAAGTAATGTGATATCTTGTAACAATTGTAAGTCGCCCTGGATAAGGGCGTCTGCTAAAAAATAAATAATAATGTAATTGTGATACAGTATGTCACAATGAAAAAGAAAATAAAAAATATATTTTATTTTCATGAGCTATCATTAAAATAACTCCTGAAAATGAAGCCACATCAGTGGTATAAATAATAAATACATCACGTGTTGGCGTTCCTCCTTTATATAAAGCGAATAGCCATGATATTTTCACTCTCTGTGTTGCCTGAACTATGGGAATCTTTTTTAATGATATTGTATTGCCACCTTTGCAATAAAATGCAAGACCTACAGTGTGCCTGGCGCTCCTGAAACCTCACCATGTTGTTATATTGTATAATATAATCAAAATTAAAAGCAAACAAAACGCAGCCAAATCCACTTTTTGGCGAAGACAAGGTCATTTTTGTGATTTTGTTGAAATGGTTTCCGTTGACATGAGAACGAGCTGTTGACCGACAGTTTGAAAGCTGGTCTCTCATGATCCTTTTGGCTATGTGAAAGGTTTATGAAGGTATTATACCTACATAGATGGTGCAATTTTGTGCTGTGTGAATGGATCTTGTGTACACATTTTTGAGATGTTGCTGAGATGGCTCTGTACCGGCATCTGAGTGTGAAAATGGCCTCAGTGATATAATATTCACACAATCACCCAGAGTGTTTACTTACCTCAGTCCCTGTAATTTACAGTTTGGATCCCCCAGTGCAGCACACAGCCATCTCACTCCAGAATCTTCCAGCTGTGTATTGTAGTTCAGATTCAGCTCTGTCAGGTTTGAGTGGTTTGTACGGAGAGCAGAAGCAAGATCCTCACAACATCCAGCTGTGAGACCACATACACCCAGCCTGCAGAGAGTTGGAGATAAGGAGGAGAAGATCAACACAGCGTGAGAGAGGGGAGAGGGGGGGACAACTCAATGTGAGAGGGAAGAAAGGGGGAGGGGAAGAACAACAACTCAGAGGAAGGGAGGGGGTAGAAGGGGAGAAGAGGAACAAAGAGGGGATGGGGAAAGATTAGGAGAGAGCAGAGGGGAGGAGAGAGAGGAGTGAGACAGTGGGAGAGTAGGGAGAGAGAAGAGTAGAGGGAGGGTAGAAGGGGGAAGGGAGTGAGAGAGGGAAGGAGGAGAATAAATCAAACTCAGGACAGTAACACTGTTTTACTTTCAGAAAATGTGCCCTTGCCTTTTACTTTAAAACAGGGACCTTTGACTTTTAGAAACCCAGATCCAGTATCACAATTTAACCTTCATAGTGTTGTTCACGCATTCTTCTTCAATTAGAAACAAAATAACACTGAGGGAGGGGACCGGGAGAGGAGTGGAAGAAAGGAGGAGGAGACAGACAGAGAGGAGGGGAGAGACAGAGAGAGGAGGAGGAATGAGATGGGGAGAAAAAGGGGGGACAGAGAGATGAGGGGGAGACAAAGAGGAGGGGGAGACAGAGATGAGTGGGAGACAGAAAGAGAGGGGGCAGAGTGGAGGAAAGAGACAGCGAAGGGGAGACAGAGAAAATGGGAGACAGAGAAAATGGGAGACAGAAGGGGCAGAGAGAGAAGGGGAGACAGAGGAGGAGTCAAAGAGGAGAGGAGACAGAGATAGGGGGGACAGAGAGGAGGGTGAGACAGAGAGGGGAGAGATTAAAGGGGGCCACTAAACACTTATAATAATATTAATAATAATAATTTAGTAACCCAATATTAATATTAGCGCTGCAACGAAGGTTACATTTTGACCTTTGAAGGAAGGTTCAAACCGTCAATGGTACTAATTTGCAGAATTTACTGGTGACGTCACCATAGGTACTTGTTTATATTTGATTGAAAATCCTATTATTTTACAGGTAATCTATATATGTGGAATAAAACATTCACATGTAGTTTGAAATGATGGTATATAGAACAGTAATCATGTTTTTATAATTTAATTAAAAATATATATATAAAATATATGTTGTTTATTTATACATAATTGATGCTGCTTGCGATACATATAGTAAGCTTGCATTGCAGCAGCACCAACTGCAGCGGACTTAGGCAAAACAAAGCTTTATTTAACAGTCACTGTTCCAAGCAGGTTATCAGTCACAGTCACATTTTACTACTACTAAAATATTAATAATGATACTAATAATAATATGAACTTACGCTTGTCAAGTGACCCTGGAGATTGGTTGTGCCTCCATGATACATCAACAATCGCTTGCACAGTTTGCGTTCAACTTTTTTTTTGGTCATCTGGGAATTTAACAAAAAAATCCCAAACAGCAGAGGGTTTTCGAGACATTTCGAGACATTTCTTTCAATACAGCTTACGCTTATGGCAAATGAAGAAATTAAAGGTTTACCTCTGGATAACACGAGCTGGAGGGGGGAGGGGAGGCAGACAGTGCTCAGTTTTTTAAATTAAAAATTTGTGTTCGCGTATATTTTGTATATTTCAAACATATTCTACCATAGCACTTTCTTACACTGTCTTGTACACTAGATATTCTGTACATATTTTACTGAAGCACTACAACTGCTATAGGTGCTTTGGCAGCGGCGCTAAATAGAGTTGCTACGTATAATGATTTGGTAGAGGATTTTAATACAACTTTTGTTTATGTAATATGCATTACAAATCAAAAGCTCAAATTTTGCATGTGAGTGACATTTAATGTGTGACTTAAGTATTTACACAGTCAAATGGTTTCTGTTAACAGAGAAAATAAAAAATCCTGACAAACCTTCGAAGGTTTAAAACTACCTTCGAACACAGCCCTAATTAATATTGTTTGAAAATCACAATACAGCTGTAAATATATTTTAAAACGCCATTTACCAGTTAAATATGCCTTATCATTAAACTTAGAGAACTTTTTTCTTCTTAAGATTACATTAAAGATGTTATTAAGAAAAAATTGAAGACGACTAAGAAAATGTGGAGAATTGCACTTAAGGTTTCTTCTTTTATTTTTTATTTAACCAAGAGATTTACCCAATAAAGAAACTATTTCTACTAAGACTTTCAAGAATACGGCCCCAGGTTTTAGTGAAGTATTATTACAAAAAAAAACAAAAAAAGGTTTTCTATTAAACTGATGAAACAAAGGAAGAGGGGGTGGAGATGAGAGAGGAAAGAGAGAAGATGTGAAGATGAGATCTGTGTCAGTGATATAATATTCACATAAACACCCAGAGTGTTTACTTACCTCAGTGTCTGTAATTTACAGTTTGGATCTCTCAGTGCAGCACACAGCAATCTCACTCCTGAATCCCTCAGATGGTCATTGCAGCTCAGATCCAGCTCTGTCAGGCTTGAGTTGTTTGTACGGAGCACAGAGGCGAGATCCTTACAACATCCAGCTGTGAGATCACATTGAAATAGCCTGCAGAGATGAGGAGACAGGAGAAGATCAGCACAGTGTGAGAGGAGAGAGACAGGGGGTGCAACTCAGTGTGAGAGGGAAGAAAGGGGGGAGGGGGAGAGCAACTCTGAGAGGAAGGGAGTAGAAGGGGAGCAAAGAGGGAGGTAGGGAGAAGGGAGGGGAGGGAAAGACAGAGAGAAGATGAGAGGGGAACAGAGGGCAAGAGTGAAGAGAAATAGGGGAGAAAGGAGGGGAGAAAAGGGGGGAAACGGCGGCGGTCAGTAAAGGAAAACAAGCAGACATAGCACATGTTTTAAACTGAAGCGTGAGAGGGACAATAACAATCTGATAGAACACAAACGCCTCGAAGTCTAGAGGTGCTGTATTAACACCAGCAGACTACGAAAACGTTAGGTTATTATCATAACCCCGGTTCCCTGAAATAGAAATGTAACCATTACCGTATGGGTACTTACCTCCGAAAGACCCAAAACCTGAAAGACCCGACGCAGTTATGATAATAACCTAATTTTCCCTTTCAAGTACGAAATGTAACCATTACCATGTGGGTGAGTGTACCAAAGTCATCGCAAGGGCAATATTGCAGAACGACTGGAATGCTACAAGGCTAAGCTGCAGTAACAATTAGCTAGGGATAAAAAATTGAGGTAGAAACACCTCTATGTCTGTGTTGTAAAGGTCGACTGAGAAGCTACCCTTAACACTAGTTCCAAAACAAGGGTTTTGAGGATCAATCACATTAAGGCTGTAGAACCTAGTGAAGGTATGGGGAGTAACCCACACCACTGCATTGCATATGTCCTTGACAGGTGCACCCTGGGATATAGCCCACGAAGTTGTCATGCCCTGGTGGAATGGGCAGTGAGCTTTTCTGGAGGGGTCAAGTTGGCCAGCTCATAGGCAGTCCCAACTGTGTCTGCTATCCAGTTGGTCAGCCTCTGCTTAGACAGGGTTTGACCATGGGATCTAGCCCCATAGCAGACAAAAAATTGTTTGTACTGCCTCCCTCCTGTCAACGTAGCACGTCAGGGCCTGCACTGGGCAGTGCGTGTGGAGCTGTTGCTCCCTGTCAGACTGGAAAGGAGGGGGAAGGAAAGCCTCCAATTCCACCGACTGGTTAATATGGAAAGTTGAGATTGTTTTCAGCAGAAAAGCCGGGTTAGTATGAAGTGTAACCATCATACTGGCCTCTGATAAAATTAGACAAGCTTTCGATATTGAAAATGCTTGCATCTCACTCACCCGCTTTGTGGAGATGATAGCAAGCAACAAAGCCACATTGAGTGACAAATATTTCAGCTCAGCTGAATGCAGGGGCTCGAATGGAGTGCATTAAGCACCACATTTAGCTGCCAGCGAGGAACAATATCCTTCATAGGCGGACAAAGGCACCAAGCCCCTTTCAAAAATTGCCCTGCCAGGAAGTGAGCTCCTGGGGAGACCGAGTCAGTCTTGACATGGCAAGCTGAAATAGCTGCCAGATAGACCTTTAATGTAGAGGGTGATTTCCCCTCGTCAAACAGGTCCTGCAAAAATTGAGACAAGCCACTAGTAACTGTACTGGCAACATATGGACGCAGCTCTGGCATTTTGTAGGGTGTCAATAACCCTATTGGACAGAGCCAGATGGCTCAAATGCAGCTGTTCAGGGGCCAGACCCAGCGCTGCAGGCTCGAAGGGTCGGGATGCCATAAGGTTCACCCACCTGACTGAGCAGGTCGCGGTGCTTGGGCAGTCTCCATGGCTGGCCGCTCAAGGGCTGCATCAGGGTTGAAAACCAGAGTCTCCTGGGCCAATAAAGGGCTACTAGGAGCACCTTGGCCTGGCACTGCCTGATTTTCTCCAGACACAGTAGGAGCAAAGCGAGCGGTGCGAAGGTATATAACATTTGCCTCAGCCACTGGTGTGCCAAGGCATCTACTGCCAGCGGGTCCCCGCTTCCTATTATGGAGAACCAGAGGGGACAGTGGGTTGATTCCCGGGAGGCAAAGAGATCTATCTCTGCTCGCCCGTACCTCTCACAAATGAGTCTCACCACCTCGGGGTGAAGTCTCCATTCTGAGGTGCTGGGAACTCACCTTGAGATGTCCGCCACCCAGTTTGTCACCCGGGTAGATATACTGCACGCAGTGAGAGTATGTTCTTGTGTGCCCACACGATGGAGACTGGGCAACCTGAGGCCGCCTTGGTGGTTAATGTAAGCCACCACTGTTGTGTTGCCTGTACGAACAAGCACATGTCTCCCTAAAACCTCCTGAAAACATTCCTGCAAGGCCAGGTAAACTGCCTGCAGCTTCAAAACACTGATGTGGAGACCCTGCTAAGGGGGGTTCCACACACCTTGCGCCCCCCTGCCATTCCACACAGTGCCCCAGCCAAGGCTGGACGCATCCGAGGTGACGCCCTCCCTTCTGGTGACACTGCCCACATTGAGGCATAGATGTGCAGGCTGTTTCCACCAAGAGAGTGCCTTTAGACAGTGGCGGGACACTGTCAATATGCGGTCGCGGTTCAACACAGGCTGAAAAACCCTGCTGTTGAACCAGGCCTGCGTCTCAATGGGGCCAGGATAGCTTCCATGCACTTCGAGAAGGCATGGGGAGCTAGAGAGAGGCCAATGGCAAGACACAAAATTTGTACGCTGTTCCCTGAAAAGTGAACCGCAGGCACTTCCTGTGCGCTGGTTTTATGGGGATGTGGAAATAGGCGTCTTTGAGGTCCACCGTGGTGAACCAGTCGCCTGGCCTGATTGACTGCAACAGCTGTTGCATCGGTAACATTTTGGACCTCCTTCAGCTCAGAAACAGGTTGACCTGTCTGAGGTCGAGGATCAGTCTGAGGCCACCATGTCGCTTGGGCATGAGGACGTACCTGAAGTAGAACCCCTACTCTAACTGGAGGGGGTCTATCATGCGAATAGCCTGTTTTGCAGCAAAGCTGCTATCTCTTGTGACACCACCGTGGTGTCCTGTGGGTCCGTGACTGATGTTAAAGTCATGCCCTGAAAGGGAGGGGGACCGTGCTTGAACTGCAGTGAGTAGCCGGTCTGAACGGTAGTAAGCACCCAGATGTCTGTGGTGCACTGACGCCAATACTCCTGATGGCTCCCTGAAAAGGGGCCCTGGGCCTGAGGCAGCAAACTCCTAGGGCTGCTGCTTGGCTTGTCGTTTAGCCTGAGGCTTCTATCTCTGCGTTGGGCGGCGGAACTTATTAAAGCTTCCGCAGCGAGCAGCCGCGGGCCGGTTCTGAACACCACCTCTGGCAACCGGCGCAGCTGGTCTTTAAGCTGCAGGGACCTAGGGCGCCAATTTGCTACTGGTTTGTGCACCTGAGGTGGTCGCTTGGGAAGCAGGCGAACCATCTCCTTCGTGGATTCCCCACGCGGTGAGCGCACTGCAGCATCTCGTCCACCGCGGGACCAAACGTATGCCCTGGTGTAATAGTGGCATCCAACAGTGGTCCCAGTCAGGGAAGCCAGAGCTGCTTATGTGCAGCTATCAGCGCAGCCAGGTTCCTGCCTACAGCCTGCCCACTAAGTTTTGACACACAGAGCAGGTTCTTATTAACCAGGCGCAGCTCATCCAGTTGTAGTGATGAGAGCCTGTGGGACCTCAGCAAATAGATTGGTAGGCTACTAGAATACTATTATATATTTGCCCAGCCGTGCAGTGAAGGCACTGGCTGAATAGGCATGCTTGAGGATCACCTCGGAGACCCTACACTGCTTGTTGGGGCAGATTGTGTCCTTGGACAGGAGTGCTAAATTAGGCGCCTGTACCAAAGCGGTAATTTAAGCATCCACTGGCGGAAATTGGGCCACGCCAAGATTCTTCGCATCATGCACCCTATATAGGGTGTACATCGATCGGGAAACAGCAAGTTTGTAGCCAGGTGACGCCAGGGTGACTAGATCTCAAAAAGAAAATCCGGATACACTGGGGGACACACGGGAGAGGTGGTAGGCTCATCATCAAAAATGGACTGCTTGTTTCACCTTGTGTAGGCCAGGGCATTTGCAAGACTGCAGTGGCCCTCTCAATCAGCGGTAGAAGTTCTGCCAGCAGGGGATGTTCTGTCTGACTCCACGTCCTCAGACGGGAACGCCAGCTCCTGTTCGCCCACCTCAGAGGTGGCGATGGACACCATGTCCTCCTGTTGCCAATCTGCACTTGTAGCCACCTGGGGCCCCAAGGGGATAGGCGGAGCGAGCACCATTCCTTGGTGGGAAACAACTGCCCAGAGCCTTTCCATCTGCTCTGAGCCCGCCAATCACTTGGAATGGCGACTCTTCTTCTTCTTCTTCTTCTTCTTCTTCTTCTTCTTCTTCTTCTTCTTCTTCTTCCTCCTTGAGGGAGAAGAAGGCAAGGCAGAGGAAAATGAGGAAAATTTCTCCTCCTCTTCTTAGTAGGAGAAGTCAGAGAAGGGGAGGGAGAAGGAGAAGATGAGGAACACTGTGAAGCCGGTCTCCTACGTGAGGTTCTCCTACTCTCCCTAGGCACAGAGCCCTCATGAGAAGATACAACCTTCTCTTTTTGAGCCAAGGAAGGAGGGGAGCTTGTCCAGGTGGAACGGACTTAAGAGCTCTACAGAGCTGCGTGACACTCGCTTCTCAATGTACACTTAGAGAAAGGTGCACAAAACTCACAGGAGTTGCGGTCGGTGAGTGCCTCTTTAGCATGCTCCAGACCCAGACAGCCAGCACATCTGCCATGCCTGTCCTCCATGGGACCTGTCTTGCATACATCGCAAGAATTAAACCCTGGCATGATGTAATCGCAGTAGTGTGCAATTCAGACGACCGCCAGCTGTAATTGCTATAACAGTATAGCATATATTACTAGTACCCAAGGAAACTGTTGAACAAAGCAAGCAGCAATGTTGCTATGCAACAGGCAATGAGTCAACAGTGGTAAACGACTATAACCAGATCCACTGATAGATCAGGGATGGTACTGTCTAGCCTCGGTTACTTTGAAATACCTGCACTGTGCCTAAGCACTATTACAGGACTGTATAGAATGCTTTAACACCCGCACTGTATTATAGTACAATGTACAATACACACAGTGTCAATGGTACAGTGCACCGGGCATGGTACCCCCATTACAGTATGGTGCCCGGTACACACGGTACTGTGCAACTGGTATGGTACGGCGTACAAAACACGGTACGGTGCAACATTCAGCCTATTTAAATGGAGAAAAGTAGTCACTGTGCTGTTTGGTATCATTGTGTGCACCACACTGAACATGGACCAGAGAAAGCAAAGGAGAGAGTTGTCTGAGGAGATCAGAAAGAAAATAATAGACAAGCATGGTAAAAAGGTAAAGGCTACAAGACCATCTCAAGCAGCTTGATGTTCCTGTGACAACAGTTGCAAATATTATTAAGTTTAAGGTCCATGGAACTGTAGCCAGCCTCCTCCTGCGGCGGCCGCAAGAGGAAAATCGACCCCAGATTGAACAGAAGGATAGTCACGAATGGTAGAAAAAAAACCAAAATAACTGCAAAGAGATACAAGCTGAACTCCAAGGTGAAGGTACGTCAGTTTCTGATCGCACCATCCGTCGCTTTTGAGCGAAAGTGGGCTCCATGGAAGAAGACCCAGGAGGACTCCACTTTTTGAAAGAAAAACATAAAAAGCCAGACTGGAATTTGCTAAAATGCATATTGACAAGCCACAATCCTTCTGGGAGAATGTCCTTTGGACAGATGAGTCAAAACTGAGCTTTTTGGCAAGTCACATCAGCTCTATGTTCACAGATGAAAAAATGAAACTTTCAAAGAAAAGAACACCATACCTACAGTGAAACATGGAGGAGGCTCGGTTATGTTTTGGGGCTGCTTTGCTGCGCCTGGCACAGGGTGCCTTGAATCTATGCAGGGCACAATGAAATCTCAAGACTATCAAGGCATTCTGGAGCAAAACGTACTGCCCAGTGTCAGAAAGCTCTGTCTCAGTCACAGGTCATGGGTCCTCCAACAGGATAATGACCCAAAACACACAGCTAAAAGCACCCAAGAATGGATAAGAACAAAACATTGGACTATTCTGAAGTGGCCTTCTATGAGTCCTGATCTGAATCCTATCGAACATCTATGGAAAGAGCTGAAACTTGCAGTCTGGAGAAGGCACCCATCAAACCTGAGACAGCTGGAGCAGTTTGCTCAGGAAGAGTGGGCCAAACTACCTGTTAACAGGTGCAGAAGTCTCATTGAGAGCTACAGAAAACGTTTGATTGCAGTGATTGGTTGGTACAACAAAATATTAGGTTAGCGGTCCCATCATTTTTTGTCCATGCCATTTTCATTTGTTTTATTATTTACAATATTATGTTGAATAAAAATCAAAAGCAAAGTCTGATTTCTATTAAATATGGAATAAACAATGGTGGATGCCAATTACTTTTGTCAGTTTCAAGTTATTTCAGAAAATTGTGCATTCTTCGTTTTTTGGAGGGGTACCAACAAATTTGAGAACGTTTGTATATATATATATATATATATATATATATATATATATATATATATATATATATATATATACAGTGCCTTGCAAAAGTATTCAGACCCTGACCAATTCTCTCATATTACTGAATTACAAATGGTACATTGAAATTTCGTTCTGTTTGATGTTTTATTTTAAAACTTTGAAACTCAACATCAATTATTGTAAGGTGACATTGGTTTTATGTTGGGAAATATTTTTAAGAAAAATAAAAAACTGAAATATCTTGCTTGCATAAGTATTCAACCCCCACACATTAATATTTGGTAGAGCCACCTTTCGCTGCAATGACAGCTTTAAGTCTTTTGGGGTAAGTATGTACCAGCTTGCACACAGTGTCGGAGTGATTTTGGTCCATTCTTCTTGGCAGATTTGCTCCAGGTTGTTCAGGTTGGTTGGACGACGCTTGGGACCGCAATTTTCAAATAGTGCCACAGGTTCTCAATGGGATTGAGATCAGGACTTTGACTGGGCCACTGTAGGACATTCACCTTTTTGTTCTTGAGCCACTCCAATGTTGCTTTGTTCTTGTGCTTGGGATCATTGTCCTGCTGAAAGGTGAATTTCCTCCCAAGCTTCAGTTTTTTAGCGGACTGAAGCAGGTTCTCTTGCAGTATTTCCCTGTATTTTGCTCCATCCATTCTTCCTTCAATTTTAACAAGATGCCCAGTCCCTGCTGATGAGAAACATCCCAACAGCATGATGCTGCCACCACCATACTTCACTGTAGGGATGGTGTGTCTTGAGGCATGGGCAGTGTTAGGTTTGCGCCACACATAGCGCTTTGAGTTTTGGCCAAAAAGCTCTATCTTGGTCTCATCTGACCACAAAACCTTTTCCCACATCGCAGTTGGGTCACTCTCATGCTTTCTGGCAAACTCAGACGTGCTTTCAGATGGTACTTTTTGAGTAATGGCTTTTTCTTGCCACCCTCCCATACAGGCCAGTGTTATGCAGAGCTCTTGATATGGTTGACTGGTGCACCATTACTCCACTCCCAGCCACTGAACTCTGTAGCTCCTTCAAAGTGATTGTTGGCCTCTCTGTGGCTTCTCTCACAAGTCTCCTTCTTGTTTGAGCGCTGAGTTTTGAGGATGGCCTTTTTCTTGGCAGTGCCTGGGTGGTATGATGCAGCTTCCACTTCCTGATTATTGATTCAACTGTGCTCACTGGGATATCCAAACACTTGGATATTATTTTGTACCCTTTCCTAATCTATGCATTTGTATTACTTTTATCTCTAACTTCTGTAGAATGCTCTTTGGTCTTCATTTTCCTTCAGATTCACAGCCCGACCAATGATACTTCAACAGTGGGGTTTTATCCAGAAAATGTGACAGCAACTTTAATGGTTCACAGGTGGAGGCCAATGGTAAGGTAATTGTGTCCTCGTTAGGGCAATTTCTTTCATCGGTGTAAACTGGAGCTTCCACAGCACAGGGTTGAATACTTATGCAAGCAAGATATTTCAGTTTTTATTTTTCTTAAAAATATTTCCCAACATAAAACCAGTGTCACCTTACAATAATTGATTTTGAGTTTCAGTGTTTTAAAATAAAATATCAAACAGAACGAAATTTCAATGTACCATTTGTAATTCAGTAATATGACAGAATTGGTCAGGGGTCTGAATACTTTTGCAAGGCACTGTATACAGACGTGCTCAAATTTGTTGGTACCCTCCACAAAAACGAAGAATGCACAATTTTCTCTGAAATAACTTGAAACTGACAAAAGTAATTGGCATCCACCATTGTTTATTCCATATTTAATAGAAATCAGACTTTACTTTTGATTTTTTATTCAACATAATATTGTAAATAATAAAACAAATGAAAATGGCATGGACAAAATGATGGGACCGCTAACCTAATATTTTGTTGCACAACCTTTAGAGGCAATCACTGCAATCAAACGTTTTCTGTAGCTCTCAATGAGACTTCTGCACCTGTTAACAGGTAGTTTAGCCCACTCTTCCTGAGCAAACTGCTCCAGCTGTCTCAGGTTTGATGGGTGCCTTCTCAGACTGCAAGTTTCAGCTCTTTCCATAGATGTTCGATAGGATGCAGATCAGGACTCATAGAAGGCCACTTCAGAATAGTCCAATGTTTTGTTCTTTTCCATTCTTGGGTGCTTTTAGCTGTGTGTTTTTTGGGTCATTATCCTGTTGGAGGACCCATGACCTGCGACTGAGACAGAGCTTTCTGACACTGGGCAGTACGTTTCACTCCAGAATGCCTTGATAGTCTTGAGATTTCATTGTGCCCTGCACAGATTCAAGGCACCCTGTGCCAGGCGCAGCAAAGCAGCCCCAAAACATAACCGAGCCTCCTCCATGTTTCACTGTAGGTATGGTGTTCTTTTTCTTTGAAAGCTTCATTTTTCGTCTGTGAACACAGAGCTGATGTGACTTTGCCAAAAGCTCCAGTTTTGACTCATCTGTCCAAAGGACATTCTCCCAGAAGGATTGTGGCTTGTCAGTATGCATTTTAGCAAATTCCAGTCTGGCTTTTTATGTTTTTTCTTTCAAAAGTGGAGTCCTCCTGGGTCTTCTTCCATGGAGCCCACTTTTGCTCAAAAAGCGACGGATGGTGCGATCAGAAACTGACGTACCTTCACCTTGGAGTTCAGCTTGTTTCTCTTTGGCAGTTATCCTGGTTCTTTTTCACCATTCGCACTATCCTTCTGTTCAATCTGTGGTCGATTTTCCTCTTGCGGCGGCCCCAGAGGCTGGCTACAGTTCCATGGACCTTCAACTTTAATAATATTTGCAACTGTTGTCACAGGAACATCAAGCTGCTTGGAGATGGTCTTGTAGCCTTTACCTTTACCATGCTTGTCTATTATTTTTTCTTTCTGATCTCCTCAGACAACTCTCTCCTTTGCTTTCTCTGGTCCATGTTCAGTGTGGTGCACACAATGATACCAAACAGCACAGTGACTACTTTTCTCCATTTAAATAGGCTGAATGACTGATTACAAGATTGGAGACATGTGTGATACTAATTAAAGAAACTAATTAGTTTGAAATATCACTATAATCCAATTCTTTATTATCTTTTCTAAGGGGTACCAACAAATGTGTCCAGGCCATTTTAGAATATCTTTGTAGAATAAGCAATAATTCATCTCTTTTCACAGCTTCTTTGCTTTATTCTATGACATACCAAAGGCATGCAAGTATACATGATAAAATAGCTTTTAATTTCATCACTTTTCAGGAGGAATGAAGCATTATTTCAATGAGCTGTAAGGGTACCAACAAATTTGAGCACGTCTGTATATGCTTCGGTTGTTCAGATGTTTATGTAACATACTCAATAAAAAAAGAAAAAAAACTAATTACATCCGACTGTTTTTCCTTTTGTTATACTATTTACAGTGTTTTGAATGCAGCCGTCAGAAAGACTGCTGCGGGGCTTCTAGGTATGAGTATATCTCCGGTCCTTCTAGTGTTAAGAAGATAGAAGTCGTAGTTAAACTGAAGACTGTTTGTATGAAGTTGTATGGAGTTATTGAACATATTGCTGTATAACAATGGAAGGATTATCTACCAGTTTGACTGCAAGTAAATAAAACGTAATGTTTTAAAAGTCTATATGCCTGGAATTATTCTATACGAAATAAGAAGTTGAACTAGTATGCGAAGCACAGTAACTGGATGATGCGTCATAATGTATAAGCAACCTGACTACAAACTCGGAAGTTACATTTGTTTATTAAGAAGCCACCGCACATTCCATTTTTTATTCCTTTGTCCTGGTGATGTATTTCGAGCTTGTATCACATCTTCATGTGTTACAAATACTGCTTGTACCAAAATCTCCAATTCCATATTGGTAAGTTTCAGTTTTTGCTTCTGAGCATCCTCATCACGATGGCTAGTACAAGGCTGAGGTCTTTGTGTGCCATTCATTTTCTTTTGGAATGTGTAGCCTACACATGCAGGGTTGACCCAAACCCACTATTTATTGTGTGTAATTCTCCACAGCTAATTGTGGTGAGGGGTATTTAAATTGGTTGATTGCGGAATCGCCTGCTTCAACTAATTAGTCTTATAAAACAGGTGGTTATTTTGACGATGCCGTACTGAACACGCACACTATGTGGCTTTTTGGGTTGGTTTTTCCCCCTTTATAAATTTGGGCCTCAGTCACTGGAGGCAAGGCAGACGGGCCCGCTTCATCATTGCCACGGAGACTTCGACTGTCGATCAGGGTATTGTGCACAATATTCATTAAGTGTCTTCCTCTTGCGCCCCTTTTTCAAATCAGACTTGTAACTGTCACCGTATATACCTATAATAGCAAAAGCTTACCCACACCTTAACTCGCTAATTTTAAAGTAGGCACTTTGAATAACAGGCGCTGCAGCTGGCAAATGAAAGTGCACACACAGTTGGTCATTTCAACAAATGAGAGCATTCTAGCGCTGCTTCAGCCAGCAAGATCTGTCAGAACAGGATGAAATGATTGACAGTGAAACTACACCAGCCTATTACACTAGCCTATTAAGGGACCACTGAGTTGACTGACAGCGACCCCTTGCCATTCAGAATGGAACAGAGACAGGACAGACAGCAAGTTTAAAAACTACACCAGACTAGAGATGATTTCTAAATTATTATTTTTGGTAACAAAAATAAATAGCTAGTGGCTTTGCCAACGTTTATCCTATATAAATTGATTTCAGTCAAACTCAGGCTTTTTGGGGAATTCAACGTTTTACCAGCTTTTACATTACAAGCTTTACCGATTAAAATCCGAAAGTAGCAAGCCTAAAATATATTCTAAGCTGTTCATGTTCCCTGCTTGACTGGTACCACTCTGTCTATCCTGTCACAAGCATTTATTCCCAGCACCAGGACTCTAGTACTCTAGCTCCCTTCAGATATCGGAATTTTTTGTGTAGATGCAATTATTTAGTTACTGTCTGACCACAGTGCAGTGAGAGAGAAAAGAAAGAAAGAGAGACAGACTGTATTACTCACCTGAGTGTGTGACAGTGGTGCAGAGCTGGACTCAGTCTGTTCAGGCACTCCTTTGTGAGACGTGTCCTTGACAGATCAATCTCTTTGACAGCTCCACCTTGGCTGAGGACGTATCCCAGCACTGCACAGTCCAGAGGGCTTAAAGTTGTGTTTGTAAACGCCAGCTTTGTCAGCTCTCTAATTGAGTCTCTTATTAATATCGCATTCTGAGTTTCATAGAGCCACTGAAAGATGTGCAGAAGTTCTTTTCTTGTATCCTCCTTGTTCTGCTGATCCTGCTGACCCTGCTGACCCTGTAGATCCTTCACAGCCCGTTCAGTCCTTTCTTTCAGCCACCACAGCACTTTATGACCCGTTTGTGTCACAAACTGCCCCAGGATTGTCAGCAGTGGTTTAGTCATAGGAAACCTGCACAGTCCTGCCAGGAACCGAGTAAGGATCTCAAACAGTCCGTCTGTACAGTCCAGGTTTCCAAGCATCTCACTGACATCTGCTGATGGGTCAAGGAAAAAGTAACAGGCAGCCAAGAACTCCTGTACAGTGAGGTGGAAGAATGTGTAGGTTGTGTGCTCCAGACAGCTTTCTCTTTGCAGGATTTCTCTCATGAACCCAGAGAGGAATGGAGAGGACAGAAGAGACGTGAGACCAAAGGTAGACATCTCAAATTTATCATAAAACACAAGGGTCCTACTCTTCACCCCGTGATAAGCCATCTTTCCGATTTTGACTAGATTTCCTCGTGTGTCGTCAGCTTCTCGTTTGTGATTGGTGAGGATGTTGGTAATAAAGATCACAAACAGCTCAGTGATAGTTTTGGGGGTGTGTCTCTGTTTCCATTCTTCTGCAGTGAAATGGGATCTCAGAGCAGAGCAGATAATCCAGCAATAGGAGGGGTTGTAGCACATGGTGTAGATGATGTCATTCTGCTCCACATACTCAAAAGCTTTAGTGCCAAGCGGAGAGTCAAAGAATTTCATGAAGTATCTCTTCCTTTGTTCAGGGAAGAACCCGAGGATCTCTGCATACCGATCAACTCTGTCTGTATCCAGGGGCTCCAGGGCTGTTGGTCTGCTTGTGATCAGAACTGAACATCCCTTCAGTAATGTCTGTGTTATCAGGCTGGTGACTATGACAGGAATAGGAAAGACATCCTCTGGATTTGAGCAGACTCGTTTCTGTGTGAAATCCAGTCTGTGCTTGTACTCATCCAGGCCATCAAATACAAACAGTACAGACTCTGGTCTCTTCAGGATCTCTCTTAACTGCGGAGCATTGAGATGCTTGTTCAGCTTTACAATCAGCCTCGTAAGGGGCATCGTCGCCTCCTCCTCCTCTATGAGGTTCAGCTCCCTGAATTTAAACAGGAACACAAACGCAAACCTCTGGTAATGAAGGTCATGGACCCAGTCAAACATGAACTTCTGCACCATGGTGGTTTTTCCTATTCCTGCCACTCCACTGACCACTACAATGCGGGGGGGCTCATCACTTCCAGGGCTCCTTCTGAAAAGCTGATTGATCCAGATCCGCTCACATTTCTCTTGCGTTCGGCTCTCCAGCAGCTCTGCATGCTTCTTCCCAGTCTCCAGCAGCTCATGGTGAGTCTCTCCCCTGGTTCTTCTATATTGGTTAATGATCATCACCAATGTATACTGGCTCTCAAAGCTCACCTCTCTGGAGTGGGGATTACCAGGACCAGGCTGTTCCCCCAGAGCTCTAGTGTATGAGTCCAGGGCTGCTTTGTGTTTGTCCTGGAGTTCTGTGAAGAGCAATGAAATCCTCATGAATACAGCTGAAGAAAGTGCTGATTAAACAGTGGATCAGCTGGATACATTAGAGAGGGTACTTACCTTTAATACGTCTCTCCAGTTCTGCTCCATAATGATTATAATGAATCTCTTTCAGAAGGTCAGACCCTAGAGGCAATAAAGACAGATGAGACCAGCAGTAATAGTGATGGAAGCTGTTAACAGCAAAGCAATCACATTCTTAAAGGCTAAAATTCACTCAGCATTGGCACCTGTTTCATTAACACTGTTACACTTGTAATGCCACTAGTCTTCAGCAGCCTATTCATTATTGCATGTGCTGTTCATCAGCTTTATATAAAGAGTTTAAATATGGTGTAATCAACACTGTATTCAAAGTAGACACAATCTTTGGGGATAATTATATTTGATTTGTGAGGTATATATATACAAAAAAAACTTTTATATTAAGAAAAATAGTTCTGATATTACATGAAGATGGTTGTAATCCCAATTTCTATCAGATTTTCAACAGATACCAAATACAATGGGATCCATTAGATGTAGGAAGTACTAAATTATGAATAATATATCACTCTGTAATTAAGATATTTTACAAGTACACCACTTGATTTTGCAATTTGTCCATTTCTAAATGGAATTCCTTGCTGTAGCAGGGTAGTGCTGCGGTCAAGGCTGGTCAGCGGCAGGAAAGCAAACCCAGAGACTGACGCTGCAGTTTAAAAGCGCTGTTGCGCACATTTATTAACACAAAACAAAGAACACAACAGGAATAAACAAACAAAGTTCGCCTGAACTCCCTGCACCCAAACAAAAGATTTCTCCTTGCTTGATGATCAATTATTCAATCAAGACCCAGCCACATTCCACACGTGTATTCAGCAGGGATGGAATTAAACCCATCCCTGCCATACTTAAATAAAAAACACACCCCACATTTACACCATTAGTTTTGAATAAACTTCCTTTGTTAAACTGTCGCCTATAAACACTCATGTTGATGTGAATATATATCTATATAGGGCAGCAGTGTGGAGTAGTGGTTAGGGCTCTGGACTCTTGACCGGAGGGTTGTGGGTTCAATCCCAGGTAGGGGACACTGCTGCTGTACCCTTAAGCAAGGTACTTTACCTAGATTGCTCCAGTAAAAAAGCCAACTGTATAAATGGGTAATTGTATGTAAAAAGTAATGTGATATCTTGTAACAATTGTAAGTCGCCCTGGATAAGGGCGTCTGCTCAGACGCCAACATTTTATATGAACTGAAGGTCTTGTTTTCTACGTGGCTTCCAGAAAATTGCAAAAAATAGGGTCAGCCGGGTAACCTGAACCACACGTGTTTTTTTTTTTTTTATTTGGCCTTAGTTCGTTAGTTGTGTATTTTAAATGTTTATAATTCTTCATTTGCTTTTATATGTCTGCTGTGTCTTTTCATCTGCCATTTCTCTCCATATCCTTATTTTTCTTTTTCTATTTTATTTTGCCTTCTTATACAATCAAGATGGCCGTCATAGTAACAGTGTGTGCATGTGTTAGTTTAATTGAATATATGTTTTTTTATTTTAATCTAAGATTTATTTTATTTTATCTAAGTTTATATTTTTTGTATAGTATATAGACCCTTTGTCAGGTCCAGAGTATTAGTATTATTTATTTCTTAGCAGATGCCCTTATCCAGGGCAACTTACAATTGTTACAAGATATCACATTAATTGAACCCACCACCCTCCAGTCAAGAGTCCAGAGCCCTAACCACTACCTCAATGGAACTGCCTCTGGATAACGCGTTGCATAATCTACCACTACTAATATATGTGTATACCCAGAGTCAGAAGGTAGAGTTCCCCGTATAACTACACACGTCCCCTGGGGTACGTAATTATTTATTTTATTTTTTTGTTTCTTTTAAGGCAGGCTGTCTCAGTCAGCCGTGCTTGCCTGCTCTTTCTTTACACTGACGTCTTTCTCCAGCATCACTGGGTATCCCCTCTCGGCCACCCGAATGCACAACCAAGCGCAGTTCCTATGGGCCGAGCAATCCCCCAAGGCCCGCCTCTCAGCCACTCAGAGAGAGGGAAAGCCAAAACACCCTCTTCCCCACCTCTCCATGTCATCGCCATGACTGACAGGCGGATCTAACGAGACTGCTGCCCTCTTCCTGCAGATCCATGGATACGCCAGATAGTCTGCACATATCTCCCTTGTAACAGGCCCACTTTGTCCATTGCAATGCGTTCAAAGGGAGTGGAAATAATCGGCAGTAGAACCAAAGGGGCGGGGCGCACTCGACACGGCGCTACTCGCTGGCAGTCTGGGCATGTGGCTACATATTTCAACACATCAGCAAGAAGACCTACCCAATAGAATCGAGCCAATAGCTATTCCCTTGTCTTGTCAGCTCTGAGGTGCCCCACAAAAGAGATACCATGCACCAGCCTCATGACCTCGGGCCGAAAGACGGGGGAACCAATAATTGTGTTACAGGCTGTCCTGTGCCCGCGGCTAGATTTACCCTATACAGTAATTGCCCCTTGATACTTAAGTGTGGAACTACTAGCGCCACAGCACCATCAACATCCTTACCTTCAATAGACCGGACCTGTCCCCAAGTGTGCACTAGTGTCCGCGCTTGAGTGCCACATGTCCGGTATACTGAGAAGGGCTGGAGTAGCATCTGCCCTAGATGTCCCAGTAACTTCACCCTCTTGGTCACACTGCGTTCCAACTCCCTTTGACTGGCGTTTGTTACCCACCAGACCCCAGCCTTGTCTCAGTGATGCTCCCTCCCATTTTGCGGTCCTTCTCTCTTTATTCATTTTTCTAGGACTGAAAATAGGAGAAAACATTTCAGCGTGAAAAGGAAACACATCACCAATTCGTTCCCTTTTCTTTTTTTCTGCCACGTTTACATGTGTGGCTGAGACTACCATTATTTGCATTAATTCTTTACATTTTGGACAGTCTCGGCCCAGAATAACTGGGTGTGGCAATCTTTCCACCACCCCTACTACCAGGTGACGTTTTATCGGTCCTACCGATAAATATACTTTTAGTGTGGGGTATGCCGCCATGTCTCCATGGATACAGGAGATGGCCACCTGACCTTGTGGCAGCCACGACACACCGCCCAAGAGAGCTGTTCTAATCAAGGTTTGCTCACATCCTGTGTCCACTAATGCGTGGGTTTTCACATTTCCTTAAACCACATCAATCATACAAGGCCGACCATTTTCCCCACGCTTACCGGTGCCCAATTACACGCGGCCACGAAACACTCCATGGCAGCGGGGCATGACCTGGCCAGATGTCCCAGTTGATTGCGCCTAAAACAAGTTGGGGGGACAGAGGGGGCAGTGGTTAGATATCTGTCCCATTGCTGGTATGGCAACGGGGCAGGAGCAGCACCTCTACCCCAGCTGGGGGCCAACCTTGATCTCCATGAAGGGGAGGCAAGGGGGCCCATTGGGGTCGGTGGTGTCGGAGGTCTGGGCCTGGGGCTGATGGTAGTGGTGGTGGCGGAGGAGAGAGAGGGGGGGCTCGGCTGCTCCGAAGGGTGGGAACTGACAGTATCCCGGTCCGAGCGGAGACTAGGGAGTCCTCATAATCCTCGGCCAGTTTCACAGTGTCCTCCAGGGTGTCGGGGTTGTGGCACCGTATCCAGGCTTGGGTATCACATGGCAGAATTGTTCCACAACCACTGCCTCCCCCATTTGCAGGTTGGTTTTCTTCTCTGGGGTCAGCCAGTGTACCATGTGGTCACACAACTGCACCGCAACCACCCTGGGGCGTGGCGTTGACGTGTTGGTGGCCATCCGCTCAAACGCGACCAGGTACGCCTCTGGGTCATCCTCCGCTGACATCTTCATCGCCTGAGCCTTCGGTGCCGACATTGCTGGTGTTCCTGTAGGAGCTGATGCTGTGGAAAACGCCAGCCCTACCTGTTCAATGAGCGCAGTGTAGAGCTCCTCTCTCTTTCTCTCCTCTGTCTCCCATCTGCTGTCCAGCGCCTCCAGCAGCTACGCCAGTGCGTTGCGATCCATATCCTGTGACTGACAAAACGTGTGGCAATGGGGCAGGGTGGAAACAGGTGCAGGAGTGATGCAGTGTGTTAAAGAAGCAGACAGAGATCATTGTAATCCGGTTTGGAAATGTTTTTATTTTATTTTCCAGGTCTGGCGACCAAACAATAATCCCCCGGCAATACACAATGTGTACTGCACGGGGTAAATAACAAGGGGATTGCAGTCCCAAATAATAAACAATAATATCCGCCCCACAATAATACAAACACGGAAGGAACAGATTACGATTCTCCGTCCCCTTTTATGCTGTCACACATGACCCCTTGGTAAACGAGTGCAACTGCCTCTCCAATCTGCGTCTGCCACGTTGTTTCCCTTCCGGGTCAATGTGTTATTGCAACAGAGTCTCGCCCCCTTCCTAGCTGGCTGACTTCCCTTGAACCCTGGGAAAGACCTGTCAGGTCAGCCCGTCCAAGGAACTCTGGTCTCGCTGCTTAGCGCCCTCACAGGTCGGGAGGGAGATTTACAACCAAGAATCATTGTATTTCTGGGTATATAAGGACCTTTTTATTTGATTGTGTTACATGTTTCCATGTGTTGCTACCACTGTTTACGTAAGGTGTGTGTATTGTTTTAATTTTTTTTCTTTTTTTACATTTTGACCATTTTTTTAAACTTTTAAATTGCATTCCCTGCCTCAAGATGGCGTCACATGTACCGACATGGACCTCTCAGAACTACATTTCCCATCATCCTCCTGCTCACATATGCAACTGAGATGGATCTACCAGTGAGCAGGAGGATGATAGGAAATGTACAAAACTGCTTATTTAGCAACTGAATAGATCATTAATTGAACCTGGACAGGTATTCTGACACTCAATTAAGAGCAGGCAGCAAGTTACTACAAGTGCTACAAGTCATTATAGAATTGTGGAGCTGTGGATGTTTCTGATCGGGTGTGTGATGAGATTGTATTTTGAAGCGATGTTGTTTTGGGGGATGTGAGATTGCTGCTGCTGTCTTGGGTTATTTATCTGATGCTCGATCACATTTCCCTTCTGTAAATGTTACTTTATTTGTATTATTTTCTTTTTCCATTTTTGTGTTTTGTCCAGGGACTGCCATTGAAAATTAGCTCATAGCTAAATCTGACTGCAATACATCTTAAGACATGTCATAAATGTTAAACAGTGTACGTGGTCCGTCAAATAAAGACATAAATAAATTATAAAAAATAAGTGGTTTGTCTGTTCCTATCAGTGTGTCTTTGTCTGTCTGTCTCCCTGTGTGTATCTGTTTATTTCTCTGCATGTGTGTCTGTATGGCAGTGCCTGTGTACGTTCTATTCACAAAACATTTGTATCTTGGGAGTAGCAATTTTTCTGATTCGCAATGAATTTCATCCATTTCTATGTACTTGATGTCAGTATATTCTCAATCCAGTGCAAACTTTTATTGTATAAAAATAAAAACAAGAAAAAAGAAATGTAAATGTTTGGTTCATTAAAGCAGGAAACTGGGAAACAAGAGCAAATGATGTTCCAATAACTGAGTAATAACTGAGTAATATGTAAGACAGACTACAAATACATAGCACAGCTTTTGAAGTAAGCAAGTACATTTAAAGCTTTGCAGCATTATAATAAACTAAACAGTGATCTGTTGTGTAGTGCAGGAGAAAATAAAGAAATAATGAAATTAACTTTCTAAAAAGACAAACCATAGAACTCATGTAACAATCAGGACTGCAGCCTGTCTTGAGATTCCACTGAGAAGGAAAGTAAAGAACAAGTTCAGTCATTGATTTGAGAATGCAACTCTAGAATGACTTACCCCCCTCTGCAACCTCCTCCAGTATTGTGTTTATATTGGGTGATGGGAAGTGCACTATTTCCTCAGCCAGTGCCTCCCACAGCTTGATCACTACGTCTCTGCTCTTTCCAAGCACATCACTTACAAACCAGGCTACACCTTCAGCACCTTCAGCATCCTCTCTGTCTTTGTAACTCTGAAAGGGAAAGCAAGCTCATTAAAACCTGTCTGGAGAACAACCCAGTGTGTTTAACAAGGTGAGCTAATTCACTGGATAAAACACAGAAGAAAGTCAAGTATAGAAGTGGTTGGCTTCTTCTAAATGTTCCCCTATATTTTTGAAGTTCTGGTTTCTCTTCTTCATTGTGATTTGGTTCATTCCCCACTATAGCAGCTGTGTCTCTGTGCTCAGTGCACACACTCCCTCCTGCTCCTGCTCCTAATGGGAACACACAGGGGTGCTGCCATGGATGGCAGGGTTACTGTGACATGACCACCTCCAGCTGCTGTTGTAGGTAGAAGAGTCAAACAGCCCTCCCTATGTGAGGAATGAGCAGGACCCAGGTGACCCAGGTGAATGTCAGCTCCTAACCTGTACTGAACCTCACAGACCCCAAGGAAGAGGGCTGAAAGGACAGGAAATGTACACAATATGATAACAGTGAACTACAGGCGAAATACAATGTAGCTTTTGAATTACTACCAAACATTAATTACATTTTGAACTAATATATTTATTTATTTTTCGAAACACTCGAAAGTATCAACTCTTTCAACAATGAGTTCTTCAATCAACTTACTTAAATCACAGAAGTGTTTCAGACGTTCTGTTTTAAATCTTAAATGGTGTGAGGGTGGAAACTTTCCCACAATATTGCAATAATACGGTTTATAATAGCGTTAATGACCTCTGTGTCGGTCTGTGGCAGGGCTGAGTCCCTGCATGTAAAATGTATATACAGAGTGTTTGTTATAAATTACGTTTTGTATTTAATTTAAGTTTGGCAGGGATAAGGGTAAAATCCCTGGAGAAATAAGTATGGAATGTGGCCAATCCCAAATTGGTTAATTGATTGCCATTTTGGAATGGCCACCTGTACAGAAGAGGGGCTGGGAGACAGCTCCCTGGGTTGGTTAGTTAAGGGAAAGGACTGGGAGCAGGTTGTGCTTCTGTCTCTGCACCGGGATAGCTTTGCTTGGGTGCGGTTTTGATTTGTAATTTTGGTTCCTTTGTTTAAGGCTGTGTTCACACAGGGTCCATTTAGACAGTTTGGTCCGCACTCTGTACGTTTGGTGTGAGTGTGAGCAGCCGAAGTCCGCTTGGGAAATTAAGCATACAGAGTCTTCCTGAAGAGCTGGTCTGGATCAGGTTTTGCTATTGCATCACTTTTTTTAAAACTGTATCATAACTCTACAAAATTCTATCAGTGTGCTCAGCAAGTTAATAGCAGAGTAATGTATTCGACTGTGTTAATGCCATTCAAAAATGAAATAAACAATCTTGGATTATTTGTTTAACCATTCTGATTATGTGTTTATCACATGTTAAATGGTAATAGCTGATCTATTTTTTTTTTTAACCTGGCTTTTTGTACACTTAACATATTTTGACTAGATGACAATATAAAAGAATAATGAGTTACTATGATTTGCAATAAATACACCCGATGTTACATTTTTTTAAAACTAATATTGTGTTATTTATCTACTGTTATTTTAACGGCTTCAGAAACTGAGCTTTGATAGAAATTGGGCCAGACACCAAAATCCAAGCCGAACTGGACAAAACTCACAAAAATAGTAAAACATATTTCAGAGAACAGTGCAGAATTACGTAAGTGAACACTGCACTATTCTCCTATTGTAGGCAAGAAACTAGAACAACCACGTTTCACAGGCATACCTTAACCAAGAGGACCGAGATGCTACCCATTTTAGACACTAGGATTTTATAGCTGGATTTTCAGTGCAAACAAAGAAACAACACAAGTCCTTTGAGTGTTAAATCAGTGTTAAAACAGTGTTAAACTGTTATTTCAGTAACACGAATGCAAATCAATACCATCTACTTAGTGCTCAGAAACACAGCATCATCAGGAGAAGTGGAGAACCTGTCCCATACCTCCTAATGATGGAACTGAAACAAGTCCCTCTCCCACTGTGTCTCTGTCAATCCCACCAAGCACACCTCAACACTGCTGCTGTTTATCAGCAGAAACAGAACCTACCTTTGCCTCCTCGTTAGTGAGAATGCGCTTTGTGACTAAATTCTGTAGGATGCTGGTGAGGTCATATTCAATGACGTCACAGGTAGGGCTGGTAATATTTACTGATGGTGCGCAGGTCTTCTTCACTGAAGCCTCTTATAGAGAAACAGAACTTCCTAATGAGACCTGCAAGGAGACGAATGGAGCTGTTAGAACAGGCTTTGAGATACAGCCACACACAGCAGCTGAGTATAAAGACAGCCTTGCACAAAGACTCAGCAGGGTCAGCAGGGTTACTCCAGCTCTGCATCACACCTGCAAGGAGACGAATGGAGCTGTTAGAACAGGCTTTGAGACACAGCCACACACAGCAGCTGAGTATAAAGACAGCCTTGCACAAAGACTCAGCAGGGTCAGCAGGGTTACTCCAGCTCTGCATCACACCTGCAAGGAGACGAATGGAGCTGTTAGAACAGGCTTTGAGATACAGCCACACACAGTAGCTGAGTATAAAGACAGCCTTGCACAGAGACTCAGCAGGGTCAGCAGGGTTACTCCAGATCTGCATCACACCTGCAAGGAGACGAATGGAGCTGTTAGAACAGGCTTTGAGACACAGCCACACACAGCAGCTGAGTATAAAGACAGCCTTGCACAAAGACTCAGCAGGGTCAGCAGGGTTACTCCAGCTCTGCATCACACCTGCAAGGAGACAATGGAGCTGTTAGAACAGGCTTTGAGATACAGCCACACACAGCAGCTGAGTATAAAGACAGCCTTGCACAGAGACTCAGCAGGGTCAGCAGGGTTACTCCAGCTCTGCATCACACCTGCAAGGAGACGAATGGAGCTGTAAGAACAGGCTTTGAGACACAGCCACACACAGCAGCTCAGTATAAGGACAGCCCTGCTAGTGTTCTGAGATAACTCACTTAGGGTTCCTCGATACGATCTCTAGTTGTGCCGACCGGGTATCCTGCATTCATTCTGAATATCAAGTAACTGTAAGAATAGCTTTGTTTTACGTTGTGTAAACTTTATCATATTTATTTTAGTGTGAAAGTGTTTATAGGCTACCTAAATATATTTATTTTATTGTATTGTTGTTGATTATGATGTTTCAGGCAAAAACACTATAAAACTATGGAAGGTATTCATTTATTGGAGACGATACATTTGGAATGAGCATTCATTTAAGGCCACTAAGTTTGTTAGTTATCAACACCCGTGCATGCAGGGGTTCATTTGTAAACAAAAGGAACCAATTCTTATAATTAAGGAAGAGGGATAGCAATTCTTCTACTATATTCCACTGATCTTGATTTACAGCAGCTTCCATATAATGTGCTTCAAGTTCTCATCATGCCTTATTGCTGGTGTCGGTAGTTGCCGGCCCACCTTTGCTTAGCTCAGTTTCAATATAATATAATCTTCAGGTTTGAACAATACCAGCGGTGGGCCGACTAATCTGATAAACAGGAGCCACAAGCACTAGTGTTTTGGTGTTTTGCCGTTTTGGGTTGTGAAACAAAACAACTTTTTTTTTTGACATGTTAAGTACATGGAGTTCTTTTGTGAAATATAAAATAACTTTTTTTTTCCATATGGGTCATTGCAAACTGTAAAATTCTCACCTGTCAGACAAAAAGGTACAGGATCTAGGATCCCCTTCGATCGGCACACATGAACCCCTGCAGACATGTATATACTTTTAACATGCCACATACAATTTTTTATTGTTTGAAAAAAAATTTACATTTGTAATTGTACAACATGATTGTGACAGACAGCGAATGAATCTAGTCAACAATCTCCCTCCTGACCTGTGAGGGCGCTGTGTAACAGGAACAGTGTGCCCCGGACTGGATGGTTTGGCAGTTCATTCCAGGGTCAGTCGGAAGCCGGCCATCCAGGAAGGGGGCAGAGCCACAATACCAGAAGTCATCGCCTTAATGCGGTAGGCGATGTGTCAGTCACGGATTGGAGGATAAGTGATTGGCTCGCCGCTGAAAGGGGCATGACTGAGGGTATTTAGAAGTGGCCAAGCTATCTATTCCTTGGTTGTGGTTACTGAAAGGACCCGTTAAGGAAACATAAGTAATTAATTATCGTGAGTGTTTCGTGTTTTGTTTGTTTGATTGTGGTAACTGTTTGTCTTTTGTCACTGGCAGACGACTAACACAAACCGGGAGCTTTATCTACTAGCCAGCACCAAAACCCGGACTGCACTGCAGCACTGATTCACAAACTGTTGTCTTTCCCATCACCTTCACATGAACAGGCACTGTCTGGAGAAGTGACCGTGTCTGTGTTTGATGTTGTTATAAAGTGTCATATTATTTCGGGACTGAAACCCTTGTTTTGCACGGAGCGATACACATTGCTGTGTAGAGCCTATGCTTATTATTTAAGTGTTGTTGACACGCAACCCAGCCAAATAAAGGAGCTGTTTTATTGAACTTTCACTGTCGTGTGTGTGTTATTCCTGAGCACTGCACCAACTACACCTGCGCATTGCAAGCCACTTTGCCACAATGATATATAAACACAATACATAACTTTCGTCTATTTCTTTTTGCCTTGACTCAGTTATTCAATATAGGCTACACAGTCATAATGGGTAAAGTGCAACAAACTAAAAGGAGTGTACTAACTGGGGATGATCCCGTGGTTAGTACAGAGGATGATACTAAACCAGTATGCAAGTTAATACCAATTGCAACGAACTTAGCAGCTCCAGATAGTCCCCAGCTGCATTTTAAAAATGTTCCCAATTGCAACAAAGCCAAAGTGACTGCTGTTGCCCTCTAGGATACTAAAACACAATACTAAGTTAGTCTAGCAATTTCTGTAGACTAAAGACTTGTGATATCGTACCAAATGGAACAAATATGAAATCTCAAAATGTATTGACAACTTTTATGAAACTGAACTATTCATAACCAAAAATTATATAAATGATCTGAAATCTTCTCGAAAAAAATAAACAAAATAACACACGTTAAATATTTGCAACAAAACCAGTTTCATCCTTATTTAACGTATTCAACTTATTCAACTTAACGTAGACCTATTTTATATATAAAAAAATAATAATAAATAATTCCAGTACGACTTTCCAGTGTCCCTACTTTCAGCCTCTTCCACAGGGAAGGCAGCATTAAATCTGCTTACAAGTGTATTCAGTGCAGTTGTGCGATGCAGAATTGCTGTGGAAACCTTTCGGCCGTCCTCCACAGTTTCAATAAAATCCTTTATATACTCAATGAAATAAAGATTTTGCTCCATTGTATAATTTTGCACACGACTACTGGCCATCATTGCCTTCGTATCAATGTACTGAGAAATTCAACTCTTATAGGTTATACCTGAAATATGTAATTAGCATTTCTGGTTCGATTTACACATTTTATAGTCTACAATAAGCATTTGGTCCTTCAAACAAATGCATTTGTTTTGTGTGTGAATTCAATAATGAGGACTAATACAAGTTTTGTTTATTCTCCAACGCAGCTTGATTAATTTTGGTGGTGTTTTAGGAAAATCTGATTATACATGTAAATTTGGTTTAAGAAAATGGAAAAAGCCTTAGTATTTACTTTTGTGCGTAACTACATTTCCGTACATAATTTTCAAGTTCAAAAAATGTCAATTAAAAAACAATAAAAAATAATTAAATTACGCAGCTGGGGATGATCCTGAGATAGTGTACTGTATTAGCTGGTCCGCAACTTAGTACGCAGCCCTGTACTAAATCTGCAAGTTCGTTGCAGTTGACCCAATGTGAAACCAGGTGTGGAAGGGTGGTGGGCAATTCACTGACACAAGGAGACAGTACTTTATTTGTAACGCCACTCAGGCGCACTGATTTATTTCCACCAGTAGAGGGCGCTGTTGTCCGTGGCCTGGATACTGACAACAGTAAACGGAACCACGGTGTTACCAATACAGGTACATAGGCAAATGCACATACAAGTGATCGTAAATAATAATGAAAACCAAAGGCGAAAGAAAAAGGGAAAATAAAACAAATTAATAAAACTACAAACAAAAAAGTGCTGCTTACGCAGTGCCCCCACGGGCCTCCATCCTACGCTCAGTTACCCTATACACTGGGATGGCCGGAGTTCCCCATACAACTAAACTATTATTTTAAGGCAGGCTGTTTTCCCCAGCCAGGCTTGCCTCGGCTTGTTTTAAAACTGATGTCTTCTGTCTGTGTCACTGTGTGTTCCCAACACGGCCACCCGAATGCACAACCAAAAAAGCGCAGTTCTTATGGGCGAGTAATCTCCCAAGGCCGCCTCTCAGCCACTCAGAGAGAGGGAAAGCACACACACCCTCTTCCCCACCTCTCCGTGTCATCGCCATGACTGACAGGCAGATCCCATGAGACTGCTGCCCTCTACCTGTCAGATAGTCAGTCCAGATCCCCCCTGTTACACCAGGTTATTATTATTATTAGGCTTCCAAGCCCATGGCTGGGAAGCCTATTGTTGCTGTTAGGATGTTTTTTTTTCTTCCTCCCTTTTTCCCTTTTTTTTCAAATTAACACCATTGCACGAAAACTTATGAAACTTGGTAGGGTGGTAGAGGCCTTTGGGAAGTGTCAGATCGAAAATGAAGGTCATAGGGCACATGGTTTGTTGGCCATATTGGATTTTTCAATAATTTTGGCAATTAAAAAAAATTCTTCTCCAAAATTGCTTATTAGAGATGTGAAACTTGGGGTACAGAATACCCTTTGCCCTAGATATAGATTTGTTCAAGATAAGCGATATTGGATTTGTCAAAAATATTCTAACATCGTCTCTGAAACCATTATGCCGATTGAAGCAAAGCTTTGCATACATAACCTTGGCAAGGTTGTCTATAAAGTTTGTTCAAAACAAGTTGCTACATAAAAAAACATGGCCACCACGAACCAATCAATGTTCAGCTATGGTCAATTTGCACATATGTGTATATATTGCAGTATTTATCTAAGGTAGAATGTTGTAGACTCATGAATCTTCATAGAGTAGTGGAAGCCTATGGGAATTAATGTATGCTCTATTAAAAATTACCTTGATCGTGACCTCTCATTAAGGTCAAATGTAAAACTAGCGTTTAACTCCTTAGAGAGTGAAGACAGGGTCATGGTTACTATAGAATACAGATAGGAACCCATATATGCTCTATTCAAAAATGACCTTGATCAAGACCTTTGATCTCTGATTAATGCCAAATGTAAAACTAGCTTATAACAGAGTGCAGAAAAGGTCATGTTTAAAATGGAACACAGATAGGAACCCAGATATTTATCCAAAAAGATCCTTGACCATGACCTTTTATCTTTCCTTAAAGTCAAATGCAAAACTGGCTTATAACTGCTTAGAGAGTGCACATAGGGCCATGGTGAATATGGAACACAGATAGGAAACAATATGGTCTCTATCCTATTCTATTATATGTAAACTTATGGAAACTATAATAAGATCCAAAATGGAAAATTACCTACAGACATGCTCAAATTTGTTGGTACCCTTACAGCTCATTGAAATAATGCTTCATTCCTCCTGAAAAGTGATGAAATTAAAAGCTATTTTATCATGTATACTTGCATGCCTTTGGTTTGTCATAGAATAAAGCAAAGAAGCTGTGAAAAGAGATGAATTATTGCTTATTCTACAAAGATATTCTAAAATGGCCTGGACACATTTGTTGGTACCCCTTAGAAAAGATAATAAATAATTGGATTATAGTGATATTTCAAACTAATTAGTTTCTTTAATTAGTATCACACATGTCTCCAATCTTGTAATCAGTCATTCAGCCTATTTAAATGGAGAAAAGTAGTCACTGTGCTGTTTGGTATCATTGTATTTGCACCACACTGAACATGGACCAGAGAAAGCAAAGGAGAGAGTTGTCTGAGGAGATCAGAAAGAAAATAGACAAGCATGGTAAAAGGTAAAGGCTACAAGACCATCTCCAAGCAGCTTGATGTTCCTGTGACAACAGTTGCAAATATTATAAAGAAGTTCAAGGTCCATGGAACTGTAGCCAACCTCCTGGGCGCAGCCGCAAGAGGAAAATCGACCCCAGATTGAACAGAAGGATAGTGCGAATGGTAGAAAAGAACCAAGGATAACTGCCAAAGAGATACAAGCTGAACTCCAAGGTGAAGGTACGTCAGTTTCTGATCGCACCATCCGTCGCTTTTTTGAAAAGTGGGCTCCATGGAAGAAGACCCAGGAGGACTCCACTTTTGAAAGAAAAACATAAAAAGCCAGACTGGAATTTGCTAAAAAATGCATATTGACAAGCCACAATCCTTCTGGGAGAATGTTCTTTGGACAGATGAGTCAAAACTGGAGCTTTTTTGCAAGTCACATCAGCTCTATGTTCACAACCGAAAAATGAAGCTTTCAAAGAAAAGAACACCATACCTACAGTGAAACATGGAGGAGGCTCGATTATGTTTTGGGGCTGCTTTGCTGCGCCTGGCACAGGGTGCCTTGAATCTGTGCAGGGCACAATGAAATCTCAAGACTATCAAGGCATTCTGGAGCGAAACGTACTGCCCAGTGTCAGAAAGCTCTGTCTCAGTCGCAGGTCATGGGTCCTCCAACAGGATAATGACCCAAAACACACAGCTAAAAAGCACCCAAGAATGGATAAGAACAAAACATTGGACTATTCTGAAGTGGCCTTCTATGAGTCCTGATCTGAATCCTATCGAACATCTATGGAAAGAGCTGAAACTTGCAGTCTGGAGAAGGCACCCATCAAACCTGAGACAGCTGGAGCAGTTTGCTCAGGAAGAGGGGCCAAACTACCTGTTAACGGTGCAGAAGTCTCATTGAGAGCTACAGAAAACGTTTGATTGCAGTGATTGCCTCTAAAGGTTGTGCAACAAAATATTAGGTTAGGGGGTCCCATCATTTTTGTCCATGCCATTTTCATTTGTTTTATTATTTACAATATTATGTTGAATAAAAAATCAAAAGCAAAGTCTGATTTCTATTAAATATGGAATAAACAATGGTGGATGCAAATTACTTTTGTCAGTTTCAAGTTATTTCAGAGAAAATTGTGCATTCTTCGTTTTTTGTGGAGGGCTACCAACAAATTTGAGCACGTCTGTATATGGTTTTTAAATTACCTATAAGTTAAAGGACTAGTTAAGGCTAATGGGATGCTATGCCACAGGGGAAATACGGTCGTAGGTCACATGATCTGGCACTTGGCCCTGGTCATTACTGCTTGCAGCTATATTTATTATTATTATTATTATTATTATTATTATTATTATTATTATAAGCATGCTTATAGCTTATTTGTCTTTCTTTTCTGACTTAAAACAGAAACTCCAGAGATGTCCCAACTGATCATGATTCTCATTTAACAATTGGTCCAGCCTGCAGCTCAAACACTGGAGGTATAGAAACACCCCCTGGAAAAAAATGACCAAGGACCCACAGCCCTGCCCCCCCCCAGTGCTGCTCTTATCTGCATTAAAAACACTCTAATAAAATGCATTGATCTGAACCATAGCTCTGCACGCTTCCAGTCTTTTTTTCTTTATCTATTAAATGATCTACCTTAGTAACCCCCCTACAAATCAACAACAATGAAAAACTATTAGATTCTAAAATTGGACACATGAGCCAGTGCAGCCCTACTGACTCAAAATCCCTCCTCAATGCCAGCATATGCCATGTAAGCAACACCTCCCAATAAAAAGCAGGTAAACAAGGCCAACCGGCTGGTGTTCATTAATAAAAGCTGCCTATCAAAGTTCAACCCATTCACCTTATGAAGGAATGCAAAAGCAATATCCCTACTTGGCAGAGGGCCAGGAGCATACAGTAACCACCATAGAGTCTGTATTCTAAAGGCAGACATTCTCCTGTTAATACCAATTAAGCCTTGCCCCCCTTCTTCCAATGGTAAATAGAGCACCCCCTGCTTCACCCAATGTAACCCGTCCCAAAAGAACTTTAATAATAATCTCTGAAGTTCCTTTAGTAGAGATGGTGGAGAATTCCACAGAGCATTGAAGCAACCAGATTATTAATTATCAAGACACTGCCTCTATAAGATAATTTTAACAATTATCATCACCATTTTGTAATCTTCCCTTCACCTGATCTAGCACTCCCTCCCAGTTCTCTACTGTTACACCCCCTCTTCTCAGAAACACCCGAAGATACCGAAACACCTTCTGATTCCACTGGAGTCCCCCTGGTAGATCAGGCGGTCTGCTACCCTCCCACTCTCCCATTAAAAAAGTATTGCTTTTACCCCAGTTAATTCGGGGCAGAAGACATGTTTTCAAAAACTTCCTGGCAATGACTTAATGCCTTTATGTCTTGATTACTGGTCACTAATCATCATCTACATAGACGACCACTTTAATTGACTGGTTTGGGATATTTGGAAAAGAGAGACCATTTAAGAGCTGTCTAAGTCTCTCTATCAGGGGCTCAATGGCTAGAGAATATAGCATTCCAGATAAAGAGCATCCTTGACAGATCCCTCTCTGTACTGAAAAAGGAGAATTTAAACCACCATTTATTTTTCGTACACTGAATACGTTATTATAAAGTAACTGAATTTTCCCCACAAATTTGTGGCCAAAACCAAATGCTCTAAAAATATTAAACAAATATGTATGGTCTACCCAAACAGTTTGGAGGCTGTTATCAAATCTTGAATTAAAAACACATTGTCAAAAATAGATCTGTTGGGTACACAGTATGTCTGATTTGGGTGCACAATAAGTTCCATAACAGTTCTTAGACGATTGGCCAATGCTTTTGAAAATGTTGTCATCCAAACAAAGGAGACTTATAGGGTGCCAGTTCTTTATGTTGCATAAATCTCATTTTTTTTTGACAACAAAGCCAACATTGCACACCGACAGCTCAGAGGCAATTCCTTTACTGATACACTCTCCTCAAAAGATTTCAAACAAGTCTCTCCCAATTTGTGACCAGAGTGCCTTATAAAACTCAACTGGCAGTCCATCAATGCCTGGCATTTGCATGGCCTCAGTGATCTCCTGGAAAGTCAGTCCATTTTCAAGCTGCTTTTTAATGGGAGAGTGGGAGGGTAGCAGACTGCCTGATCTACCAGGGGACTCCAGTGGAATCAGAAGGTTTTTCGGTATCTTCGGTATTCTCTTCTGGAACCTGGGTCAATCCTTCAAGAAAACACATTCTCAAGAATGATGGACAAGGCTGAACATACCTGCTCCCAAAATTTAGCTACCACATTATTTGCTTCTTTTTTAATAAATACGGACATTTTTTCATTGAGAGTACTGTTTGGACATTCACTTTGTACACCGCACCGCTCGCATCCTGTCACAGAGGTACACTGGATTCTAGCACCATAGCACCCAACTTGCACCCTTGGTCAGACCACTGAACCGACTGTTGCTGGATTGTGCAAGGGAGTGCAAGTTACAAAGGAAGGTAACTATATGACTTACTGAATTCAAGGTGCATATGTTAGAAAATAATGTTGTTCAAATGCTTGTGATGTGTTGCTTGTATCTTTTTTTCTTTCTGTTCAATAAGCACTGTCAATCATTTAGTGGAATGTAAGGCATAAAGGAAATTATTCAATTGTGTCATATCTCATGTGCTTTAAGTAGAAATATATGTTCACAATTATTTAAGAATCTTCAATCCCGCTGAAATAAGAACTGTATTTATACTTTGAAAATGTGTATCTGTGGTGTTCCAATAAAGCCCTGGACATAAAACCTAATTAATAAATATGCCTCACAATCAGAGGACATAAAGCACAGTATTCCTTTAACTTGGGGCCACAAGCCTCGGTGTGTTGGCTGAACGTCTACACAATGAAAATGTAAATGGGGTTAATATTACCGGATAGTGCAGGTAACTCCTCTTCCTTTCTCCTTTTTCGTATTGTCCCATCCTCTGCTGAAGACGGGGCAATGGCCAGGGCTGCTAGCTGTCCTGAAGTGAAGGCTGGTGTCGAGGTCGATGACTCTCCTGTATTCTTACGTTTTGAAGGCTCCATTGTAATCAGATGTAGGATGAAGATCTAGCCAGCACTGCAGATTAAACCATCCTTTCTGATCAGGCTGTGGAAACAATACAACAGACAAGAGTTAGGAATCTACACAGACTCTCTGCAGCCCTGTGACAACCTGGTCAACATTACTGCTCAGCTCAACACTGCCACTGGCCCCATGATCACACACAGGAGTGAGGAATCTACACAGACTCTCTGCAGCCCTGTGACAACCTGGTCAACATTACTGCTCAGCTCAACACTGCCACCGGCCCCATGATCACACACAGGAGTGAGGAATCTACACAGACTCTCTGCAGCCCTGTGACAACCTGGTCAACATTACTGCTCAGCTCAACACTGCCACTGGCCCCATGATCACACACAGGAGTGAGGACTCTACACAGACTCTCTGCAGCCCTGTGGGGCTGGTTGTACTAACAAAAGAAAATAGGATCAGATCTGGAATCAGTCGAGCCGGATCATGAGAAGGTGTTCTGGGGAAACTCACCAATAAGAAGCACACATGTGTGGTGGGTAGTTAAAATACCCCATCTATCAAATTTGTATGCAGCCTGAGATCACACTAATAAAGAGGGGGAAATGGCAAAGACAGGGGATGAGGTGCTAGTCTCATGAAATGGTATCGAAACAAGCACTCTGCCTCGGGGTTCTATCCATTGTCTCTGATCATTAATGAGCTTGGTAATCACATGACCACGTGATGTCAAATGAGTCACTCAGTGCTGAAGCGGTCCATAGGGATGTGCTTATTGTATATCTGACTCTAGCAATCTTGGGGTTGGTGTTGTCATCTTAAAGTAAGCATGATAAAGTATAAGCGTTATAAATCCCACGTGTTGCTACAACTGTTTAAATAATGTACCTGTCATTTTTCTTTTCATTGTTAACATCATGACAACTTTTTTACACTTATAACTTTAAAGTCTGTGTAGAAGGGCGGTAGAAAACCCTGCTGTTTAAATGTTTTGTTTATTTATTTTTAGAACGGGGTCTCCCCCTCCGCCCCTGGGCAGTTTATTATTTTGTATTTGTTTTGTTGTATTTGTGGTTTATTATTATTATTTATTGTTGTATTATTGTTATGGTTTATTGTTTTGTAATGTGACGACGAGAGCCGTGTTTTTTGTTATTGTTTTGATGGCGTGGCCAATGTTTTCTTTATTTTGTATTGTTTAATAGCGTGGATGGGACGCCCATCCACAGTAATTAAAACCTTGTGCAGAAGGTTATCCTCTCCCGAGTTAATTCTTTGTTTAAATTGTTGTTAATCGGAGATGGTCACCTGTATATAAAACCTGCATTTTTCCCAGCTCGTGATGGGGTGTGTTCAGAGGAGGAACGAGAGCGAAGCGGGAGTGAGAGGAATTTAGAATAGAAAATAGAAAATAATACTGGATCAGTGAAAGAGATTGCCCAGCCTGACCTGTGTTTAGTTTTTATGTTTTGTGATTATTATGTTTAAACTTTTATTGTGCTCTGTGAGCAGTGTTTTGTGTTCAAACCTTTTATTTATTTTCATTATTTAAATAAACAGGCAGCGTCTCTTTTTGAACTGCAGTACAACCTGGTGTCAGTGTTTTGGTTCCTGCTTCTGGCCTGGCGCCACCCTGTCACAGTCTGTTTCAAAGCTCTTTTCAAAATTGCCGTTCTAGTGCACTGGGGTTTGAGATCTGTCCTCTAAATCATTGTAAAAGCGATTAAAAAATCAAACATAACAACAAGTGCTCTGGCTTTTCTGTTCCGTACCACATCATGGATCGTTATCGCTGTGTTACCTTTTTTGACAATGTGGGCGATAATCCTTAATCAGAGCACTAGAGATGACATTTGAAAAGAGCATTGAAACAGACTTTTAAGTTATAAGTGTAAAAAGTTGTCAAGATGTTAACAATGAAAATAAAAATTACAGGTTAGTTATTTAAACAGTTGTAGCAGCACGTGGGAACGTATAACGCTAATTTTTTCGGAACCCTGCTACTTTCTCTTTAATGTACTGTAACTTGCTTAGGAAATCAGCTGATCAGTACCAAACTACCACACAAATACATAGATTTTTCACTTTTTTTTTAGTCTACGTTTACACGTGTATTTTGATATTTTAAAAAGCTGTACCTATCGCTATGATACCTTCACTTGCTGTGGTATTTGTAATGCTTAATGCTAACCCCATTCCAATGAACTGAAAAGAAAGTTCTCACTGCCTTTCCCCAATGCATCTCTTCAGCAGCCATTCAACATCTGATTTCAGCACAATGTATTTACTACATTAACGTACTAGTTTCACAGATGAAAGTGAGGAGAAGTAAAAAAAAAAAACAAAGCTGGAAAGTGGCAGGAATCTGGGATCTGCTGCCGTGTTTGGATTTTTTGCTCAGGAACCCAAATTGAATGAAGTTAAGATTCAGATTACACCTGAAATTAGAATGTATACCAAATAATAAGTGAACTTTAACTGCTGGATTCACAAACCCAGAAATGCCAATACCTGAGTGAACAAAACAGCACCTGCCAAGCAAAATTAGGTAAATGGGTTTTTTTATTTATTTAGACACGCCAGGACGGTAATATAGGGTCTGTGAAATTTGATGCAAGTATCCAGTCAAATCAAGTTGAGGTAAAATATATATTTAGTTTCAAGTGAAATCTATTTTTTCTTACCTGTGCACAAGGGCTGAAATAAATGTTGTACAGCATGGCTTTTCTTTTAATGTTCTTGTTCGTTTGGATCTCAAATGCAACTTGTTTACATCAGAAAGTCACTCCCTTTTAATTGTTAAAGGTCAAAAAAGAACCACGTGCACTTTCAATTGTTCTTGTTCATTTCTATTTATGGGGCACCTTCCGTTCCCCCGTTTTTGGAGCTTTAATAATAATAATAATAATAATAATAATAATAATAATAATAATAATAAACATTGAACCTACAAAAGAAGCCACTAAAATACTTTCAGTGCGGCTCACACAAGCTCTTGAACTTGAGCTAATCATCCACTGGTTTGTTCATATTTACAATATTAAGCATTTAATATTTGTAAATGTTTATTTTAAGCACAAAGTTGACATTTTCTGCTTAATTTTTATGATACCATGGAAAAAAATGTAATAAAATATAGTGCTACTAAAAAACAAACACAAATTGCTTAACAAACACAAATTGCTTGCTTGTTAATAAAGTTTAAAATGACCTCTTGATTTTTCACTCTGTCTTCTATGGGAATCAAATGTCTGGCAACTTCTTGTTTGTCAAAATATGCTTGTTTAAACATGGGGTGTATTTTATAATTTGCTGGATCACCACGTTTGAGTCCATCAACATCAGGTCACAAAGAAAAAGCAGATGACAGGCTGTCATTACTGCGAAAGAGCATGTATTATGTGTACATGTGTTCTGCAGAGAATATGGCTTTCAACGCCTTGTATCCTGTTGATCCATACTCTGTGGTTGACATAACTGGTATGCAGACTTATCTGATTGTTGTATAAGACGCAAGCATACCGTCAGTATATTTTAAAAGGAAAGCATTTCTAATAAAGGCAGAGACGATGCTCCCGGTTTTGAAGGTGAGCTATACATGCCTAATTTATGGATTATTCAGGAGGTGTCCGATCACACCCCTCAAGACCCGCTGCTTTCGCTCCACAAGTGAAAGAGAAAAGAAATATAAATGTATCTTAATTTTTCGCCAGCAGTCAGCACCTTCCTTCTGTTCCATTATTTTCACCATTTTCTGCAATGTGAACTGTAGAACTGCACCATAACTGTTTAATTCACAGTACTTGTTTGTGGACCAATGAAATAGCAACTGGCCGAGACAGGCGTCTGCAAGCACCAATGGGGTACGTAATGTAAAAACAACCGCCTTAACACTAGAACCTCCGGATTTTCAAACTACCTAGAACTGCCATGTGGACGCAGTTCCATTGAACACTATTGTGTAAACACGTGTAAACTGGTACATACAAACCTATATATAAAATATAAAAATATATATAACATACATTTCATATTAGGCACATAAGTTGTTATCCTACCTGTCATTTCAGTTTGCTGTATGCATCTGAGTGCAGCTTGCCGTATTCCAATCAAAATGACTACTTTCAAGATTAAATATTTCCTTCTGATATATTCCCAGTTGCATTTGTGGAACAAAATGAAGGATTGTTGTCTCCAGCTAAGAAATAAATAATAATAATAATAAATTGAAAAATAAGCAACTAGGCTTTCAGTGAGTTTGCATCTTGACAAATCCACAATCACAGCAATCTCTGTCTCGTAGTCAGTCTACAAACAAAGAAAGGATTGAAATAAAAAATAAAAACACGTGTGCCAGGAGGAGGGGGCGTGTCTTGTTTGCTGCATTTACAAAAGAAAATAGAATATCTTGCGTTGTATTAAAAAAAAAGACATGTATTGTAATGCATGGGTGACATTGACCCACGTGGCGGTCCTAGATAGAACTGTTTATAACTATCATTTTTTGCGACTCTGGCTATCAAACGCCATCAGGATATTTAATTCATATACTTAGGAAAAGTCAAAAATGGACACACACATACGATTTACAACGGAAGAGTAATTAACATTTAAATCAAAATGAGCCAAATGACCGCATGGTGGTTCTACTGTTGATGAAATTGCGCCTTATGTTTTTGTAAAAAAAAAAATAAAGCTCACCAACTGTCACAAAATGTGCTAATAGCTTTAAAAAAAAAGCTTAAAAAAAAACAGTAAGACTTCATATTAAGGTGCCGTTTATTAGACAAGCTAATGGTTGTCTATTGCAGTCAGTGGCAACCTAACCTTACTGTGCAGGGAACTGACCTTGTAATCATTCAGTAAGAACATAGAAACTTTTCACTGAAGAAAAGCAGTTAACCAAAAGTCAGAAAACAAAATAAATAAAATATGCATAACTAAATACATAAATAAAATACACACAATTAGATTAAAAGTCAAATGTGGTTAATATAGGAACTGTAGTTAGAACAGCTGTACAACACAGTATACAAATGTAAAGCTTTGTTTTACATTACATTTATAATTTCTTGTTTCAGTTTCTGTGACACAGTCTTCATAGTGTAAAACCACTCAGGATCACAACTATAAAAATATTATTATGAATAGAAATCTGATTATATTCAAAGCAAATTCATCAGGGTCTAACATTACAGCTGCTGAAAATGGCACTCCACTTCACTACCACAAATATTGTGTTCTAAAGCTCCTTCAGTATCTAAATCTACAGTGAAGTGGGCTGCTGTATTTGCATTGATTCTGATTAGAGGAGGTTTCAGTAGCCTGTGCACTCGACTCCTCAAATCCTCTTGAAGGCGCAGGCGCCCTCCACATCCATTTTCTATTGCAATGCACTACACTGTACAGGAAGAACTTGTGACAAAAAACAATGTCAATGTCAAACAAAATTGGAACTACAGGTTGAACTCAAAGGCAGCTTCTGCTGACAAAATCATGTGCTCTGAAAGACCTCAAACACTCAAAGTCACCAATAATCACACAGCTACTTCAAACACAACTCAAATATGAGACAAAAAGCAGTTACCTGGTGTACCAACGTGAGGCTCTCTGAAGGAATACAAATCTGTTTTAGTTCCTGATGAGGAAATGCATGAACACCAGGACACGCCCAAGTCTAAAGGTTGCTTATAAAACTCTTTTTTATAGCTGCCGCTGCTCAATAAACAGATCAGGTTCAATGGTTATACATCTGGTGTGAGAACAGGTGGAGAAAGAACAATCTGATATGAATGAATCTATTACCCTTTTTACAGTCATTCTTTAGCTCAAGTTATTAGAGAATCCTAACATAAGGACATATGAGGCTGTCTGTCTGTCTGTCGCACTTGCAGATATCTTGACTTAAGTTCTTATACATTTGAGCTCATTTAATTGTGATGAAACTTGGCTTGGGCTTTCTTTAGTAAAAGTTATTAAGAGTATCAGAATGTGTGGGTTATATTGAGGCAGCTGTCTGTCTGAATGTCAAATCTACATTTTACCAGCGGTTCAGGGTCGTGGAATCTACTGTTTCGCTGTTTGTAATGTTAACTTATAGGTGGGGTTCAGGGGGCGGAGCTAGGCACCAACAACCTATCATCTGCTGTCATCAATTAAACCTACCTTATTTAAACATTAGTCACCTCTACCTGGTTGTCTTGTGTTTTTTCGTTTTTGGCTTAAACCTAAAGCGATTTCAAGACCCATCTACATTTTAAGTACCTCAATAATGGAGTACTTACAGCAGTTGTCATCGGTTCTGAGGATTCCCAGGATTTTCTGTCATTAACAGATCATTCTCCTTCAGCTTCAATCCAGGGTCCATCCAGTCTCCGTTTTTCTCCCCTTCTGCTATTTCAGTTACATCTGATCAGGCTCCTGATCAGGCTCTCACCAGGTTCCAGTACAAATGTTGCCTACCGTTCCTTCCACCCAAACATCGAATCTGCGGCGATCCAAGCGTCTTGGCCTCAGGACGCCCCTCGGATCGATTGTTTTGGAAGGACTGGCCCATGAATAAATTGATAAAAGCCCTCCTTAAAAATGGTAATGCGATTCCGCAGGGGGTGATAGAGAGTCTCTTTTCATTCTCTATTGCAATTCAGTCTCAGCAGAACCAGTCTTTCCTCCGAAAAACATAATCAGCCCCAGCCATTCAGCGTCCTAAAACAGACAGCAGGCAGTCTATTCGGATCTAACCACCCCACAACTAGCACCGCTAACCAGCAGCCAGCCATTGAAATCCAACATTCGCAAATATTCAACGAGATAAAATCATTTATGCAGCCTTTTCCGATACTCTATCTTGGTCAGTTCTCAACTGTCGGATTTAGAAAAAAGTGTCTGTTATGGAACAGGAAAACAATCTACAGCGCAGTTATTAATTTCAGCATCAAATGCTGCAGCGCCGCCTACAGCTTCTTCCGGTCCAGCCCTAATTTCAGCCAGCGAAGCAGATCCTCCAATATACAACCTCGCTACTGCATCTACATACGGATCCTCCTCTCAACGGCAGCGAGATGTCACACTATATCTCCACAAATCAGGCGTGTCATTCTCGAAGGTAAGGACATTAATCTTGTTTCACTATTAATGACGACTTGGAATTCTTGGACCATAGAGTAGTCGATTGTGGAGAATTGGCGGTAACTTTAAAATCCAGAGATCCCAGACTGCTTAAAAATCTTACATTAGGGAGTTTGTCCTTGCTTTCTCCATATTCAGAGATGTGTTATGCTCGGTATATCCTAACCGCAGAGCTGAATTGGAATCTTCACGAATATTACATCGTGGAGCTGTCTGTCAGATACGGAGGGACTATGTTTTATGAGTATCATAAAGCATTCTCTGCAAAAGCAGCAGCGATATTGGCAGCAGATAATCACATCATCAATTGGGCAAAACCTGATCCAGATCTATTTAATAGAATTTTTGGTGGTTTAAGGGCTAATGCATGTGGGGTCTGCGCTTCAACAGCTCATTCAACAGCCCTCTGCCCTAAAGCTGCAATTGCATCAACTTCTAAAGCACCCGGTTTTACTGCTAATTCATACAGATCTTCAGTAACTAATCCTATACATTCTTCAGCTCCCCTCGATCAATCTACAAGGAAAGACAAATACGGGCGCAGTATCAGATTTTCAGGAGGAAGACAAATCTGCAACAATTTCAATACTGGCTTCTGTTCGAATAGGCAATGCAATTTTATCCACATGTGCAGCAATTGCGGTGACGCTCATGCTAATACAATCTGCCCTTTAAACGCAAGTGACTTTCCCCGATGCTCACCGTCTTTACTCCTATAAACATCCTGGCGTTATCAAGTAAATTACAGAATCATCCCGACAGTAACCTAATTAATTACCTGATCGACGGATTAAAAATGGTTTTCAACCGGTCTTACTCAAATTCCTTCTTCCTCGTTCCAAAGCAAAATCTTTATTCAGCGACTCAAGATCCACAATCAGTGCAGTCTCTCATCGAAAAAGAAATTAAAAAAGGATTTATAGTCGGTCCATTTTTAGCTTCTCCTTTTCAGTATATAGAATTAATCCTATCGGCATTGCCACGAGGAAAATGTCAGGAAAAAAGCGTCTCATTATTGATTTATCAGCACCACGGGGTCAAGCACCAGCAGCATTAACTCATTAATTCCCCAAGATCAATTTTCCCTGCATTACATCACTATTGCAGACATAATACATTCAATTAAATTAGCAGGTCGTGGTTCCTGGTTAGCAAAAAGCAGATATATCAGGCGCATTTAAAATAACGCAATCCATCCTTCTCTCCGTCACCTGTTTGGTATATGCTGGGAAGGGAAGTTTTATTTTGCCACTCAATTGACTTTTGGCCGCAGCAGCCCGAAGATATTTGATACCCTCTCGGAAGCATTATGCTGGATCCTTCTTAATGTCTATCATGTCCCGTTCTTGCTCCACTTGCTGGACGATTTTTAGTAATTTCTTCTCCTTCAGATGCACCAGCAGAAGCGATTTCCAATCTTAAAAGCTTATTTTCTGAAGTTGGCGTTCCGCTTTCAGAAGAAAAATCAATCGGTCCCCTTCATTCTTTGGAATTCCTTGAATCATTCTAGATATAGAAAAGTTTGAAGCCCATACTGCCTGGTCTAAACTTAACCATATTCGTTTGCTCATTCAGGATTTTCAGATCAGTAAAACAATTAAAAACGGGCACTGCTTTCATTGCTGGGTTACTTTAATTTTGGGAATCGTATCATTCCACAAGGGAGGACGTTTATATCTCGGCTGCTAGCGCTGGCATCAACAGCAAAAATCTGGACTCCTATTTAAATATCTCTTCAAAGCTAGGAAAGATATTAAAATGTGGTCTGCGCTTATTCAGCACTGGAACGGTCTCTCTATGTTTTATGATGATTTCATTTCAGCTCCTCACGATATGGCTTTATTTACTGATGCCTCATCTCTGGGATTCGGAGGTCTATTTAATAATGGTTTTGCAGTACATGGCCTGAGGAAATCGAGAACATATCTCCTCATCTAAAATCCACAGCTCTGCTAGAGATATACCCAATAGTAGCAGCTGCCCAGCTATGGGGTCATCTCTGGTCTAAGAAATCAATACTATTTTACTGTGATAATTCAACTACAGTGCATATTATAAATAAAGGACGTTCCTCCTCTGCTCTTATAATGCAATTGCTGCGGCGGCTAGTATGGATTTCAGTCTCTAATAACTTCCTAATACAAGCTCGCCACCTACCGGGCATTTTTAATAATGCAGCTGATGCTCTTTCCGTTTACAGATTTCCAAATTCCACAGTTTGCTGCCCTCAGCTCTGCAATATCCAGCAACAACGCCACAGTTCAATCAGCTGATTTTCAACTAAATCCAACTATTAATAAACTTCTTAATTCAGCTCAAGATTACATGGCATCAGCACTTGCCCCATCTACCAGATCCTCGTACTCTACAGGTTGGGCATGTTATGTAACTTTTTGTTTACAAAGCAGGATTAATCCTACTCCATTCAACCAGGACTGGATCATGGCGTTCATAGTGCATGCAAAGGACTCTCTACATCTGGCACCAGCTACAATCAGACTATATTTGTCAGGAATTCAGCATCAATTTCGCTTGATGTCCATCAATTCCCCAACTCTATTATCAATTCCAGCAGTTCGTCTCCTTTTACGAGGAATTTCCAAGTGCTCTCCGGCTCCTTCTTCTGCTCGCCTGCCTATTTCTATAGACATTCTCAGTAAATTGATTTCAATTCTCCGCCACACTGTTTTCTCCATTTGATGATTTAACTATGGAAGTCATATGTCTAGCTGCATTTTTGGGTTTTTGAGATGTTCTGAATATACAGTTCCTTCTATTGCCAGCTTTCCTACCCTAGGTATCCGCTGCAGTGACCTCAAGCTCATCCCAGATTCTCATTTCATCTTATTTCTTCGCATTTCAAAACAGATCAACTGCGGCCCAGGGACAATGACAATGTATTCAGCTTTCTAAGATCAACTCTCCTCTGTGTCCCTTCACTTCCATGTTGAAGTACATTGCAGAACGCAAAGCCATTTCATCCTCAGACCCTTTGTTTATCAATTCAAGCCGGGCCATTGTATCAAGGCATTGGTTTTCAACACACCTTTCCACTGTGGTATCCAGAGCAGGTCTTCCTTCGCAATTCTACACTCCTCATTCATTTAGAATAGGGGCAGCTACTTCAGCCGCAAAAGCCAACATTAACCAGCATTTAATTAAAAATATGGGGCGCTGGACTTCATCAGCAGTCGAAAGTTATATTCGTTCTTCATCATCTGAAATATCCTCCGCATCAGTCCATTGCTAGTATGTCCGGAGTGGGGACGACCTTTCTGCCTGAGCCACCAAAGATTTCCCCTAAGAAATAAAATTAAAGAAAGGGTTTTTTTTTCTTTCCACTGTGCAGAGGGTCTTCACATAGTCATTAGGGTACAGTCTACTAACCCTTGTCACGTTAAGTGTTTGTTTTCTTTCGTCTAAATGTTTTCTTTTTTTCTTCTTTCTTATGCATTGGCGGTTCTCTCTTTTTCTTCATGTTGCGTCAGCGAGGGGAGCCGGGGGTCCATCTTTGGGGGTTAGTGATTCCACTTTCTCCAACCCTTTGTTAAGCTCCGCTTCATTTACCTCATAGAGGAGGTTCTCCATGAGTCAGAGGGGACCCCCGCCAAACCCTTCCATCTGCATGTATGTTTCTTTTGGGATTCTTCTTTCAGGTCTGATGCCTCTATGAGGGTCCCTCTCCTGTTTGTCGGGTCTCCTCAGCGACGGAACCCCCTTCTATTATGTTGGGCTTCAAAGAGGTGGAACACCACGCATTATATGTTTTAACAAATACTAACTTTATGTTTTCTTTCCCGTTCATGAGCCTCTTCGTATGTCGGTAACCTCAGAGACGGTGCCCCTCTTGGTATGTCGGGTCACCTCAAAGACGGTGGCCCCCCTCCTGTTGTCGGGTCTCCTCAGCGACGGAACCCCCCTACTGTATATGTTGGGTCAGGAAGAGCCGGAACCTCTTTTGTGTTATTAATACTAATTTGTTTTCTTTCCGGTTCGCGAGCCTCTTCGTATGTCGGGTCACCTCAAAGACGGTGGCCCCCCTCCTGTTTATCGTGTCTATCGATCAAGTAAATGTTGGGCCTGGAAGAGGCGGAGCCCCTCTCTCCATGTGTATATGTTTACTAACTCTGTCAATAAACACTATCAGGTGGCATAGCTCCACCCCGTGAAATGTGATGCACAACAGCACTGCAGTACTAACACTCCAACAGTGCAATCTGTTGTTTCTTTATAAAAATTGCCTCATGCATTTTTAATGTACTGGTTTGTGGTGTGAAGAACATACAGTCAATTCTCGTTAATACGAATTTCAAGGGACCAGCAAAAAATGTATCTTATCAGCCATTTGTATTTTCATGAATCTAAAGCCAAATGCACTGTCAGTTTTTATTGAAGTTACAGTAACACTGAAATCAAATTCCAATTACAGAACAATGAAACGTATTATACATCTCAAAGCACTGTGCATTTTAAAAACTTTTAAAAAAGTATACATTGCCAGTGAACTGTACTTGAAACCTGCATGTCCCATTCTGATCACTTTTTAAACCACAAATGCAAGGCTTCCTCAACATCAGGGGTGGTTTTCAAAACTTTTAATCTGGATCAAAGTGATCCGGATTTTGTAATCCTATATTTTGTGATCGAGATTACTTTTATCTGGATCATTTGATTCTATTTTTCAGAAAACGTCACTATTGGATTACATTTATCCAGATTACAAAGAATTAGGATTACGAAATCCAGTTTTTTTTAAGTAGGTTTAGTTCTTAATAGATATTTATTTTTTTATTTTTTAAGAAGCCATTATTTATGATATAACCTAATTTAACAAAATTAATAAGATTGAGGTAATAATGAGTAATACACAACTTTATTTATTTTGTTTTATATTTTTTTTAACAAAAACCACACAAATCACTTTTAATGTTAGTGCACATAACGCATGCAAATAATGTTGCTTTTATTTATGCCTACTTAGCATAAATGAAATAACTAAATCTAAATTGAATAAAAAAATTAAACTTTTGAAAAAAGTATATGTGTTTTTAGACATCTTTATCGTCTTCCTCGTCGGTGGGAGTCCAGCATCTCAGTCGTATTTTAATTTTTGCCTCAACATGTCTCAGTTTTGTAAGTCGAATGTTCTCCTCTGCCAGATGTATTTCAGCTTGTGCCCGTTCAGTCTCTTTTTGAACTAAAGTCTTATATTGACTGTCGCCATCTCCTGCCGGTGTAGTGCGATACAGATGCCTTTTTCTTACACCTGAACGTACATTTCCCTTTCAATTCGAAGATGACCATCAATGACATTACGTATGGGATATGCCTGCCCATTGGGTAGGTATTGCTGAGCTCTCTATACCATGCTGATAGGTCCCTTCCTGGGATGATGCACTCGGTCCCACACACTGAGGGAATAAAACTGTCATCCTGAGGAAGCCATTTCTCTTTTTCCTTCTCAAGACGGTACGGTAAGACCTCTCTGTTGAGCTGAGCGTGTTGATAGAAAAGAGCTTCTTGAGTTGAATTGAGTCGATTATATTTCCCTTGCATTCGTGCTGAAAGCTGGCACGCCGCTTTCCTGGAATCAACAGCTTTGAAAAGACTGAGCCTTTTGCCTTTCTGTCTTTCAGCGGCCTCCTCGCTTGCATGGTAGGCCGCTCTTTGTTATCTGTCTGTCATGTGTGTGCAGCTGCCTGTGTAGTCACCCGTGAGTGGTTGTCTATTTCTTTCTGAGAGTACACAGTTCCTCGACGTGGCTAGGCTTTGCCGCATCCCCGCTGTTGAGTAGACCTCGCCGGCTGCGTAGGCACGCCCACCTCAGTGAGTTGGGCCATGTAAACAAACAGTGTGCTCTCGCCTATAATATCTATTCTACCGTGGTTTTTGATGTCTGCTTTAACTCGCCCACCGCGGCTTTGGCCTTTGTGTCCCCCTGCTGCACGCTACGCGCTGACCAGGTGTGTGTCACCGCACAGTTAGGGTAGGCACAATTTCGTAGCTGACCCCCCGATGCTTCGGTACTTAGGTATCTCGCATAGCCCTTGGTACTTAGGTATCTATCTCGGTGCACAAGGTGCTCATTGCATATGGCACACGGTGTCCAGCGCTACAGCATCAGCGCACAGTCATAGCGCTGCACGGTACACATAGTGCTCTCTGTACTCGGTGCACGCGGTGCACACAGTGCTTGGTGTCACTGCTACACTGGTGCGGGCATACGGTGCTGCGGGGCCGCGGTGCACGCGGTGCCCACGGTACCCGGTGTGCACGGTGTTGGTACCCTCGCTACAGCGCTAGTGGGTGAGCGCCGCCGTTGCACTATTAATCAGTGCTTGAGTGCAGTGCAAGTGGTGTTCAGGGGCAAAGCCCATGCACAACACCAGACCCATATCAGGCAAGTCAGGGTTCCACCCCTGCACAGCCTGCAATCCGAATATCCCAAGAGGATAAACATACCTCTGTGCACGGTGCTTGGGTGTCCAACATGCCACCTTGGCCCTCGAGGAGGGGCGTGGCCTGCAGCATCTGTGCAGCTTTTCAGCCCCGGGTGAAGGAAGCTAGGTTGGAGAGGGTCACGAAGGCAAGTTTCACGTCCTCAGTGGCCGGACCGTCGGTGGCTCTTGGAGGCAGGCGAAGGACATTATGTACCTCAAAGCCCAGATGGCCCAGGTCCTGGAGCTCTTGGCCAACAGGCACTTGTGGCCCCGGCCACAGTCCCAGCTCTGTTGCAGCCTCTTTGTGCTCTGACATGTAGGTAGGCGAACCCCCTGCTGAGGATGAACCTAGCTTCAAGGTAGCAGTTTTGGCAGTTATGGGATGCGCTGCAGCCTTCCTGCAGGTCCCCTGGACGCCAGCGGCAGAACCACGCCAGTCCGTTATCCAGACGTAGGTGATGGCTCCTCGCCCTTAAAATTTCGAGAGGGACGTGGCCATAAGGACATAAAACATAAGATAGTTTCCAAACGAGAGGAGGCCATTCAGCCCATCTTGCTCGTTTGGTTGTTAGTAGCTTATTGATCCCAGAATCTCATCAAGCAGCTTCTTGAAGGATCCCAGGGTGTCAGCTTCAACAACATTACTGGGGAGTTGGTTCCAGACCCTCACAATTTCTGTGTAAAAAGTGCCTCCTATTTTCTGTTTTGAATGCCCCTTATCTAACCTCCATTTGTGACCCTGGTCCTTGTTTCTTTTTTTCAGGTCAAAAGTCCCCTGGGTCGACATTGTCTATACCTTTTAGAATTTTGAATGGTTGAATCAGATCACGTAGTCTTCTTTGTTCAAGAATGAACAGATTCAATTCTTTTAGCCTGTCTGCATACGACATGCCTTTTTAAACCCGGGATAATTCTGGTTGCTCTTCTTTGCACTCTTTCTAGAGCAGCAATATCCTTTTTGTAACAAGGTGACCAGAACTGAACACAATATTCTAGGTGAGGTCTTACTAATGCATTGTAAAGTTTTAACATTACTTCCCTTGATTAAAATTCAACACTTCTCACAATATATCCGAGCATCTTGTTGGCCTTTTTTATAGCTTCACCACATTGTCTAGATGAAGACATTTCTGAGTCAACATAAACTCCTAGGTCTTTTTCATAGTTCCCTTCTTCAATTTCAGTATCTCCCATATGATATTTATAATGCACATTTTTATTGCCTGCATGCAACACTTTACACTTTTCTCTATTAAATGTAATTTGCCATGTGTCTGCCCAGTTCTGAATGCTGTTTAGATCATTTTAAATGACCTTTCCTGCTGCAACAGTGTTTGCCACTCCTCCTATTTTTGTGTCGTCTGCAAATTTAACAAGTTTGCTTACTATACCAGAATCTAAATCATTAATGTAGATTAGGAATAGCAAAGGACCTAATACTGATCCCTGTGGTACACCACTGGTTACCTCGCTCCATTTTGAGGTTTCTCCTCTAATCAGTACTTTCTGTTTTCTACATGTTAACCACTCCCTAATCCATGTGCATGCATTTCCTTGAATTCCTACTGCGTTCAGTTGGAGAATTAATCTTTTATGCGGGACTTTGTCAAAAGCTTTCTGGAAATCTAAATAAACCATGTCGTATGCTTTGCAATTATCCATTGTCAATGTTGCATCCTCAAAAAAGTCAAGCAGGTTAGTTAGACACGATCTCCCTTTCCTAAAACAATGCTGACTGTCTCCCAGGATATTGTTACCATATAGGTAATTTTCCATTTCAGATCTTATTATAGTTTCCATAAGTTTACATATAATAGAAGTTAGGCTTATTGGTCTGTAGTTACCTGGTTTGGTTTTGTCTCCCTTTTTGTGGATCGGTATTACGTTTGCAATTTTCCAGTCTGTCGGTACAACCCCTGTGTCAAAAGACTGTTGCATGATCTTGGTTAGCGGTTTGTAAATAACTTCTTTCATTTCTTTAAGTACTACTGGGAGGATCTCATCCGGCCCAGGGGATTTGTTTATTTAAAGAGCTCCTAGTCCCTTTAACACTTCTGCCTCTGTTATGCTAAAGTTATTTAAAATTGGATAGGAACAGGTCGACATGTGGGGCATGTTGTCCATGTCCTCCTTTGTAAAAAACCTGTGAAAAGTAATCATTTAATATATTTGCTTTTTTTCGTCTATGATTTTGCCATTTGTGTTTCTAAGACATTTAACCTCTTTGAATGTTCTCTTGCTGTTATAATATTGGAAAAACATTTTGGAATTGGTTTTAGCCCCCTTAGCAATATTGATTTCTATCTCTCTCTTGGCCTTTCTAACTTCCTTTTTGACTTGTGTTTGCAGTTCCAAGTACTCTTTCTGTGTACTTTGTTTTTGGTCCCTTTTAAATGCTCTGTGAAGTGCCTTTTTTGCTGAATGTTTTTTTTAATTGATCTATTAAACCATTTTGGCCATTTTGTTTTATTTAAATTTGTCTACTTTTGGGATGTAATTGTTTTGCGCCTCTAGTACTACATTTTTAAAAAACAGCCATCCTTTGTCTGTGGATGTTTTCTCTATTTTACTCCAATCTACTTCTGTTAGTCTCTGTTTCATACCTTCATAGTTTGCTTTTCTAAAATTGTAAACCTTAGCTTTAGTCATTACTTTTGGGGTTTTAAAAAACACTTCAAAGAGACCATGTTGTGGTCTGAGTTTGCCAATGGCTCTCTGACCTCTGTTTTAGTTATTCTGTCTTCATTATCTGAAAAGACTAAATCAAGGCATGCCTCCCCTCTAGTAGGTGTCTTGACAAATTGCGTTAGGAAGCAGTCATTTGTCATTTCCACCATTTCAATTTCGTCTGTCGTGCTCCCCACCGGGTTCTCCCATTTTATACGGGGGAAGTTGAAATCCCCCATTAGTATGGCTTCTCCTTTTCTACACGCATTTCTAATGTCATTGTATAACAGATTATTTTGCTCGGTGTCTGAATTTGGCGGTCTATAGCATGCTCCTATTATTATGCCCTTTGAATTTTTGTCCATTATTCTGACCCATATTGATTCAGCATTGTTTTCTTTGTCCAGATTTAACACCTGGGCTTCAAGACTATTTCTTATGTATAGCGCTACCCCTCCGCCTCTTCTGTCCTGTCTGTCTTTCCTATATAGTGTGTACCCACTAATATTATATTCGTCTCCATCACTCTCAGACAACCAAGTTTCTGTAACACCTATCACATCGTAGTTACTTGTTAGTGCAGTAGCTTCAAGTTCTAACATTTTGTTTCTGAGACTTCTAGCATTAAGATAAATACATTTAATAGTTGTCTTACCTGAGTTGTTGCCCTTGTTTTGATGTGGTCTCCCTTCTGTTTTTTGTTTTCTCCCCCCTTCCGATTTTTCGCCATCATGTATTTACACCTAAAACACAGTAGTAATAATAATAATAATAATAATAATAATAATAATAATAATAATAACACAGAGGGCAGGCACCCTGCCACATATACCCCCCCTTGTGCGCAGCACACATGGCCTCAGCGGCCACCTCCCCCCTTACAATCCTAAAAGTCTCGCTTAAAGTCCTGGGCCAAGAACAGAGGCTTCAATGGGCTCACTGGTAGCAATCTGTGCAGTGGCAAACTGGCAACCTCGGGCAGTGGCAAGGCTGACAGTGGCAATGCCGGCAGCATCCCAGCCGACAACAGAAATGCTGTTGGCCTCCTGGTTGACAGCGGAAATGCTGCCAGCGGAGCCATCAGTGGCTCCCAGGCTGGCTCCTCCAGCCCCAGAAAATCCTCGGGTGAGGCAGAGCTGGCATCCCCAGGCGATGGCGAACAGGCCTCCCAGGCGATGCAGGTTCAGCAGCCCAAGACGTTGCAGACTCGGCAGCTCCAGGCGTTGTGGGACAGGCAACCCCAGGCGGTGCAGTCCCTCCGTAGGCGGCAACAGCAGACCCTCATAAGGTGATGGCAGGTGTGGACCCTCAGGAGGTAATAGCAGGAGGGGAGCCCCCAGCCAATATGGCAGCAGCAGGAGCTCCACTTTTCCCCCTGGTGTGTCAGGACCCATCGTGGTGCTGGGGTTGGCCACTCTGGCAGTGGCTGCGGCGTTGTTGGCCCTCTTCGCGGCCGCTGCGGCCGGGCTGTTTTCCTCTGTGCTCCCCTCAGCAGCCACTGCATAAGCCAGCATCACGTCCTGGTCCTCCCTCTTGTGCTGAAGGTGGAAGCTGCAGGTAGTCTCCTTCTGGTGGAGAATGTGGGAGCTGCAGGCATTCTCCCTCTGGTGGTGCAGGTGGGAGCTGCAGGCAGTCTCCCTCTGGTGGTGAAGATGGGAGCTGCAGGTAGTTTTCCTGTAGTGGTGGTGGAGACGAGAGCAGCAGATAGTCTCCTGCTGGCACAGGTGGGAGCAGTGGGTAGTCTCTCTCCATCATTGGGGACTGGTGCGGCTCGGTTGTAGGGAACCGATGCAGCTCTCCCTCAGTCACGGGGGACTGGTGCGGCTCTCCTTCTTGTGCTGGAGACGGCAGCAGGGCTTCTCCCTCTGGTCCAGGACGCACGGGTTCCCCCTCTTCTGGGAGTGGGCAGCTGGCCACGCCATGCCCATACTCCTTGCACAGCAAGCACCATCCCCCTTGACTCTCCCAGGCTTCCACAAACGTGTCCAGGTCTTTGTCCAGAATTCCCTGCGACGCAGTCATACAAAACCAGAGCACCTGCTCTGGCTGCTGGTCTTTCCCATTTCTTTATTTTTTTTTAAAAAAAACACTCCTCTTGAACAAAAAAAAGAATAAACTGCACCTGCAGTACCCCTGGTCTGACACACTTACCGTCTCGCTTTAACGTTCCACCTCTGAACACATTTCACCTGTGCAGCCAAACTGCAGGTCTGTTATATTCTGGCCGAGGGGTTAACTAGCTAGTAATGATCTTATTACCCCTCGGCCATAGTCTGCACGAGTTTAATAAGGATGCGCGACTGTCAGCTAATTGTCAGCAATAATGCGCGACTGTCAGCAATAAAAATGTTCATTATAAATATCATATGGGAGATAGTGAAATTGAAGAAGGGAACTATGAAAAAGACCTAGGAGTTTATGTTGACTCAGAAATGTCTTCATCTAGACAATGTGGGGAAGCTATAAAAAAGGCTAACAAGATGCTTGGATATATCGTGAGAAGTGTTGAATTTAAATCAAGGGAAGTAATGTTAAAACTCTACAATGCATTAGTAAGACCTCACCTAGAATATTGTGTTCAGTTCTGGTCACCTCGTTACAAAAAGGATATTGCTGCTCTAGAAAGAGTGCAAAGAAGAGCAACCAGAATTATCCCGGGTTTTAAAGGCATGTCGTATGCAGACAGGCTAAAAGAATTGAATCTATTCAGTCTTGAACAAAGAAGACTACGCGGCGATCTGATTCAAACATTCAAAATCCTAAAAGGTATAGACAATGTCAACCTGGGGACTTCTTTGACTTGAAAAAGAAAAAAGGACCAGGGGTCATAAATGGAGATTAGATAAAGGGGCATTCAGAACAGAAAATAGGAGGCACTTTTTTACACAGAGAATTGTGAGGGTCTGGAACCAACTCCCCAGTAATGTTGTTGAAGCTGACACCCTGGGATCATTCAAGAAGCTGCTTGATGAGATTCTGGGATCAATAAGCTACTAACAACCAAACGAGCAAGATGGGCTGAATGGCCTCCTCTCGTTTGTAAACTTTCTTATGTTCTTATGTTCTTATGTTCTTAATTAAATACTTAGTAGCTGATTAGTCACGCCTCTTCACAAGTTTGTAAAATAATAACAAATAATGGCGGTTGCTTTTCGTCCATGCCGCAAACAACAATACAAGCTTTTTTTGCCATCATACATTTACACCTAAAACACAGTAATAATAATAATAATAATAATAATAATAATAATACAGAGGGCGGGCACCCTACCACAATTCCATATACAGTATTTCAGAAAGTTACTAATTTGCATTACAAATGAAATAGAAATGCTATCAGTCAAACATGCATTTTATTACATGAAACGAAGGATCAGATCACTGTATATCAAATAAATAGCATAGTTAATTTAAAATCTTAAATACATTGGTACTTCAGTTTTTCTTTTTTAAAACAAATAATCCAACTCAAGATTACATAACCAATAGGTGTATGAAGTTATTTAATGCAATTTATACAAATACATTTAATAAACAGAATATTCATTTAAATGTTTTCTCATAAAGGGACACTGCTTTAGATGCACCCAAAGAACTTCCATTCAGTTTACCATATGTGGTTGCATGCAGATTTTTAGCCATACACAGTGGTTTGTGTTTTTGAATAAAGGTGCTACATGAATGTTTTGTACGAAGGCTGAAATAGCTCACATCACAATCCTTGTCAAACACATAAAGGCAGCCAGTGGACTCTGTCTAAGTAATGCGAACCTCAAGAATAATTAAAAAAAACATGTACAGTGCCTATAGTAAGTATTCACCCCTCTTGGACGTTTTCACAGTTTGTTGTGTAACAACCTGAAATCTTGATGCATTTTAATGGGATTTGTTTTCCTTTGATTTACACAACCTACTCAGCATTTACAATGTATGAAAAAATGGGGGGTGGGGTGAAAAAACATATCAATTAAAAATAAAAACCTGAAAAGTCTTCATTAGATAAGTATTCACCCCCTTTGCTATGACACTCTAAATAAGCTCAGGTGCAACCAATTGCCTTCAGAATTCACACAATAAGTTAAATGGAGTCCATCTGTGTGCAATAAAAGTGGTTCACATGATTTCAGATTAAATACACCTGTCTCTGTAAGGTCCCACAGTTGGGTAGTGCACTCAAAGCAAACATACTGCAAAAAGGCATGTGGGAGACTCCGAAAAGATATGGCAAAAGATTCTGTGGTCCGATGAAACAAAAATGGAACTATTTGGCCTAAATGCAAAACGTTATGTCTAGCGCAAACCCAACACAGCATATCACCCAGGTAGCACCATCCCTACTGTGAAGCATGGTGGTGGCAGCATCATGCTATGGGGATGCTTTTCATCGGCAGGGACTGGGAAGCTTGTCAGGGTAGAGGGCAAAATGGATGGAGCTAAATACAGGCAAATCCTTGAGGAAAACCTGCTTCAGTCTGCAAAAGACCTAAGACTGGGATGGAAATTCACCTTTCAGCAGGACAATGCCCCCAAGCACACAGCAAAAGAGACACTGGAGTGGCTTAAAAACAAGAAAGTGAATGTCCTAGAGTGGCCTAGACTTGAAGATTACTGTCCACCAACGAGCCCCATCCAACTTGACAGAGCTTGAACAATTTTGCCAAGAAGAATGGGCGAATATTGCACGATCCAGATGTGCAAACCTGGTAGAGACTTACCCCAAAAGACTCACATCTGTAATTGCTGCCAAAGGTGGTTCTACCAAGTATTGACTCAGGGGGGTGAATTCTTATCTAACCAAGACATTTCAGTTTTTTTATTTTTCATTAACTATTGTTTCACAATAAAAATTATCTTGCCTCTTCAAAGTGTTGAGGTTGTGTAAATCAATGGAAAAAGATCCCATTTAAATGCATCAAGATTTCAGGTTGTAACACAACAAACTGTAAAACGTCCAAGGGGGGTGAATACTTACTATAGGCACTTTAAACTCAGAAGCCCTACACAACTACTTTATCCAAATACTTGTGAATTCTCCCTTTCTTTTTCCTAGATTTGCATTTAACTTTGAAATCGCGGTCAACGTTTTTTGATTTTAATACCATTGCAATGCTTTTGGTACGATGATAATTGTGGTATTTCATTACATGTTTGGCCTTAAGGATATTATTTCTATACTGATGCAAAACATGAATGTTTCGTTTATAATAAACATTTATGAGTGATTGTGACAGTAAGACAATGATTCTTGGTGGTAAATCTCCCTCCTGACCTGTGAGGGCGCTAAGTAACGGGGACAGAGTACCCTGGACTGTTTGGCCTGACAATTTATTCCCAGGGTTAAAAGGAAGTCGGTCATCTAGAAAGGGGGCGGAGCTTCGGTGCACTAACTCATCGACCCAGAAGGAAAATGATGTGGCAGTCGTGGATTGGATTATGCATGACGGTACAAATAGGGGTCAAAGCGATGTAATCTGTTCCTTCAGTTATGGTTACGGAACGACCCGGAAGGACCAGCGTTATGGAATATATTGTGAGTGTTTTGTTTGTTTTGTCTTGTCTAAAAATACTGTTTGTAATTATTTGGACGGCTATCACGATCCGGAGCTGTCGCCAAAGGCCAGCACCAACCCGGACAACATCACTGCACTTTTTTTCATTAAAGACTGTATATTCATAACGAGCACTAGAGCACGCACTGTGGACTTGTGTTTGTGTTACGTGTGGGTGAATAAGAACAGGATTGTTTATTATTTGGGAACCAGCCGTGGATTTAAACAGAGAAATACACGCCGCTGTATTGCCTGTTAACATTGTCTATATTTACTGTTGTTATGCCATTGGATTACAAACCATTAAACATTGCACCTAGATTATAATTGTCTGTCTGATTATTGATCACCTGCACCTGCACACTGTTAACCACAGTGATTTAAAAAGGTATTGTGAAGAGGCTGTTTTTACGTTTGAAGGCAATGAGCCTCCACCAACAACCCACGTAAACTATTCTCTACCTTCTCCTCCCTCCTAAACCCTCCCCCCTCCTCCTCCCTCCTCTATCTCCCCTGATGACTTTGCCTCCTTCTTCTCTTCTAAAATCTCAGATATCCGCAAACTCTTTAACACCTCTCCCTCCCCCCCACCCCCCTCCTGCTCCAACCCTACACCCACTACATCCCCTACTAACTCGCCCTCCTTCTCCACCTTCTTGCCCCTCTCAGACTCTGACCTCTCCTCCCTGCTCCAGGGTCACAAACCCACCACGTGTGCCTTGGACCCCCTCCCCACTCACCTCTTTCAAGCTGCTGCTCCTGCTCTACTCCCCTTCATCTCCTCCCTCCTCAACACCTCTCTACTTTCTGGTATCTTTCCTCTGCCTTCAAAAAGCCTCTATCACTCCCCTCCTCAAAAAAACCTACCTCGACCCCACCTCCCTCCAGAGCTACCGTCCTGTCTCCCTCCTACCCTTCCTCTCCAAAACCCTCGAGCGGACGGTACACCGCCAGCTCTCTGCTTTCCTGTCCAACCACTCTCTGCTTGACCCTCTCCAATCTGGCTTCCCGCTCTGCCCACTCCACTGAAACCGCCCTCCTGTCTGTCACCAACTCACTTAAGTGTGCCCGAGCTGCCTCTCTCTCCTCTGTCCTAATTCTCCTCGACCTCTCTGCTGCCTTTGACACTGTTGATCACTCTATTCTACTATCATCTCTTGCTGACCTGGGGATCTCTGGCACTGCTCTGGCCTGGTTCTCCTCCTACCTCTCCAACCGCACTTACCAGGTAACCTGGCGTGAGCAACCTCCACACCTCACCCTCTCTTAACTGGAGTCCCCAAGGGTCAGTCTTGGGTCCTCTCCTGTTCTCTCTCTACACCTGCTCCCTGGGCCCCCTCATCGCATCCTATGGTTTCTCATACCATTTCTATGCTGATGATGCTCAGATTTTCCGCTCCTTCCCCACCTCTGACTCCACCATCTCCTCCCGTATCTCTACCTGTCTGTCTGCTATTTCCTCCTGGATGCACTCGCATCACCTCAAACTCAACCTCTCTAAATCTGACCTCCTTTTCTTTCCCTCCTCCTCCCCTCCTCTGATCTCTCTATCTCTGTTCCTCTGGAATCTACCACACTCTCTCCCTCTTCCTCAGCTAAGAACCTTGGAGTCACCCTGGACCCCTGCCTCTCTTATTCCCAGCACATCTCCACTCTGGCACGCACTTGCCGATTCTTCCTGAGCAACATCCGAAGAATCCAACCCTTCCTCACCAACTATGCTACCCAGCTCCTGGTCCAGGCCCTGGTACTCTCCCGCCTAGACTACTGCAACTCCCTCCTGGCTGGCCTCCCTCGTCCGCCACCCGTCCGCTCCAGCTCATCCAGAACTCTGCTGCCCGCCTGGTGTTCTCTCTGCCTCGCCGCCCACGCTTACTCCACTACTCCGCTCGCTCCACTGGCTCCCGATCACCGCCGCATCCAGTTCAAGACTCTTGTACTAGCCTACAGATGCCTTGACCAGACTGCACCCAGCTACCTCCAGACCCTCATCTCCCCTACACCCCCACTCGACCTCTCCGCTCCGCCTGCACTAGAAGACGGTCTCTACCTCCCTTCGCTCCCCTGCCTCCAGAGCCCGCTCCTTCTCCACCCTTGCTCCGCAGTGGTGGAATGACCTTCCTACAGATGTCAGGACTGCCCAGTCCCTGACCACATTCCGCGCCTCCTTAAGACTCACCTCTTCAAACAGCACCTGTAGAACTCCTCTGTTTCCTGGGACACACCCTTCATGTAAATGTGCTTTATTTTGCTCTTATCTGCCCCTATTTTACTGCATTTAATCCTGTACTTCAGAATACTGTAATCTGCCAAGTGTTTAACCTGTAGTACTTTGTATTTAATCATATCCTGATGTAACTATCACTATTTAATCATATCCTGATGTAACTATCACTATTATCTGCTGTATTATTGAATTGTGGTTTGTCACACTTGTACTTTGCTTGAACAAAAGTTATTGTATTTCTTGCTCTTATTGTATTACTTGTATTGTAACACTTGAAATGTATTTGCTTACGATTGTAAGTCGCCCTGGATAAGGGCGTCTGCTAAGAAATAAATAATAATAATAATAATAATGAGTTCCCAAGATGAGATGCCTCAGATACAAAGGCATGTTGGACCTTATTTGATCTCAATTTAGGAATTTTATAAGTAGGTACATCATTTCATCTTAGTTCATAGGTAGAGTTACATTGTAACAGTTGGCTATCTGAGGTGCCAAGTAAATATTTAATCTACCGATGTTTGTGTTAATTTTCACCAAAACTGTCACCAGGACATAGTAGTAAACCCACATAAAACAAGTTATCCCTAAACCAGGGAACACAAAACCAAGGAACTTTCACAACTACAAATTTGAGCAAAGAGCAAGTTAACCCCCACGAGAAATAAAAAAGAAAGCAAGCTTGATATTGCACTCTTACATTTATTGCACCTAATTGCCCCCACACACTTAACAGCAGTTTACTAATTAACCTGTACAACACGGGTAAGTATAAATATATTTACAGCTTATAGAAAAACATTATTTCCTGCAATATTAAAGTTCACTAGACCTATGGATAAACAAACTATCTGCACATTCCTTATTTTAGGGATCCTGACCGCTAAATGATATACCTTTCTTTCACTGCACTACTGTAATTTACACAGAGAAATAGTTATAACTTACTTAATTGCCACAAATATATACATGAGTTATCAAATAGCAAAATGCCAACCATTCACTATTGCATTTCCAGAAACAGTATATGCATTGCATATAAAGACGATAATAATACCCAAACACAATTTAACAACCGTCCTATTACTCTCTTCACCCATTAATAAGTTAACATTTTATTACTTTAAAAGCACAGACTAGAATATAGAAACTTGGGTTAATAAAGTGCATTCAACACAGTTACACAGCAGTGTTAGTAGTTAAGACAAGTAACAGTAAGAAAGCCAAAAATATTAAGGACACAGTGTACATGTAATATAAACCTAGCAGCGTTTTGCATTAAACATATAAATAGACTTTTGGATAAAGTTAATAACTCCATAGAAATTAAGGCCAGTCTTTATAAACCACAGCCGTCTTGGACAATCCGGTAATTTAATAATTAATCCCTGCATGTGTTCTCCAACCAGTCAGTAAATCATTCAATGATCGCTTCTTTTTTAAAACAAATAGATCAACGTTCCTCAGTATAGTATAATCCAAAGTGTAATTAAAGTTCAGCACAACACGACCAGTTAATTCCAAGAAATAAGTAGAATAATAAACAGAACAGCGTTCTTTTGAATCCCGTCTGAAGCTTTATCTAGTCTCTGTTCCCCGTTCACTTTCTTCTTTTCAGGTAGAAACTCGCAGTGTTCACGCTAGGCTGTGCCATTGCACCAATGCCCCACTGAAATAAAAAATGTCCCGCTGAATTTCTCTTAACGCGCCCGTGTGTTCCTGTCACTGGGCCGACTGGGTTTGGCTTGCCAAAAAGGATGATAAATACACCAGAATTAAATTGCAAAAAAACCCGATTTATTTATAGGAAACAAAAGAAAAACTAGAGAAAGCATCCACCTTCAAGGTTAGAGCTCCACCCCTGAGCATTCTCAGGCCCTTATATATAGAATAAATTTGCCATAAGGCAATTCTCATTTAAAGATACAGCTCTCATTTTTTGAAAATAAAAATAAATACAGATGCAAAAATGCTTCATTAGCATCATCAAAAAATATTTTGACCAGATTCACACACATAAGGTTAACCATACACAAGATTTCCATTACACTTAAAACTTCATGCTGATATGAACTCGGCTCTCGCCAAGATAAGCACCAACTAAGACGTAGCTTTACAGTAAACTAATGTGATCCATATGTGTCTCCATCCATTTGCGCTTCCTTCCATATGATGATGTAGATATCCTTCTGTCTGGTGTTAATGGCTGAAGTGTAATGCTGGCTCCAGGGATCAGCTTATTTTGCCTCCTGGGCGATCAGCACACACAACGGCTGTGATGCTGGCTCCGGGATCAACCACAGTGCGGCCTCCCAGCGCATCAGCATGACAACCGCCTGGATTGAGCTAAGTAGGGTACAACTCTGGGGTCTTCAAGTGGGCACCTTCCATCCTCAGTGTTTCGTCGACTAGCCCACCCAGACACCTCAAGAGGGCTCAACGGTGATTCTGGCGTCCCAGCATCACCCTCCGTCCCCCACTCAGCTCAGCCCAGCTTACTTACCTGTACATCAGCGTTTTTCTTTCTATTGTGCTTGAGATCCCCAGCCAGCATCTTTCCGTTTTTTTATACATATAATAAGACAACAACATAAAGAAAAGTGCACTTTAAATAGGTGTTTAACAAAACCAGACCTAGTGGAGTCTGCCCCTAGAGGTCTGGGGCAACCAGCACCATCATAACCGCCATCCAATGATAGCCCTAGGGTTTGTCCAACAGACAAAGAGCTGCCTCCCAAAGAATGCCAGACAGCGGCTGCGCCTGACTGAGGAGATCCATGACAGGGGATCTCCCAGGGCTGGCCGTGTAAACATTGAGGCTGGGGAGAACACAGGGTCAAAAACCCAGATTCTCCATGGGCCAAATACTTGGGGGCCACTAATCAAGCAGAAAACTGAAGATGACCTTCCTCTAAGACACCAAGGACCTTTTTGAAAAGGCCTGGGAGTCAGTCTGGTATAGGCCCTGGGTTTCGTGCCAAAGAATGCGCTTTGGGGAGATCCATTCGGCTGGCCGTACAGGGCATCCAGATTCTCCTGGGCCAGAGTGGACCGCCTCTAACTGGACCTTTTTGAAAAAGGCTGGAGGGTATAGGCTGGAATCGTACTAAAACGGGCAATGCATTGTGGACCGCCCTAGCGGTGGAGGGAGTACCACAGGGGGCAATGCATTGTCTCTGCCGAGGCAAAGACCTACGCCTTCCCGAACCGTTCCCAAATGCGCTCCACTATCTGAGGGTGGAGTCGCCACTCTGACGGATGCGGACCCTTCCTGGAGAGGAGGTCCGCTGCCCAGTTAACCACTCCGGGAATGTGTGTCGCCCGTAGGGACAGCAAGTTCCTCTGAGCCCATGTCAATAGCCTGAAGGCCATGCGATGCAACCCCGGGGACCGTAGCCCACCCTGGTGGTTGACATACGCCACCACTGTCGTGTTGTCCGTCCGCTCAGCACCGGGAGGAAGTGGTGGAGAGCAAGGGAGACCGCTTGCAGCTCCAGCATGTTTATGTGCAGCGATGTCCAGCGGTCCGGCCAGAATCCCGGTACTCCTCTGCCTTCACAGACTGCCCACTAACCCAATTTGGAGGCGTCTTTCATCACCACTTAAGAACATAAGAACATAAGAAAGTTTACAAACGAGAGAAGGCCATTCAGCCCATCTTGCTCGTTTGGTTGTTAGTAGCTTATGGATCCTAGAATCTCATCAAGCATCTTCTTGAATGATCCCAGGGTGTCAGCTTCAACATTACTGGGGAGTTGGTTCCAGACCCTCACAATTCTCTGTGTAAAAAAGTGCCTCCTATTTTCTGTTCTGAATGCCCCTTTATTTAATCTCCATTTGTGACCCCTGGTCCTTGTTTCTTTTTTCAGGTCAAAAAAGTCCCCTGGGTCGACATTGTCTATACCTTTTAGGATTTTGAATGCTTGAATCAGATCGCCGCGTAGTCTTCTTTGTTCAAGACTGAATAGGTTCAATTCTTTTAGCCTGTCTGCATACGACATGCATTTTAAACCTGGGATAATTCTGGTTGCTCTTTTTTGCACTCTTTCTAGAGCAGCAATATCCTTTTTGTAACGAGGTGACCAGAACTGAACACAATATTCTAGGTGAGGTCTTACTAATGCATTGTAAAGTTTTAACATTACTTCCCTTGATTTAAATTCAACACTTCTCACAATATATCCGAACATCCTGTTGGCCTTTTTTATAGCTTCCCCACATTGTCTAGATGAAGACATTTCTAAGTCAACATAAACTCCTAGGTCTTTTTCATAGATTCCTTCTGCAATTTCAGTATCTCCCATATGATATTTATAATGCACATTTTTATTGCCTGCATGCAGTACTTTACACTTTTCTCTATTAAATGTCATTTGCCACTTGGCGGTTTAACACTACTCCCATTCGCACACCTTCGTGCATCTTAGGGCTGTCGAGCATGCATGAGACACAGTTAGCCGATGGTCTCTGTTGTGTTTGTTGTTGCGGTGGAACGCATTGAGTCATGCTTGTATCAGGCACATGCGAAGCAGACCCAGCTGAATGGCCAAAATGGCAGCACGGCAAACTCATAAACGCTTCCTTGAAAAGAGATTGGAGATACTTCCTGCGCTCTGGATGAATGGGAACGTGAAAGTACATGTCCTGTATGTCCACGGTGGTGAACCAGTCGCCCAGCCGGACGGACTGGAGAATGTGATGGTGAGTCAGGATCTGGAACCTCCTCTCTTTTAAGAACCCGTTGAGGAGCCTCAGTTCTAGGATGGGGCGAAAACTGACATCTTTTTTGGGTATCAGAAAATACCTTGAGTAGTACCCCTCTCCATGGGAGGTGGGGTCTATGAGACAAATGGCTCGCTTGCACATCAAGGCGGCCACTTCCTTCTGAAGTACCGGAGAGGGTCTGTCACAAAAGTATTCTTAATACCTCGAAAGGGAAGAGGTCCCATGCGGAACTGAAGCACATAAATGTTTTGCACATTGGGAAGCACCCAGGAGTCTGAGGTGGAAGCGCGCCAGTACTTCAGCTGTTGTGCCGAAAAGAGGGTCTGAGGCTGCCAGACTTCAGGGGCCATGCTCGGGCTGCTGAGGCTGCGGCAGGGCAGTTTGGGGTGGCTGTTTAGGGTGCTGGCCCTGGAAACGCCTCCTGTGACACTGGTGTGTGGGCCGACCACATCCTGCATTCCCTCTGCCTGCCTGGTGGGCCCGGTTGTTTGCTGCTGCTGTGCCCTGTAGGCGATACCTTAGGTCACCCAGTGGAGCTGTGGGGTCTGGAACTGTCCTGGTGACAGTCCGCCTCTGAGGAGCCTGCCAGCGTTTCGACCTGCCCCACACGGAAGCACGGGGTGGGAGCAACGCGGCCACCTGCCGGGACGCCTCACATTCCTGGTGGGATCTCTGTAAGGTCTCCTCCACGGCTGGCCCAAAGGTATGTCCTGGGGATATAGGCACGTCTAGCAACGCGGCCTTATCCGCATCAGGAACTCTGGCTTGTGACAGCCACAGCTGTCTACGAGCCATAATCAAGCTAGCCAGGCTCCGGCCAAGAGGTTGCCCTTGGAGACCGGACATCTGCAGCAGCATGCTGGACAGGAGACGTAGCTCCATGGCCACCGTCTCAGGGAGCGGGGCCTCGCGCAGTACACCATCCATATAAGCGAGTTGCCTGCACCTCTGCTGCATACGTCCGCTTGAGATACGATTCCGTCAACTTGCATTGATAGTCAACTTGCATGCTTCTAGAGAGGCAAGCGGTGCGGCCTGCTTTAGCACGCTAGGACCTGAGGCCGGACAATCCCAGGAGGAGCGTACCTCCTTCATGAAATCTGGGAAGGCCGGGAAATTTTAAGGGCGAGGAGCCATCACCTACGTCCGGATAACGGACCGGCATGGTTCTGCCGCTGGCGTCCAGGGGACCTGCAGGAAGGCTGCAGCGCATCCCATAACTGCCAAAACTGCTACCTTGAAGCTAGGTTCATCCTCAGCAGGGGGTTCGCTTACCTGCATGTCAGAGCACAAAGAGGCTGCAACAGAGCTGGGACTGTGGCCGGGGCCACAGGTGCCCGTTTGGCCAAGAGCTCCAGGACCTGGGCCATCTGGGCTTTGAGGTACATAATCTCCTTCGCCTGCCTCCAAGAGCCACCGACGGTCCGGCCACTGAGGACGTGAAACTTGCCTTCGTGACCCTCTCCAACCTAGCTTCCTTCACCCGGGGCTGAAAAGCTGCACAGATGCTGCAGGCCACGTCCCTCTCGAGGGCCAAGGTGGCATGTTGGACACCCAAGCACCGTGCACAGAGGGTATGTTTATCCTCTTGCGGGATATTCGCATTGCAGGCTGTGCAGGGGTGGAACCCTGACTTGCCTGACATGGGTCTGGTGTTGTGCATGGGCTTTGCCCTGAACACCACTTGCACTGCACTCAAGCACTGATTAATAGTGCAACGGCGTGCGCTCACCCACTAGCGCTGTAGCGGAGGGTACCGAACACCGTGCACACTGAGTACCGTGGGCACCGCGTGCACCGCGTGCCCCGCAGCACCGTATGCCCGTGCACTAGTGTAGCAGTGACACCAAGCACTGTGTGCACCGCGTGCACCGAGTACAGAGAGCACTATGTGTACCGTGCAGCGCTATGACTGTGCACTGATGCTGTAGCGCTGGACACCGTGTGCCATATGCAATGAGCACCTTGTGCACCGAGATAGATACCTAAGTACCAAGGGCTATGCGAGATACCTAAGTACCGAAGCATCGGGGGGTCAGCTACAAAATTGTGCCTACCCTAACTGTGCGGTCACACACACCTGGTCAGCGCGTAGCGTGCACCAGGGGGACACAAGGGCCGAAGCCGCGGTGGTCGAGTTGAAGCAGACATCAAAAACCACGGTAGAATAGATATTATAGGCGTGAGCACACTGTTTGTTTACAAGGCCCGACTCATCGAGGTGGGCGTGCCTACGCAGCCGGCGAGGTCTACTCGACAGCGGGGATGCGGCAAGGCCTAGCCACGTCAAGGAACTGTGTACTCTCTGAAAGAAATAGACAACCACTCGCGAGTGACTGCACAGGCAGCTGCACACACGACAGACAGATAACAAAGAGCAGCCTACCACACAAGCGAGGAGGCGGCTGAAAGACAGAGAGGCAAAAGGCTCAGTCTTTTCAAAGCTGTTGATTCCGGGAAAGCGGCGTGCCAGCTTTCAGCACAAATGCAAGGGAAATACAATCGACTCGATTCGACTAGAGAAGCTCTTTTCTATCAACACACTCAGCTCAACAGAGAGGTCTTACCGTACCGTCTTGAGAAGGAAAAAGAGAAATGGCTTCCTCAGGATGACAGTTTTATTCCCTCAGTGTGCGGGACCGAGTGCATCATCCCAGGAAGGGACCTATCAGCATGGTATAGAGAGCTCAGCAATACCTACCCAATGGGCAGGCATATCCCATACGTAATGTCATTGATGGTCATCTTCGAATTGAAAGGGAAATGTACGTTCAGGTGTAAGAAAAAGGCATCTGTATCGCACTACACCGGCAGGAGATGGCGACAGTCAATATAAGACTTTAGTTCAAAAAGAGACTGAACGGGCACAAGCTGAAATACATCTGGCAGAGGAGAACATTCGACTGACAAAACTGAGACATATTGAGGCAAAAATTAAAATACGACTGATATGCTGGACTCCCACCGACGAGGAAGACGATAAAGATGTCTAAAAACACAATAAATTTTTTTATTCAATTTAGATTTAGTTATTTCATTTCTGTTAAGTAGGCATAAATAAAAGCAACATTATTTGCATGCGTTATGTGCACTAACATTAAAAGTGATTTGTGTGGTTTTTGTTAAAAAAAATATAGAACAAAATAAATAAAGTTGTGTATTACTCATTATTACCTCAATCTTATTAATTTTGTTAAATTAGGTTATATCATAAATAATGGCTTCTTAAAAAATAAAAAATAAATATCTATTAAGAACTAACCTACTTCAAAAAACTGGATTTCGTAATCCTAATTCTTTGTAATCTGGATAAATGTAATCCAATAGTGACGTTTTCTGAAAAAATAGAATCAAATGATCCAGATAAAAGTAATCTCGATCACAAAATATAGGATTACAAAATCCGGATCACTTTGATCCAGATTAAAAGTTTTGAAAAACCACCCCCTGATGTTGAGGAAGCCTTGCATTTGTGGTTTAAAAAAGTGATCAGAATGGGACATGCAGGTTTCAAGTACAGTTCACTGGCAATGTATACTTTTTAAAAGTTTTTAAAATGCACAGTGCTTTGAGATGTATAATACGTTTCATTGTTCTGTAATTGGAATTTGATTTCAGTGTTACTGTAACTTCAATAAAAACTGACAGTGTGCATTTGGCTTTAGATTCATGAAAATACAAATGGCTGATAAGATACATTTTTTGCTGGTCCCTTGAAATTCCTATTAACGAGAATTGACTGTATGTTCTTCACACCACAAACCAGTACATTAAAAATGCATGAGGCAATTTTTATAAAGAAACAACAGATTGCACTGTTGGAGTGTTAGTACTGCAGTGCTGTTGTGCATCACATTACAGACAGCGAAACAGTAGATCTCCACGACCCTGAACCGCTGGTAAAATGTAGATTTGACATTCAGACAGACAGCTGCCTCAATATAACCACACATTCTGATACTCTTAATAACTTTTACTAAAGAAAGCCCAAGCCAAGTTTCATCACAATTAAATGAGCTCAAATGTATAAGAACTTAAGTCAAGATATCTGCAAGTGCGACAGACAGACAGACAGCCTCATATGTCCTTATGTTAGGATTCTCTAATAACTTGAGCTAAAGAATGACTGTAAAAGGGTACGAGATTCATTCATATCAGATTGTTCTTTCTCCACCTGTTCTCACACCAGATGTATAACCATTGAACCTGATCTGTTTATTGAGTGGTGCGGCAGCTATAAAAAGAGTTTATAAGCAACCTTTAGACTTGGGCGTGTCCTGGTGTTCATGCATTTCCTCATCAGGAACTAAAACAGACTTGTATTCCTTCAGAGAGCCTCACGTTGGTACACCAGGTAACTGCTTTTGTCTCATATTTGGAGTTGTGTTTGAAGTAGCTGTGTGATTATTGGTGACTTTGAGTGTTTGAGGTCTTTCAGAGCACATGATTTTGTCAGCAGAAGCTGCCTTTGAGTTCAACCTGTAGTTCCAATTTTGTTTGACATTGACATTGTTTTTTGTCACAAGTTCTTCCTGTACAGTGTAGTGCATTGCAATAGAAAATGGATGTGGAGGGCGCCTGCGCCTTCAAGAGGATTTGAGGAGTCGAGTGCACAGGCTACTGAAACCTCCTCTAATCAGAATCAATGCAAATACAGCAGCCCACTTCACTGTAGATTTAGATACTGAAGGAGCTTTAGAACACAATATTTGTGGTAGTGAAGTGGGAGTGCCATTTTCAGCAGCTGTACGTTAGACCCTGATGAATTCTGCTTTGAATATAATCAGATTTCTATTCATAATAATATTTTTATAGTTGTGATCCCTGAGTGGTTACACTATGAAGACTGTGTCACAGAAACTGAAACAAGAAATTATAAATGTAATGTAAAACAAAGCTTTACATTTGTATACTGTGTTGTACAGCTGTTCTAACTACAGTTCCTATATTAACCACATTTGACTTTTAATCTAATTGTGTGTATTTTATTTATGTATTTAGTTATGCATATTTTATTTATTTTGTTTTCTGACTTTTGGTTAACTGCTTTTCTTCAGTGAAAAGTTTCTATGTTCTTACTGAATGATTACAAGGTCAGTTCCCTGCACAGTAAGGTTAGGTTGCCACTGACTGCAATAGACAACCATTAGCTTGTCTAATAAACGGCACCTTAATATGAAGTCTTACTGTTTTTTTTAAGCTTTCATTTTTTAAAGCTATTAGCACATTTGTGACAGTTGGTGAGCTTTGTATTTTTTTTACATAAAACATAAGGCGCAATTTCATCAACAGTAGAACCACCATGCGGGTCATTTTGGCTCATTTTGGATTTAAAATGTTAATTACTCTTCCGTTGTAAATCGTATGTGTGTGTCCATTTTTGACTTTTCCTAAGTATATGAATTAAATATCCTGATGGCGTTTGATAGCCAGAGTCGCAAAAATGATAGTTATAAACAGTTCTATCTAGGACCGCCACGTGGGTCAATGTCACCCATGCATTACAATACATGTCTTTTTTTTAATACAACGCAAGATATTCTATTTTCTTTTGTAAATGCAGCAAATAAGACACGCCCCCTCCTCCTGGCACACATGTTTTTATTTTTTATTTCAATCCTTTCTTTGTTTGTAGACTGACTACGAGACAGAGATTGCTGTGATTGTGGATTTGTCAAGATGCAAACTCAGTGAAAGCCTAGTTGCTTATTTTTCAATGTATTATTATTATTATTATTATTATTATTATTATTATTATTATTATTATTATTATTTTCTTAGCTGGAGACAACAATCCTTTGTTTTGTTCCACAAATGCAACTGGGAATATATCAGAAGGAAATATTTAATCTTGAAAGTAGTCATTTTGATTGGAATACGGCAAGCTGCACTCAGATGCATACAGCAAACTGAAATGACAGGTAGGATAACAACTTATGTGCCTAATATGAAACGTATGTTATATATATTTTTATATTTTATATATAGGTTTGTATGTACCAGTTTACACGTGTTTACACAATAGTGTTCAATGGAACTGCGTCCACATGGCAGTTCTAGGTAGTTTGAAAATCCGGAGGTTCTAGTGTTAAGGAGGTTGTTTTTACATTACGTACCCCATTGGTGCTTGCAGACGCCTGTCTCGGCCAGTTGCTATTTCATTGGTCCACAAACAAGTACTGTGAATTAAACAGTTATGGTGCAGTTCTACAGTTCACATTGCAGAAAATGGTGAAAATAATGGAACAGAAGGAAGGTGCTGACTGCTGGCAAAAAATTAAGATACATTTATATTTCTTTTCTGTTTCACTTGTGGAGCGAGCAGCGGGGTCTTGGAGGGGGTGTGATCGCGGACACTCTCCTGGAATAATCCATAAATTAGGCATGTATAGCTCACCTTCAAACCGGGAGCATCGTCTCTGCCTTTATTAGAAATGCTTTCCTTTAAAAAATATACTGACGGTATGCTTGCGTCTTATACAACAATCAGATAAGTCTGCATACCAGTTATGTCAACCACAGAGTATGGATCAACAGGATACAAGGCGTTGGAAAGCCATATTCTCTGCAGAACACATGTACACATAATACATGCTCTTCGCAGTAATGACAGCCTGTCATCTGCTTTTTCTTTGTGACCTGATGTTGATGGACTCAAACGTGGTGATCCAGCAAATTATAAAATACACCCCATGTTTAAACAAGCATATTTTGACAAACAAGAAGTTGCCAGACATTTGATTCCCATAGAAGACAGAGTGAAAAATCAAGAGGTCATTTTAAACTTTATTAACAAGCAAGCAATTTGTGTTTGTTAAGCAATTTGTGTTTGTTTTTAGTAGCACTATATTTTATTACGTTTTTTCCATGGTATCATAAAATTAAGCAGAAAATGTCAACTTTGTGCTTAAAATAAACATTTACAAATATTAAATGCTTAATATTGTAAATATGAACAAACCAGTGGATGATTAGCTCAAGTTCAAGAGCTTGTGTGAGCCGCACTGAAAGTATTTTAGTGGCTTCTTTTGTAGGTTCAATGTTTATTATTATTATTATTATTATTATTATTTATTATTAAAGCTCCAAAAACGGGGGAACGGAAGGTGCCCCATAAATAGAAATGAACAAGAACAATTGAAAGTGTACGTGGTTCTTTTTTGACCTTTAACAATTAAAAGGGATTGACTTTCTGATGTAAACAAGTTGCATTTGAGATCCAAACGAACAAGAACATTAAAAGAAAAGCCATGCTGTACAACATTTATTTCAGCCCTTGTGCACAGGTAAGAAAAAATAGATTTCACTTGAAACTAAATATATATTTTACCTCAACTTGATTTGACTGGATACTTGCATCAAATTTCACAGACCCTATATTACCGTCCTGGCGTGTCTAAATAAATAAATAAACAAAAAAAAAACATTTACCTAATTTTGCTTGGCAGGTGCTGTTTTGTTCACTCAGGTATTGGCATTTCTGGGTTTGTGAATCCAGCAGTTAAAGTTCACTTATTATTTGGTATACATTCTAATTTCAGGTGTAATCTGAATCTTAACTTCATTCAATTTGGGTTCCTGAGCAAAAAATCCAAACACGGCAGCAGATCCCAGATTCCTGCCACTTTCCAGCTTTGTTTTTTTTTTTTTTTTTTCTCCTCACTTTCATCTGTGAAACTAGTACGTTAATGTAGTAAATAAATTGTGCTGAAATCAGATGTTGAATGGCTGCTGAAGAGATGCATTGGGGAAAGGCAGTGAGAACTTTCTTTTCAGTTCATTGGAATGGGGTTAGCATTAAGCATTACAAATATCACAGCAAGTTAAGGTATCATAGCGATAGGTACAGCTTTTTAAAACATCAAAATACACGTGTAAGCGTAGACTAAAAAAAAAGTGAAAAATCTATGTATTTGTGTGGTAGTTTGGTACTGATCAGCTGATTTCCTAAGCAAGTTACAGTACATTAAAGAGAAAGTAGCAGGGTTCCGAAAAAATTAGCGTTATACGTTCCCACGTGCTGCTACAACTGTTTAAATAACTAACCTGTAATTTTTATTTTCATTGTTAACATCTTGACAACTTTTTACACTTATAACTTTAAAGTCTGTTTCAAAGCTCTTTTCAAAATGTCATCTCTAGTGCTCTGATTAAGGATTATCGCCTATTGTCAAAAAGGTAACACAGCAATAACGATCCATGATGTGGCACGGAACAGAAAAGCCAGAGCACTTGTTGTTATGTTTGATTTTTTTAATCGCTTTTACAATGATTTAGAGGACAGATCTCAAACCCCAGTGCACTAGAACGGCAATTTTGAAAAGAGCTTTGAAACAGACTGTGACAGGGTGGCGTCAGGCCAGAAGCAGGAACCAAAACACTGACACCAGGTTGTACTGCAGTTCAAAAAGAGACGCTGCACGCCGTTTATTTAAATAATGAAAATAAATAAAAGGTTTGAACACAAAACACTGCTCACAGAGCACAATAAAAGTTTAAACATAATAATCACAAACATAAAAACTAAACACAGGTCAGGCTGGGCAATCTCTTTCACTGATCCAGTATTATTTTCTATTTTCTATTCTAAATTCCTCTCACTCCTCGCTCGCTCTCGTTCCTCCTCTGAACACACCCACCATGAGCTGGGAAAAATGCAGGCTTATATACAGGTGACCATCTCCCGATTAACAACAATTTAAACAATGAATTAACTCGGGAGAGGATCACCTTCTGCACAAGGTTTTTAATTACTGTGGATGGGCTTCCCATCCACGCTATTAAACAATACAAAATAAAAGAAAACATTCGGCTACGCCATCAAAACAATAACAAAACACGGCTCTCGTCGTCACATTTACAAAACAATAAACCATAACAATAATACAACAATAAATAATAATAATAAACCACAAATACAACAAAACAAATACAAAATAATAAACTGCCCAGGGGCGGAGGGGGAGACCCCGTTCTAAAAATAAATAAACAAAACATTTAAACAGCAGGGTTTTCTACAGCCCTTCTAAACAGACTTTAAAGTTATAAGTGTAAAAAGTTGTCAGGATGTTAACAATGAAAAGAAAAAATGACAGGTACATTATTTAAACAGTTGTAGCAACACGTGGGGATTTATAACGCTATACTTTATCATGCTTACTTTAAGATGACAACACCAACCCCAAGATTGCTAGAGTCAGATATACAATAAGCACATCCCTATGGACCGCTTCAGCACTGAGTGACTCATTTGACATCACGTGGTCATGTGATTACCAAGCTCATTAATGATCAGAGACAATGGATAGAACCCCGAGGCAGAGTGCTTGTTTCGATACCATTTCATGAGACTAGCACCTCATCCCCTGTCTTTGCCATTTCCCCCTCTTTATTAGTGTGATCTCAGGATGCATACAAATTTGATAGATGGGGTATTTTAACTACCCACCACACGTGTGTGCTTCTTATTGGTGAGTTTCCCCAGAACACCTTCTCATGATCCGGCTCGACTGATTCCAGATCTGATCCTATTTTCTTTTGTTAGTACAACCAGCCCCACAGGGCTGCAGAGAGTCTGTGTAGATTCCTCACTCCTGTGTGTGATCATGGGGCCAGTGGCAGTGTTGAGCTGAGCAGTAATGTTGACCAGGTTGTCACAGGGCTGCAGAGAGTCTGTGTAGATTCCTCACTCCTGTGTGTGATCATGGGGCCGGTGGCAGTGTTGAGCTGAGCAGTAATGTTGACCAGGTTGTCACGGGGCTGCAGAGAGTCTGTGTAGAGTCCTCACTCCTGTGTGTGATCATGGGGCCAGTGGCAGTGTTGAGCTGAGCAGTAATGTTGACCAGGTTGTCACAGGGCTGCAGAGAGTCTGTGTAGATTCCTAACTCTTGTCTGTTGTATTGTTTCCACAGCCTGATCAGAAAGGACGGTTTAATCTGCAATGCTAGCTAGATCTTCATCCTACATCTGATTACAATGGAGCCTTCAAAACGTAAGAATACAGGAGAGTCATCGACCTCGACACCAGCCTTCACTTCAGGACAGCTAGCAGCCCTGGCCATTGCCCCGTCTTCAGCAGAGGATGGGACAATACGAAAAAGAAGGAGAAAGGAAGAGGAGTTACCTGCACTATCCGGTAATATTAACCCCATTTACATTTTCATTGTGTAGACGTTCAGCCAACACACCGAGGCTTGTGGCTCCAAGTTAAAGGAATACTGTGCTTTATGTCCTCTGATTGTGAGGCATATTTATTAATTAGGTTTTATGTCCAGGGCTTTATTGGAACACCACAGATACACTTATTCAAAGTATAAATACAGTTCTTATTTCAGCGGGATTGAAGATTCTTAAATAATTGTGAACATATATTTCTACTTAAAGCACATGAGATATGACACAATTGAATAATTTCCTTTATGCCTTACATTCCACTAAATGATTGACAGTGCTTATTGAACAGAAAGAAAAAAAGATACAAGCAACACATCACAAGCATTTGAACAACATTATTTTCTAACATATGCACCTTGAATTCAGTAAGTCATATAGTTACCTTCCTTTGTAACTTGCACTCCCTTGCACAATCCAGCAACAGTCGGTTCAGTGGTCTGACCAAGGGTGCAAGTTGGGTGCTATGGTGCTAGAATCCAGTGTACCTCTGTGACAGGATGCGAGCGGTGCGGTGTACAAAGTGAATGTCCAAACAGTACTCTCAATGAAAAAATGTCCGTATTTATTAAAAAGAAGCAAATAATGTGGTAGCTAAATTTTGGGAGCAGGTATGTTCAGCCTTGTCCATCATTCTTGAGAATGTGTTTTCTTGAAGGATTGACCCAGGTTCCAGAAGAGAATACCGAAGATACCGAAAAACCTTCTGATTCCACTGGAGTCCCCCTGGTAGATCAGGCAGTCTGCTACCCTCCCACTCTCCCATTAAAAAAGCAGCTTGAAAATGGACTGACTTTCCAGGAGATCACTGAGGCCATGCAAATGCCAGGCATTGATGGACTGCCAGTTGAGTTTTATAAGGCACTCTGGTCACAAATTGGGAGAGACTTGTTTGAAATCTTTGAGGAGAGTGTATCAGTAAAGGAATTGCCTCTGAGCTGTCGGTGTGCAATGTTGGCTTTGTTGTCAAAAAAATGAGATTTATGCAACATAAAGAACTGGCACCCTATAAGTCTCCTTTGTTTGGATGACAACATTTTTCAAAAGCATTGGCCAATCGTCTAAGAACTGTTATGGAACTTATTGTGCACCCAAATCAGACATACTGTGTACCCAACAGATCTATTTTTGACAATGTGTTTTTAATTCAAGATTTGATAACAGCCTCCAAACTGTTTGGGTAGACCATACATTTTGTTTAATATTTTTAGAGCATTTGGTTTTGGCCACAAATTTGTGGGGAAAATTCAGTTACTTTATAATAACGTATTCAGTGTACGAAAAATAAATGGTGGTTTAAATTCTCCTTTTTCAGTACAGAGAGGGATCTGTCAAGGATGCTCTTTATCTGGAATGCTATATTCTCTAGCCATTGAGCCCCTGATAGAGAGACTTAGACAGCTCTTAAATGGTCTCTCTTTTCCAAATATCCCAAACCAGTCAATTAAAGTGGTCGTCTATGTAGATGATGATTAGTGACCAGTAATCAAGACATAAAGGCATTAAGTCATTGCCAGGAAGTTTTTGAAAACATGTCTTCTGCCCCGAATTAACTGGAGTAAAAGCAATACTTTTTTAATGGGAGAGTGGGAGGGTAGCAGACCGCCTGATCTACCAGGGGGACTCCAGTTGAATCAGAAGGTGTTTCGGTATCTTCGGGTGTTTCTGAGAAGAGGGGGTGTAACAGTAGAGAACTGGGAGGGAGTGCTAGATCAGGTGAAGGGAAGATTACAAAATGGTGATGATAATTGTTAAAATTATCTTATAGAGGCAGTGTCTTGATAATTAATAATCTGGTTGCTTCAATGCTCTGTGGAATTCTCCACCATCTTTACTAAAGGAACTTCAGAGATTATTATTAAAGTTCTTTTGGGATGGGTTACATTGGGTGAAGCAGGGGGTGCTCTATTTACCATTGGAAGAAGGGGGGCAAGGCTTAATTGGTATTAACAGGAGAATGTCTTCCTTTAGAATACAGACTCTATGGTGGTTACTGTATGCTCCTGGCCCTCTGCCAAGTAGGGATATTGCTTTTGCATTCCTTCATAAGGTGAATGGGTTGAACTTTGATAGGCAGCTTTTATTAATGAACACCAGCCGGTTGGCCTTGTTTACCTGCTTTTTATTGGGAGGTGTTGCTTACATGGCATATGCTGGCATTGAGGAGGGATTTTGAGTCAGTAGGGCTGCACTGGCTCATGTGTCCAATTTTAGAATCTAATAGTTTTTCATTGTTGTTGATTTGTAGGGGGGTTACTAAGGTAGATCATTTAATAGATAAAGAAAAAAAGACTGGAAGCGTGCAGAGCTATGGTTCAGATCAATGCATTTTATTAGTGTGTTTTTAATGCAGATAAGAGCAGCACTGGGGGGGGGCAGGGCTGTGGGTCCTTGGTCATTTTTTTCCAGGGGGTGTTTCTATACCTCCAGTGTTTGAGCTGCAGGCTGGACCAATTGTTAAATGAGAATCATGATCAGTTGGGACATCTCTGGAGTTTCTGTTTTAAGTCAGAAAAGAAAGACAAATAAGCTATAAGCATGCTTATAATAATAATAATAATAATAATAATAATAATAATAATAATAATAATAATAATAATTATATAGCTGCAAGCAGTAATGACCCATTAGCCAAACTTATAGGTGCCAGATCATGTGACCCCTCGAAAAACGTGCATTTCCCCTGTGGCATAGCATCCCATTAGCCTTTACTAGTCCTTGAACTTATAGGTAATTTAAAAACCATATAGGTAATTTTCCATTTTGGATCTTATTATAGTTTCCATAAGTTTACATATAATAGAATAGGATAGAGACCATATTGTTTCCTATCTGTGTTCCATATTCACCATGGCCCTATGTGCACTCTCTAAGCAGTTATAAGCCAGTTTTGCATTTGACTTTAAGGAAAGATAAAAGGTCATGGTCAAGGATCTTTTTGGATAAATATATGGGTTCCTATCTGTGTTCCATTTTAAACATGACCTTTTCTGCACTCTGTTATAAGCTAGTTTTACATTTGGCATTAATCAGAGGTCAAAGGTCTTGATCAAGGTCATTTTTGAATAGAGCATATATGGGTTCCTATCTGTATTCTATAGTAACCATGACCCTGTCTTCACTTCTCCCAAGGAGTTAAACGCTTTTAGTTTTACATTTGACCTTAATGAGAGGTCACGATCAAGGTCATTTTTAATAGAGCATACATTAATTCCCATAGGCTTCCACTACTCTATGAAGATTCATGAGTCTACAACATTCTACCTTAGGTAAATACTGCAATATATACACATATGTGCAAATTGACCATAGCTGAACATTGATTGGTTGTCGGAACATCAAGGCTTGATGTTTTTTATGTAGCAACTTGTTTTGAACAAACTTTATAGACAACCTTGAAGAAGATGTTAGAATATTTTTGACAAATCCAATATGACTACTTTTCTTTATCTTGAACAAATCTATATCTAGGGCAAAGGGTTTGATTCTGTAATCCAAGTTTCACATCTCTAATAAGCAATTTTGGAAGAATTTTTTAATTGCCAAAATTATTGAAAAATCCAATATGGCCAACAAACCATGTGCCCTATGACCTTCATTTTTCGATCTGACACTTCCCAAAGGCCTCTACCACCCTACCAAGTTTCATAAGTTTTCCATTTTGCAATGGTGTTAATTTGAAAAAAAAGGAAAAAGGGAGGAAGAAAAAAAACATCCTAACAGCAACAATAGTAATAACCTGGTGTAACAGGGGATCTGGACTAACTATCTGACACATATATGGGACAAGATTTTTTTATATAAAATAGGTCTACGTTAAGTTGAATAAGTTGAATACGTTAAATAAGGATGAAACTGGTTTTGTTGCAAACATTTAACGTGTGTTATTTTGTTTATTTTTTTTTTTTCAAGAAGATTTCAGATCATTTATATAATTTTTTAATTCCAGCTGGTTATGAATAGTTCAGTTTCATAAAAGTTGTCAATACATTTTGAGATTTCATATTTGTTCCATTTGGCATGATTTTTTTACCCATTAAGTCTTTAGTCTACAGAAATTGCTAGACTAACTTAGTATTGTGTTTTAGTATCCTAATGGTTTCAGGGCAACAGCAGTCACTTTGGCTTTGTTGCAATCTTGGAACATTTTTAAAATGCAGCTAGGGGACAATCTGGAGCTAATAAGTTTCGTTTTTTTAATTGGTATTAAAAAATCAGTGTGGAGCAGTGGTTAAAGGCCTCTGGACTCTTTTCCGGAGGGTTTCGTGGGTTCAATCCCAGATAGAGGAAAGAAAAAAAATTGAATCTGCAACAGGCTTCCCAGTCCGGGTTTTGGTGCTGGCTAATAGATAAAATGTTAACAGGGGATGCTGTACTCTTGAGCAAGGTACTTTACCTAGATTGCTCCAGTAAAAACCCAACTGTATAAATTTAACGGTAATTGTTTGTAAAAATAATGTTTAAAAATAATATAATTGTATGTAAAAATAATGTAATATCTTGTAACAATTGTAAGTCGCCCTGGATAATCCTGTTGGCAACAGTCAGTGCTTTTTTGAAATAAATAATAATAATAATAATAATAATAATAATACTGGTTTAGTATCATCCTCTGTACTAACCACGGGATCATCCCCAGTTAGTACACTCCTTTTAGTTTGTTGCACTTTACCCATTATGACTGTGTAGCCTATATTGAATAACTGAGTCAAGGCGAAAAGAAATAGACGAAAGTTATGTATCGTGTTTATATATCATTGTGGCAAAGTGGCTTGCAATGCGCAGGTGTAGTGTAGGTGTAGGTGTAGTTGGTGCAGTGCTCAGGAGTAACACACACACGACAGTGAAAGTTCAATAAAACAGCTCCTTTATTTGGCTGGGTTGCGTGTCAACAACACTTAAATAATAAGCATAGGCTCTACACAGCAATGTGTATCGCTCCGTGCAAAACAAGGGTTTCAGTCCCGAAATAATACGACACTTTATAACAACATCAAACACAGACACGGTCACTTCTCCAGACAGTGCATGTTCATGTGGAGGTGATGGGAAAGACAACAGTTTGTGAATCAGTGCTGCAGTGCAGTGCAGTCCGGGTTTTGGTGCTGGCTAGTAGATAAAGCTCCCGGTTTGTGTTAGTCGTCTACCAGTGACAAAAGACAAACAGTTACCACAATCAAACAAACAAAACACGAAACACTCACGATAATTAATTACTTATGTTTCCTTAACGGGTCCTTTCAGTAACCACAACCAAGGAATAGATAGCTTGGCCACTTCCTCTAAATACCCTCAGTCATGCCCTCTTTCAGCGGCGCAGCCAATCACTTATCCTCCAATCCGTGACTGACACATCGCCTACTGCATTAAGGCGATGACTTCTGGTATTGTGGCTCTGCCCCCTTCCTGGATAGCCGACTTCCGACTGACCCTGGAATGAACTGCCAAACCATCCAGTCCGGGGCACACTGTTCCTGTTACACAGCGCCCTCACAGGTCAGGAGGGAGATTGTTGACTAGGATTCATTCGCTGTCTGTCACAATCATGTTGTACAATTACAAATGTAATTTTTTTTTTTTTTAAACACTAAAAAATTGTATGTGGCATGTTAAAAGTATATACATGTCTGCAGGGGTTCATGTGTGCCGATCGAAGGGGATCCTAGATCCTGTACCTTTTTGTCTGACAGGTGAGAATTTTACAGTTTGCAATGACCCATATGGAAAAAAAAAGTTATTTTATATTTCACAAAAGAACTCCATGTACTTAACATGTCAAAAAAAAAGTTTCCTATTCCATGAATTTAAAATGTTCTGAAATGATATATTTTAGGATGTGACATCAACAGGTAAGAAAATTACTTGTTTTGTTTCACAACCCAAAACGGCAAAACACCAAAACACTAGTGCTTGTGGCTCCTGTTTATCAGATTAGTCAGCCCACCACTGGTATTGTTCAAACCTGAAGATTATATTATATTGAAACAGAGCTAAGCAAAGGTGGGCCGGCAACTACCGACACCAGCAATAAGGCATGATCAAATTGAAGCACATTATATGGAAGCTGCTGTAAATCAAGATCAGTGGAATATAGTAGAAGAATTGCTATCCCTCTTCCTTAATTATAAGAATTGGTTCCTTTTGTTTACAAATGAACCCCTGCATGCACGGGTGTCGATAACTAACAAACTTAGTGGCCTTAAATGAATGCTCATTCCAAATGTATCGTCTCCAATAAATGAATACTTTCCATAGTTTTGTAGTGTTTTTGCCTGAAACATCATAATCAACAACAATACAATAAAATAAATATATTTAGGTAGCCTATAAACACTTTCACACTAAAATAAATATGATAAAGTTTACGCAAAGTAAAACAAAGCTATTCTTACAGTTACTTGATATTCAGAATGAATGCAGGATACCCGGTCGGCACAACTAGAGATCGTATCGAGGAACCCTAAGTGAGTTATCTCAGAACACTAGCAGGGCTGTCCTTATACTGAGCTGCTGTGTGTGGCTGTGTCTCAAAGCCTGTTCTTACAGCTCCATTCGTCTCCTTGCAGGTGTGATGCAGAGCTGGAGTAACCCTGCTGACCCTGCTGAGTCTCTGTGCAAGGCTGTCTTTATACTGAGCTGCTGTGTGTGGCTGTGTCTCAAAGCCTGTTCTAACAGCTCCATTCGTCTCCTTGCAGGTGTGATGCAGATCTGGAGTAACCCCCACTGCTGACCCCTTTATACTTACAGCTGAGTCTCTGTGCAAGGCTGTCTTTATACTCAGCATCTGTGTGTGGATGTGTCTCAAAGCCTGTTCTAACAGCTCCATTCGTCTCCTTGCAGGTGTGATGCAGATCTGGAGTAACCCTGCTGACCCTGCTCTCTCTGTTCAAACAGTCTCTGTGCAAGGCTGTCTTTATACTCAGCATCTGTGTGTGGATGTGTCTCAAAGCCTGTTCTAACAGCTCCATTCTTCTCATTGCAGGTCTCATTAGGAAGTTCTGTTTCTCTATAAGAGGCTTCAGTGAAGAAGACCTGCGCACCATCAGTAAATATTACCAGCCCTACCTGGCGTACGTCATTGAATATGACCTCACCAGCATCCTACAGAATTTAGTCACAAAGCGCATTCTCACTAACGAGGAGGCAAAGGTAGGTTCTGTTTCTGCTGTTAAACAGCAGCAGTGTTGAGGTGTGCTTGGTGGGGATTGACAGAGACACAGTGAGAGGGACTTGTTTCAGTTCCATCATTAGGAGGTATGGGACAGGTTCTCCACTTCTCCTGATGATGCTGTGTTTCTGAGCACTAAGTAGATGGTATTGATTTGCATTAGGTGTTACTGAAATAACAGTTTAACACTGTTTTAACACTGATTTAACACTCAAAGGACTTGTGTTGTTTCTTTGTTTGCACTGAAAATCCAGCTGTAAAATCCAAGTGTCTAAAAAGGGTAGCATCTCGGTCCTCTTGGTTAACACATCCGGCACGACAGTCTGATAATATGCCATGAAATACATTCCTTTGAACTCGTGTCTCCATGACAAATGACCTAAATCAGACCTCATAAACCAGGACAGTCTGTGCAGTTCAGTGGAGCAGGAGATACACAGTACTAAAGGGTTAACCTTATCCTGTATCTATATTGAAATGTTAATGATGTGGATATATCTAACTGGCATACCTCTCAACAACCCACCTGTCATCATCTGCCAGTAAGAAAACAAAGCGTTACAAATCAAGAGTAGCGTTCAGAGACAAATCAACAGAGGTCTCCCAGCCCCTCTTCTGTAACGCAAAATTTTTGGGATTGGCCACATTCTAGACATAAAAACTAAATCCAAAACGTAATTTATGGAAAAATATTTTGTCAGAATGGGAAAGGGACGCAGACATGCATATTTGTGGTACTCTATTACACTGCAGCAAAAAAGGACCATTGAAATACTTGATACTTGTTTAAAAAAAAAAATATATTATTCTGAATTATAACAGCATTGATTAAGTTCACTGTTATCATACATTTCCTCCAGTCCTGTAGGTGGCAGCAATATGCCATTCGTATTTGGCTTTACATAGCAATATTAAGGATATGTACTTATTTACTAGGCCCTGTCCACACTACATAACGGATCTCGAGAACCGTACTCAAATGTTCTAATTAATCAAGCTCAAAACGTCCACACTGAAGCAGCGTTTCATGTTTGGTCGTGCGTAATGCATACACACACTAGTATTACTATTAAAATAGTTCAGAAATAAAGCTAAGATATAAAGCAAGTATTTTGGAAACCAGTAAATGCAAACACACAAGTAGGGCTTGAACTTTTCTGGTTTTATTTTTAATCAGGTGACAAATTTAGTTGATTCTGTTTCATAATTAATATAAGAAAAATGTGTTAATTACAAAACAATCTTTGCTTTTACCTTCATATCTTGCCTGAGCCTAATTCTGGTCCCTTTAATTTTATTTCAAAGAGAGCTGACAATATACATGAATTGTTCATCCCTGATCCTACTTTTAACTTGCATTTCATTTTTGCAGTCGCCTAATTTAATGTTGTCTGTTTGTTATTTTCCCCACTAGTTTAGCAGGGATGTCAAAATGAATACCTAGTGCAGAGAATATACTGATAGCAGGTCAGTTTAATGTTTGGTAGTAATTCAAAAGCTACATTGTATTTCGCCTGTAGTTCACTGTTATCATATTGTGTACATTTCCTGTCCTTTCATCCTCGTTCAGTACAGTGTGAGGTTCAGTACAGGTTAGGAGCTGACATTCACCTGGGTCACCTGGGTCCTGCTCATTCCTCACATAGGGAGGGCTGTTTGACTCTTCTACCTACAACAGCAGCTGGAGGTGGTCCTGTCACAGTAACCCTGCCAGCCATGGCAGCACCCCTGTGTGTTCCCATTAGGAGCAGGAGCAGGGAGGGAGTGTGTGCACTGAGCACAGAGACACAGCTGCTATAGTGGGGAATGAACCAAATCACAATGAAGAAGAGAAACCAGAACTTCAAAAATATAGGGGAACATTTAGAAGAAGCCAACCACTTCTATACTTGACTTTCTTCTGTGTTTTATCCAGTGAATTAGCTCACCTTGTTAAACACACTGGGGTGTTCTCCAGACAGGTTTTAATGAGCTTGCTTTCCCTTTCAGAGTTACAAAGACAGAGAGGATGCTGAAGGTGCTGAAGGTGTAGCCTGGTTTGTAAGTGATGTGCTTGGAAAGAGCAGAGACGTAGTGATCAAGCTGTGGGAGGCACTGGCTGAGGAAATAGTGCACTTCCCATCACCCAATATAAACACAATACTGGAGGAGGTTGCAGAGGGGGGTAAGTCATTCTAGAGTTGCATTCTCAAATCAATGACTGAACTTGTTCTTTACTTTCCTTCTTAGTGGAATCTCAAGACAGGCTGCAGTCCTGATATGAGATGGTTTGCCTTTTTAGAAAGTTTATTATTTCTTTATTTATCTTCTCTTGCACTACACAACAGGTCTCTGTTTAGTTTATTATAAGGCTGCAAAGGTTTAAAAGTACTTACTTCCCTAAAACTTGCTTACTTTGAAGGCTGGGCTCTGTATTTGTAGTTTGTCTTACATGTAACTTAGTTATTGGAACATCATTTGCTCTTGTTTTCACACATTTCCCAGTTTCCCCAAATTCAGTGGGAATCAGAAAAATCAGCTACTCCCAGGATACAAAATTTTTTGTGAATAGACCAGACACTGCCACACAGACACACATGCAGAGAGATAAACAGATACTCAAAGGGAGACAGACAGACAGACAAAGATACACTGATAGGAACAGACAATCCCACTTATTTTTATTATTTATTGATGTATTTATTTGACAGGGACCACGTACAATTTTTAGTGCTGGGACAAATATCCGAACGAATATTTTTTGACATGTATTCGGATACAAATATCAGATGTTCATAGAGTAGTACAGTACAAAGTGTATACGCAACTGAAACTGCATGTAAAAAATAAGAAGATTTTTGAACGTAACTACGTTTCTACAGACTGGCACAAATCACACCACTTACTGCAGTGACAGTATTTTATCTCGCGTTGTCTTTTGCTCCAGCATAATCTTGTTTGGTAAAATGTGAAGTAATTCCAAAGAGAAAGTCCTGCTTCTTCAGCCACCTATTTGCAATGTTTTTGGAGCGAAGAATGAATTTCTTAGAAAAAACCGCGTGACTAGTAATCAGCAGTGTTTTTTTTAGTTAACTGTAACGATAACGAAAATGTTTATTAACGAACATAAATCATATCCGTTAATAGTAACTATAACTATAATTAAAAAATAATGTTAAACGATAACGAAATAATACCTAAAAAAAATAAGAAAAAAACATTTTTGTTATAGTTAGGTTTGTAATCGGTTAAGCTCGTTAAACATCGAATTCACCAAAAATATGAGTTTGACTGAAATAAATTTATATAGGATAAACGAGTGTAAAACCACTGGCTGCTTTTTTATTTTCTTACCAAAAATCATCATTTAGCAATCATCTCTAGTTTGTGTAGTTTTTATACCTGCTGTCTGTCCCGTCTCCGTTCCACTCTGAATGGCTAGATGTCCCTGTCAGTCAACTCAATGGTCCCTTAGGCTATTGTAGCTTTTCACTGTCAGTCATTTCATCGTGTTACGTTGAAATTAGTAGGTAAGCTTTTTGCTATAGGTATACGGTGACAGTTACTAGTTTGATTTGAAAATGGGGCGCAAGAGGAAAACACTTAACAGAGGCGTTGTGTACACGAGGCAGCAGAGGTGGCCACCTTGGTAAAAATCAGCAAGGTACATTTAAAAAACATGAAAGTACAAATATATCTAAAGATTTTTTTTTTTTTTAATGTGCACACTTACATTTTTAAGACTGGCATATAATCGACATCTTTTCATATTATTGTTATTTTTTATTTGCCATTTCTCCGTAACATTATTGTGATATTAGGCTGTATATAACTTTGACAGCCGGGTTATTGAAACTTCGTGCCAAACAGACAAGTTCGCTTCGTATTTTTGTTTCAATATTGTCCATATTCATAAAGCATTTTCAACCAAAATCAAAAATAAACACTTGAACTGCCTGTAGGGACTGTTAAATGAACACATGAAAGATGTATCTGACACTACAACAACAATGTGTTGTTTTCTAATAAGGAAAAAAAGATAAATGCTTTATAAATATGTCCCTCCAGTGAGTCTAACAGTGAGTCTACTGATTTGAATATGACTGGAAAACAAGATGAGGACAAGAAGCGTGATGAGGCTTTTCTTGAGTATGGCTTCTCCAGTGTTTTTATGAAAAACGAAGAAAAGACAAACTGTCTAATATGTTTTCAACAAATGAACACATGTTATCTAGAAAGCATGAAGCCAAATACATTGCAGCGACACTCGGAAACCCTTCACAAGGAATACGTGGGGAAATCAAAGTCATTTTTCCAGTGCAGGAAAGAGGGACTTTTGCATCAACAAGTGCAATTTAGAGGGCCTTGTCCGTCTCTGATCAAGCTCAACGGGCATCATTCCATGTGAGCCTCCGCATCGCACAGGCCAAGAAGCCTCACGCAATTGGGGAGACTTTAATTTCGCTGCAGTCGATATGGTGAGAATAATGTGTGGGGAAACTGAGGTGAACAAACACAGAGCCATACCTCTTTCCAACAACACTGTGAAGAGAAGGATTGAGGCCATTGCAGCAAATCAAGAAAACACGCTGGTGAAACGTCTGAAAAACACAGATGCTTTTGCACTTCTAATTGATTTGAGCACTAAGGGGTGTGATGCACACTTCTTAGCTTTTGTGCAATACTTATGGGAAGGTGCAACTCTCGAAGACATTCTGTTCTGTCTCCCTCTTCCAGGACACGAGACTGCACAAGAAATATTCAATGTGTTACATTGCTACATAAAGAAGAATGATATCCCGTTCGATCGCAGTGTGGGTTTTTGCACAGACGGGCTGCCATCGGTGGCAAGCCACTGAGCATGCCTTTGTGAAGAGAGTTGCTCTGTCTGCTGTGTGGACTCACTGCATGATCCACAGAGAGCAACTGGCATCTAAAGATTTAAGTACAGAGCTAGGTGAAGTTTTGCAGCAGGCCACATCCACTGTGAACTCTGTCAAGCCTCACCCTCTTTCGCGCGTGTCTGTTTGCAAAACTGTGTGGTCCGATCATAACATGTTGCTGTTCCACACTGGAGTTCATGGGGCAGGAGCCAGGCTATCTGTAGTGATGTGCCTGACATCTCGGAGAGCCGCCCACCATTAGGACCAAGCCCTCGGAAGGACAAGGTCCGCGTCGTGGTGAGGTCACCGCCACAGATTATAAGAGGTCTGCGTCGTGATGCAGCTAACTCCAAGGGCTGGGTGCCCAGCACCCTCAGGGACATGGAGTTAGTAAAGACTGAAAACATATAAGAGAGGGCCCATCATTTGCTAAGGCCCAACATAAAGAAGGGGGACCAGACACACAGGGGAGATCCCCTGCACATAATAGAGGCTTGAGAACCTGAAAGGAAGAAAGAAAGTGGAACTCTGGCTCATTGAGAGCTGCCCTCGATGAGGTGAATTATAGACTTCCAAAGCTGGGGCGGAGAGGCACCCCCAGAGAACCTGAAACAAGAAAATTGCCCCGTGTTACAAAGGAAGAGTCCCTTCTGTGAGGTTAAGCTTAGAGCCTCGGATTGCAATGGGAGCAATAGCAATTAAGATGCTAGAAAGGTTGGGTTTGGCCGGGAGTCCCCTCTGACTCACTGAGGGAACCTCCCTCGGTAGGTAAAGGAAGCATTGTTTGTACAAAGGTGGGGGAAGTGCGACTCACAAACCCCCCAGAGGAGACCAATGCAACGGTGGTTGAGTTATAGAGGAGGAGGAGGAAATGAAAAAACACAAGATGAAGGTATAGGGTGTGACTAATGGTTTAAATAGACAGATTTGATTGATGATAGGAGATAAGGATAAGGATAAGAGGATAGGGAGGAGCCTAGCTCCCGCCCCCCAAAGCACACATATGTTAACATAAGAACTGCTTGTCTATGCGATGGACTACAAAAAAAACTGAATTTGTTGATTTTCTCTGTGATCAAAATAAGACGTGCCTTCTTGCATATGCCACAGATATATTTGTAAAACTGAATGAACTGAATGCAGCTTTGCAAGGAAAGAACACCAACATCTTTCAGCTGAGCGATCGAATCCTTGCATTTGTGAAAAAAATGGCTTTCTGGAAGAATAATCTATTGAAGTCAAACTATGAATCCTTCCCACAGCTCTGCAAGTTCCTGACTGACAATGAAATTATTCAGCCTCCCACACAGGTCATGACTGAGCATCTCAGCCAACTGGAGACACAGTTTGCGTCCTTTTTCCCCGACTTAGGCATAACAAAATATGATTGGGTGCAAAAACCCCTTTCAGTGCATGCCTGATGCTATGGATTTGCCAGTAGCTGAAATCGAACAGATAATTGACATTTCCTGTGATCGACTCTTTCACGGAACATATGCCCGACTTTCTCTCCCGGAGTTCTGGTTCAGTGTCAAGAGTGAATATCATTGGAAGAGACAGGCCAAGATCCCTGCAAAACAAATTCAGAGAGCTAGGAAGGAAATTAAAAGCCAAGACCAAAACTGTGGTGTTTTCTGGGATACTGCCGGCACCATACAAAGGACCATATGGACAGCTGGAAATACAAAATCGAAATGCATGGCTGAAATCGTGGTGCACACAGGAAGACTTCATCTTTCTAGAACATTGGAGCACATTCTACAACAAGGACTATCTTTATAGGTGGGACGGACTGCACTTAAACAAAAAGGGAACCAATCTACTCGGAGAAAGGATCCTTGAGGAGGTTCAGAAGCATTTAAACTAGAAAGGAAGGGGGGAGAAAACAAAAAAAAACAGAAGGGAGACCACATCAAAACAAGGGCAACAACTCAGGTAAGACAACTATTAAATGTATTTATCTTAATGCTAGAAGTCTCAGAAACAAAATGTTAGAACTTGAAGCTACTGCACTAACAAGTAACTACGATGTGATAGGTGTTACAGAAACTTGGTTGTCTGAGAGTGATGGAGACGAATATAATATTAGTGGGTACACACTGTATAGGAAAGACAGGCAGGACAGAAGAGGCGGAGGGGTAGCGCTATACATAAGAAATAGTCTTGAAGCCCAGGTGTTAAATCTGTACAAAGAAAACAATGCAGAATCAATATGGGTCAGAATAATGGACAACAATTCAAAGGGCATAAAAGGGGAGGCATGCCTTGATTTAGTCTTTTCAAATAACGAAGACAGAATAACTAAAACAGAGGTCAGAGAACCATTGGCAAACTCAGACCACAACATGGTCTCATTTGAAGTAATTTTTTTTAAGTAAAATAGAGAAAACATCCACAGAAAAAGGATGGCTGTTTTTTAAAAATGTAGTACTAGAGGTGCAAAACAATTACATCCCAAAAGTAGACAAATCTAAATCTAAAACAAAATGGCCAAAATGGTTTAATAGATCAATTAAAAAAAAATATTCAGCGATAAAAGGCACTTTACAGAGTGTTTAAAAGGGACCAAAAACAAAGTACACAGAAAGAGTACTTGGAACTGCAAACACAAGTCAGAAGTTAGAAAGGCCAAGAGAGAGATAGAAATCAATATTGTTAAGGGGGCTAAAACCAATTCCAAAATGTTTTTTCCAATATAACAACAGCAAGAGAACATTCAAAGAGGAGGTTAAATGTCTAAGAGACACAAATGGCAAAATCATAGATGAAGAAAAAAAAATAGCAAATATATTAAATGATTACTTTTCACAGGTTTTTACAAAGGAGGACATGGACAACATGTCCCGCATGTCGACCTGTTCCTATCCAGTTTTAAATAACTTTAGCATAATAGAGGCAGAAGTGTTAAAGGGACTAGGAGCTCTTAAAATAAACAAATCCCCTGGGCCGGAAAGAAATGAGTTATTTACAAACCGCTAACCAAGATCATGCAACAGTCTCTTGACACAGGGGTTGTACCGACAGACTGGAAAATTGCAAATGTAATACCGATCCACAAAAAGGGAGACAAAACCGAACCAGGTAACTACAGACCAATAAGCCTGACTTCTATTATATGTAAACTTATGGAAACTATAATAAGATCCAGTCAGTATGGTTTTAGGAAAGGGAGATCATGTCTAACCTGCTTGATTTTTTTGAGGATGCAACATCGACAATGGATAATTGCAAAGCATACAACATTAGATTTCCAGAAAGCTTTTGACAAAGTCCTGCATAAGAGATTAATTCTCAAACAATGCAGTAGGGATTCAAGGAAATGCATGCACATGGATTAGGGAGTGGTTAACATGTAGAAAACAGAAAGTACTGATTAGAGGAGAAACCTCAAAATGGAGCGAGGTAACCAGTGGTGTACCACAGGGTTCAGTATTAGGTCCTCTGCTATTCCTAATCTACATTTATGATTTAGATTCTGGTATAGTAAGCAAACTTGTTAAATTTGCAGACGACACAAAAATAGGAGGAGTGGCAAACACTGTTGCAGCAGCAAAGGTCATTCAAAATGATCTAGACAGCATTCAGAACTGGGCAGACACATGGCAAATTACATTTAATAGAGAAAAGTGTAAAGTACTGCACGCAGGCAATAAAAATGTGCATTATAAATATATGGGAGATACTGAAATTGAAGAAGGAATCTATGAAAAAGACCTAGGAGTTTATATTGACTCAGAAATGTCTTCATCTAGACAATGTGGTGAAGCTCTAAAAAAGGCCAATGCTCGGATATATTGTGAGAAGTGTTGAATTTAAATCAAGGGAAGTAATGTTAAAACTTTACAATGCATTAGTAAGACCTCACCTAGAATATTGTGTTCAGTTCTGGTCATCTCGTTACAAAAAGGATATTGCTGCTCTAGAAAGAGTGCAAAGAAGAGCAACCAGAATTATCCCGGGTTTAAAAGGCTGTATGCAGACAGGCTAAAAGAATTGAATCTATTTAGTCTTGAACAAAGAAGACTACGCGGTGATCTGATTCAAGCATTCAAAATCCTAAAAGATATAGACAATGTCGACCCAGGGGACTTTTTTGACCTGAAAAAAGAAACAAGGACCAGGGGTCACAAATGGAGATTAGATAAAGGGGCAATTCAGAACAGAAAATAGAAGGCACTTTTTTACACAGAGAATTGTGAGGGTCTGGAACCAACTCCCCAGTAATGTTGTTGAAGCTGACACCCTGGGATCCTTCAAGAAGCTGCTTGATGAGATTCTGGGATCAATAAGCTACTAACAACCAAACAAGCAAGATGGGCTGAATGGCCTCCTCTCATTTGTAAACTTTCTTATGTTCTTAACACGTGCCTTAAAACTAATAGTGCCGGGTACATACAATTACCCATTTATACAGTTGGGTGTTTACTGGAGCAATCTAGGTAAAGTACCTTGCTCAAGGGTACAGCAGCAGTGTCCCCCACCTGGGGTTGAACCCACGACCCTCCGGTCAAGAGTTCAGAGCCCTAACCACTGTTGGTATTGGATTTGATTTCCTCCTTTATATTTTGGGGGGATTTGTATTATTTCCATTGCAAAATACTTGTTATTGATGTTGCTCCAGGATTATGATTGTTACAGACTATATACTATACAAAAAATATATAATTAGATAAAATAAAATAAATCTTCTCCCAGTTATACATATATAAAAAAAATACTATGACAGCCATCTTGATTGTTTAAGAAGGAAAAATAAAATAGAAAAATACCAATATGGAGAGAAATGGCAGATGAAAAGACATAGCAGACATATAAAATCAAATGAAGAATTATAAACACTTAAAATACACAACTATAACTAAGGTCAAATAAAAAAATGTGTGTTCAGGTTACAGGTTTTTCCACCCGACCCCAAATATTTTTTTGCTGATAACGGCTAAACTTTTCGCTGTCAATCTGAAAAACTGACCACTGTGAGCGGCCACTTTTTCGTCAATGCTTTTTTCCGAAAGCCGCGTAGAGAACAAGATCTTCAGTTCATATAAAATGCTGGGGTCTGAGCTGCACGGCTGCAGCGTATCGCCATGTAGTTGTTTAGCATTATTGTTTGAAAAATGTGACCACATACCAGAAAAAAAGAATTATAACCAGTGTTATACTCAAGGGTGAAACGCCATTTTTCACACTCCATCTTCATTGTTATATATCTTGAATAGTACCCTATTTTATTTCTCACCAATACTTCATCCTTTAATGTTCCCGATGCATTTTTTCCTTGTACTGTGTCTCTGGCTAAACAGTAGCTTACTGAAATTGACAAGTGAGATCGGGAACTGAAATTGATGTGGCAACTGGTTTTTAAAGGGTGATTGCATTTTAGTTTTTTAAAAGAGTGTTATCACATAACGTGTTGATTCAGTTATGACATTTCTAAAATAAACTAAGTAAAAATTAGTACAGTAACTGACCTTGTTTTTTTCATTCCAAAACTGATGAAACTAAACACTGTCCGACAACTCGATGAAAAACAGCACACAACAGACACTGCCTTCCTCATAGATCCTGCGTTCCGAGCAAGATCTCTCAATTTGCTGAAAATAATTGTGAAAGCTTTTAATACAAAGCGAAAGTTGTTTAACACTAGAACCGCCAGACTTTCGAACCGCCACGTGGGCCATTTTGACCCTGTGGTAAAGTGGCTGAGTAGAAACAGGTGCAGGAGAGATGCAGTGCGATAATGAACAAACAGAGCCTTATAATCCGGTTTGGAATGTGTGTTTTTATTGTATCCAGGTCTGGTGAGCAGTAACAATAATCCCCTGCGATACAGAGCAATGTGTACTGCACAGGGTAAACAATAGCGGGCTTGCAGACCCAAACAATAAACAACACGTATCCATCCCACAATAATACATTCACGGTCAACAGTCCTGGGTGAGTGCAGTAGTGCTCTTCCAGCTTAGTGCTGGCCCTCGGCGACAACTCCAAATCATGTTAGCCGTCTAGTGTAGTGTTCACAAACAAGACGATTACACACAGACAAACAAAAAACACTCAGAATACTGTTTTCATGGTTTACGGGGTCTCTCACAGTCCTTCTCAGTTTATTGCACAAAACCAAATGCGAAGGAACAGATTACGATTCTCCGTCTCCTTTTATGCCGTCACACATGACCCTTTGGTAAACGAGTGCAACTGCCTCTCCAATCTGCGACTGACACGTTGTTTCCCTTCCAGGTCAATGTGTTATTTCAACAGAGTCTCGCCCCCTTCCTAGCTGGCTGACTTCCCTTGAACCCTGGGAAAGAACTGTAAGACCAGCCTGTCCAAGGAACTCTGTTCTTGCTGCTTAGCGCCCTCACAGGTCGGGAGGGAGATTTACAATCAAGAATCATTGTATTTCTGTCACAGACCCATACATTTTTAAACTGCTTCGTTATGAAAATGAAAGACTTATGTTTTATCAAAAGTTTTATTCATGAACATCATATCTAACATTTGCATTGCAGAAACACCATATTTAAATGGAAAATTAAACATGAAAGGCTTTATTTTGAAAATGAGCACATATACAGCACAACTAAAAACAGTGAATAAATATAATAAAATATACATTTCAAAAGAAACAGATATGTACACATACCCGTTTACAGGTGTAAACAGGTATATATGTACATACAAAACTGTTAAACTCCAACCCCAGAGAAGTCCGTATATTCAAGGTATATGGACGCCCTGAAGGGCCTTATTGCATTTATAATCCAGGTCAAACAGTGGATTTGAAGATAAAAAAAACAACCATAAATCATGTTTAGGGCTGTGACAGGGCAGAAGGAAGCACTGCACATAAAAGGGAGCAGGGCAAAAGCCTGCTATAATATGTATTTTGTATTTGTTTGTATTAATATTATGATATTTGTATGTATAAATATGATGACGAAAAGCCGCGTGTTTTGTTGTTTGGCAGCATAGATGGGGAAGCCATCTCCCGAGTTAATTAATTTATTAATTTATTGCTAATCGGGAGATGATCACCAATTTAAAAGCCTGCAGCTTTCCATGCTCCGAGTGGCGCGAGCGAGCGACAGGTAAAAAGAAACAAGTAAGAACAAAACCGTATAGGATCAGTGAAGGCGATTGCCCAGCCGGACCTGGGTTTTGTTGTTTTTGTGCTTGTGATTTATTTTGTGTTCAACCTTTTTATTTTGCTGAGCAGTGTTTTTTTTTTTTTTTTTTCAAATCTTTTATTTACTTTTGTAAATAAAAATAGCGCCGCAGTGTACCTACCTGTCTGTTTCAGTTCCTGCTTCTGGCCTGACGTCACCCTGTCACAAGGGCAAAAAATTATTAAAATTTTAAACAAATATCCTTACGCCAATAAAGTAGTCCCATTTATAACTTTGAACTCCACACTAAGTTAAGCTTAGTAAATTAATTTTATTGGAACATGCAAAAAAAGTACATCTGTATTTTTATATATTGTGGACATTGCTGTTATTGTATGACTTGTATTGTAACACTTGAATGTATTTGTATTTGTATTTGTATTTGCTTGCGATTGTAAGTCGCCCTGGATAAGGGCGTCTGCTAAGAAATAAATAATAATAATAATAATAATAACATTGCCATTGAAAAGATACACCAGGGGGCAGAGTTGAGACGGCACTGAGTTATGTTTGAGCAGAACAGACGGGAGGAATAAAAATAAATACAGCGACGTCTCGGATTTCAGTAATTATTCAAGGTATGTGTCTGAGAGGGGTGGATAATGTGCAGATGTGTTTTTCTGTAGCGTTTACAAACCGCTAAATGACAATGACAAAGTCGAGGTGATTTTCTTGCTGCTATCTTCCAGTTCATTTAATTGTTCATTATCCAAATCGTCATGTCTACTGCCTAATTTGGGTTTTTTTGGAGGTAATTGGTCACTCAGTTTCATAGTTACAGCTGCACATCTGTAACTGTAAAAGCAAGATGCCTAAATTCTGTGAGGCAGCGCATTGATTTAGAATATTTTATTATTAGTTTATTTAGCAGACGCCTTTATCCAAGGCGACTTACAGAGACTAGGGTGTGTGAACTATGCATCAGCTGCAGAGTCACTTACAACTACGTCTCACCCGAAAGACGGAGCACAAGGAGGTTAAGTGACTTGCTCAGGATCACACAATGAGTGAGGGGCTGAGGTGGGATTTGAACCGGGGACCTCCTGGTTGCAAGCCCTTGTCTTTAACAACTGGACCACGCAGCCTCCTTTAACCATTGGACCACAAGGCTCCAACTGTCCGTATCCATCCAATATACGGACAGCTGGAACCTTGCTCGACCAATCACATTGCTTGTTTCACGTTCCATTGCCAGCCCTGGATTATAAATATATTCAACAATGCATTCATTATTATTCTAATGAATTAATTACATTTTAATCAATTTCCTGAATGATAAATTACTTAATTTGTAGTGATTTAAGTAAAGCTTTTAAAACCCTACATTTTGAATGTTTGCACATTTAAGAGTTGACACTTTTTATAACAGTTAACATATTTTCCCATTTAAAACCATGGTCATTTAATTACAAACTGAACCATCTCCATCATCCACGAGATGGCAGTCTCGTAACTAGAATTTTTTTTTCAAGGTGCAAGGTGTAAACAAAATCTGTTTGAAGCTTGATACTCTGCCTGATAACAATGTCAATTTAACAAAGTCACATCTGGCTGACCAACACATGCTTGTCCTAGATGCAACTGTCAATATCTCCTTTTAGAAATACAGTCAATGGACATATTTTCATTTAAGCAAATGTAATTTCTACATCACACTGTGCAGTGTCAAAGGACAGTGTGTCAATTTGAGAGATGTCCTGCAGTGCTGATACCAAGCTTTTTCTATTTTGTGGATGAAATATCCTTCAGTTTTAAATAATCATTGTCTAATCCTAAACATTTTTAAACATTATACCAGACATTTAATGTATGTAAAACAGTTCAGATTTGCGATGTTTTACTGTATATGAATACTAGTTCACTTTGACCCGGTTAATCCAACATTTTTAATTTGTCAAAATATGACATCGATTTGAGATATTCATGTTACTTGCATCATTGCATAACATGTTTGTAAGATAAACGAGGATGCACTCTTTAAACAAAAGCTGTTTAGTGTCTAAACACAAGTACCATAATAATATTAATAATCAGGAGTTAAAAACAGAAAAGTGGTACTGATGTTAGGCCTGACATGCAAAGTGAAATTCATGAAGTTTAATATGTTAAAATGCAGACATAGCCTCAACTTATGTTGGAGTTTTAAAGCTAACTTTGTTAAGACATTGTCACATTTGTTTTAAGTTATTTTCTGTATTCCATCGAGATTACAGTTATTGCAGATGTGTTATTTTTAATAAGAGACGGTCCTCTTTTCTTTCTTTTTTCCCTCTATTACAAAAATTACTTTATTTACAGCAGATATTTTATGGCAAAAAAATGAAGTGTAGAAAACAATTTATTGACAGTCATTAAGTGTCGCAGTAATGATGCTGCTATGTTTTAGTCCCAGTGGTTTCATAAAACAAGGCAGACGGAAAGTGTATTAATGAAGATGCACCCTCAAAATGAGACTGAGCCAGCTGTGAGGTGGAGAAAGGGGAGATCGTGGGAGAATGAAGCAAGATGACAGATTTTAAGAGATAGCAAACATAAAAAAAAAACTTAGCTGTGATTTTTTGAAGCTGCGCGTTTCTGGCTTGCCGTCTGTGAAAATGTTCTTTCGGGACCAGAGGGTATGTTTGAAACCATGACTGCTTCACCTAGTATCACGGTCCTATTTTAGTTGTGTGTACATGGGTGACTGGTATTCCTTGGGCTGCATCTTTTGGAACATGTTTCTGGTAATTGGTCTGTACAATTTGTTTTATAACATTTTTTTCCGTTTGGATGCCATGTGGTTTTTTTTTGTTTGTTTGTTTTTTGTTTTTTGTTTCTATTAGAGCCTCTCCTTCAGCCAAACACAACGTTTGTGGCATGGATGTGTTACGTGATCAAGCTGAAGAGCTTTCATTGGGCAAAATGAAATCAAACTCAACAGTCTGTATTGATTCATCTACCAGCACACGTTGTATGTGCTGGCAGTCTTACACAAGTACATTTTTCAAAGCCTTCGCCACTGTGGCGAACTACGGGAAAAGTAGTTGAGCCACAAGGGAAAATGTTTCGCTTGTGGCGACGTGGCGAGCAGCTAGCGGGAACGTAGCATAACAAGCTGGGTTAAATAAATAAATCGTTCAGATGAGGAACAGTAATGTGTATTCCAAACAGTTTTGAGAGATTCCACCTTTTTATTGCAAGGTCTTTAGAAAAAAATCCAAAGTTCCACAATTTTACAATAATCATTTTGTATGACTTCAGTTTCCCATAGATAGATTTTCATATAGTATGTAGGTGTTAAAATATAAAATGTGGGACACAGTACATGACCAGTTTTACTTGCGATAAGTGAAAAAACGTTTATGTTGTATATTCCTTAACTATGGAACAACAGTGACAAACAGGTTTTCCACTTAATCTTGCAAGCACACGTGTGATCAAGTGTGATCAAGTGTAAGACTTTTAATGGTGCAACAACCATATATACCAGAACAATGACAACAAAAGCAAAACTCCACAATCACATGATCACAGTAAAGTTTATTAGAATATTTAAAATGCATACATATATGAATTCACGTTAACATGAGTGTTTATAGGCATGGCAGATTAACAGAAAGGAAGTTTATTCACAACTAATATTTTGGTGTAAATAGTGTGGAGGGGTGCTTTTTATTTAAGTTTGGTAGGGATAGGGTAAACACCATCCCTGCCAAATACACGTGTGGAATGTGGCTGGGTCTTGATTGAATAACTGATCATCAAGCAAGGAGAAATCTTTTGTTTAGGTGCAGGGAGTTCAGGTGAGTTGAATTGTGTTTGTGTTTTGTAACGGTAGTGAAGGCGAATGCACAGCTTACTTAGTACGTCCTACATCTAATGGATCCCATTGTATCAGGTATCTGTTGGAAATCTGGTAGTAATTGTGATTACAACCATCTTCATATAATATCAGAACTATTTTTCTTTATATAGAATTATTTTTTTATGTACCTGTGGCAAAGTGGTAATTAGTAGCAGGTGTATAGCAGGTGCAGTGCGGATGCAGTAATTCCAAATAACTAACAGACAACAAAGTACAGGTGAAATGAGGGTTTTAATGATTAGAAATCCAATTGTCTGATGACCAGCCAGAAAACAATAATGAGCTGGCAGTACACAGCAATGTGTATTGCACAGTAATGAAAATGGGTTGCAGTCCCGCAAACAATAAACACGATACAAAACACACACAATTAGACACACACAGGATCACAGGTCCAAAGTGAGTGCTCTCAATGCTTGTGGTGAAGTACAATATAATACGTGCTACTGGTGAAAACAAGTGCTGTGGTGATCCGGCTTTGTGCTGGCCCCTGGCGACAGCTCCGGATTTGTTTAGCCATCTAGTGCTATTTAAAGAAACAAACACAGACAGTTACTAAACAGAAAATACCAACAAAACACTCACAAACTCTTTATTTTATTTTAGGGATATCTCCCGGTCCTTCCAGTCTCCTCGTTACTCTGAAACCCAAGCGAAGGAAAAGATTTACAATTCTCCGGCCCCTTTTATGCGATTATGCATGACCCCTTGGTAAACGATTGCACCTGACTCTATTGCCTGCAGCTGCTACCTCGTTTACCTTCCAGGTCAATACGTTCCTGCAACGGAGTCTCGTCTTTTTCCAGGCTGACTGACCTCCCGTCCCAGGGAATGAACTGTCAGGCCAACCTGTCCAAAGCCTTTCCCTTTCGCAACTTAGTGACCTCACAGGTCGAGAGGGAGATTTACTACCAGAACTCATTATATTTCCGTCACAGTACCTCATAAAACAAATATAACTATCCACAAAGATTGTGTCTACTTTGAATACAGTGTTGATTACACCATATTTAAACTCTTTATATAAAGCTGATGAACAGCACATGCAATAATGAATAGGCTGCTGAAGACTAGTGGCATTACAAGTGTAACAATGTTAATGAAACAGGTGCCAATGCTGAGTGAATTTCAGTCTTTAAGAATGTGATTGCTTTGCTGTTAACAGCTTCCATCACTATTACTGCTGGTCTCATCTGTCTTTATTGCCTCTAGGGTCTGACCTTCTGAAAGAGATTCATTATAATCATCATGGACCAGAACTGGAGAGACGTATTAAAGGTAAGCACCCTCTGTAATGTATCCAGCTGATCCACTGTTTAATCAGCACTTTCTTCAGCTGTATTCATGAGGATTTCATTGCTCTTCACAGAACTCCAGGACAAACACAAAGCAGCCCTGGACTCATACACTAGAGCTCTGGGGGAACAGCCTGGTCCTGGTGATCCCCACTCCAGAGAGGTGAGCTTTGAGAGCCAGTACACAGAGCTGATGATCATTAACCAGTATAGAAGAACCAGGGGAGAGACTCACAATGAGTTGCTGGAGACTGGGAAGAAGCATGCAGAGCTGCTAGAGAGCCGAACGCAAGAGAAATGTGAGCGGATCTGGATCAATCAGCTTTTCAGAAGGAGCCCTGGAAGTGATGAGCCCCCCCGCATTGTAGTGGTCAGTGGAGTGGCAGGAATAGGAAAAACCACCATGGTGCAGAAGCTCATGTTTGACTGGGTCCATGACCTTCATTACCAGAGGTTTGCGTTTGTGTTCCTGTTTAAATTCAGGGAGCTGAACCTCATAGAGGTGGAGGAGGCGATGATGCCCCTTACGAGGCTGATTGTAAAGCTGAACAAACATCTAAATGATCCACGGTTAAGAGAGATCCTGAAGAGACCGGAGTCTGTACTGTTTGTATTTGATGGCCTGGATGAGTACAAGCACAGACTGGATTTCACACAGAAACGACTCTGCTCAAATCCACAGGATGTCTTTCCCATACCTGTCATAGTCACCAGCCTGATAACACAGACATTACTGAAGGGATGTTCAGTTCTGATCACAAGCAGACCAACAGCCCTGGAGCCCCTGGATACAGACAGAGTTGATCGGTATGCAGAGATCCTCGGGTTCTTCCCTGAACAAAGGAAGAGATACTTCATGAAATTCTTTGACTCTCCGCTTGGCACTAAAGCTTTTGAGTATGTGGAGCAGAATGACATCATCTACACCATGTGCTACAACCCCTCCTATTGCTGGATTATCTGCTCTGCTCTGAGATCCCATTTCACTGCAGAAGAATGGAAACAGAGACACGCCCCCAAAACTATCACTGAGCTGTTTGTGATCTTTATTACCAACATCCTCACCAATCACAAACGAGAAGCTGACGACACACGAGGAAATCTAGTCAAAATCGGAAAGATGGCTTATCACGGGGTGAAGAGTAGGACCCTTGTGTTTTATGATAAATTTGAGATGTCTACCTTTGGTCTCACGTCTCTTCAGTCCTCTACATTCCTCTCTGGGTTCATGAGAGAAATCCTGCAAAGAGAAAGCTGTCTGGAGCACACAACCTACACATTCTTCCACCTCACTGTACAGGAGTTCTTGGCTGCCTGTTACTTTTTCCTTGACCCATCAGCAGATGTCAGTGAGATGCTTGGAAACCTGGACTGTACAGACGGACGGTTTGAGATCCTCACTCGGTTCCTGGCAGGACTGTGCAGGTTTCCTATGACTAAACCACTGCTGACAATCCTGGGGCAGTTTGTGACACAAACGGGTCATAAAGTGCTGTGGTGGCTGAAAGAAAGGACTGAACGGGCTGTGAAGGATCTACAGGGTCAGCAGGATCAGCAGAACAAGGAGGATACAAGAAAAGAACTTCTGCACATCTTTCAGTGGCTCTATGAAACTCAGAATGCGATATTAATAAGAGACTCAATTAGAGAGCTGACAAAGCTGGCGTTTACAAACACAACTTTAAGCCCTCTGGACTGTGCAGTGCTGGGATACGTCCTCAGCCAAGGTGGAGCTGTCAAAGAGATTGATCTGTCAAGGACACGTCTCACAAAGGAGTGTATGAACAGACTGAGTCCAGCTCTCCACCGCTGTCACACACTCAGGTGAGTAATACAGTCTCTCTCTCTTTCTTTCTTTCTTTCTCACTGCACTGTGGTCAGACAGTAACTAAATAATTGCATCTACACTAAAGCCTCTGATATCTGAAGGGAGCTACAGAACTAGAGTCCTGGTGCTGGGAGTAAATGCTTGTAACAGGATAGACAGAGTGGTACCGGTCAAGCATGGAACAACTTTTGTGCACTTTATTATTTGTGAACACATGATAAAAAAAACCTAACAAAATAACGGCAGCAATCTTTTAAGGGAAGACACAGCTTTCCCTGGTGGAGTTATATACATTCAACACAAACACTTGTGTTGGAGGCAGTGTGGTCCAGTGGTTAAACATCCCAACCCACATCCCACCTCTGCCACTGACTGACTCACTGTGTGACCCTGAGCAAGTCACTTAACCTCCTTGTGCTCCGTCCCTCGGATGAGATGTTAAATCAATCTCCTATTGTAAGTGACTGCATGTAATGCGCAGTTCACAGCCTACCTCTGTAAAGCGCTTTGTAATGTTGGTCCACTATGAAAGGTGCTATATAAAATAAAGATACTAGTAGAAATACTTGTGTCAGTGCTGGAACAGATGCAGTTCAAGCTGTTCATACAGCCTACTGCCTTTGACTGGGCTTCCAGTGGCTTTTATACACACATATTTTTTTTTTTTCGTTTTGATATGGTCATGGAAATTCACAATTTAATTTTAGATTAATTGTTCAATATGTAAATGAAATTTTCTGATTAAAAAAACTTGAACTACAATATGAAAAGCATGTAGTCAACATTGGTGAACAGAGGAACACAGAAAGAACAGAAATTTAACACATGAGAAAAATAACATTTTGCATTAGGCACTGATAATATTGTATAATTTTACTCCACATGTATCAATGCAGTTGTAGAGTTCTTTACAAGAAGCTACAGCTGTGACCTAGAAAACCAGAGGCTAAAATGTGCATGAAACTGTATGCAGTTATTAGCGATTGTTCTATCATTTTTGTGACTGCTTTGCTTGCCAATTCAAGAGCTGACTAGCTATTGCTTTATTGATTGATGTATGATAATCCTCACATTCATGCCAACATTTTGTGCCTGAACTGGACAATTATTAATGAAACTACAGTCAAAAACCCTTCAACTGGTAAATTGCTTGCTCGTGTCGGCCACCAGGTGGCGTTACAGGTCGCTAGGGGGGCTGATCAATTGCCACTATATCAAAAAATGTACAGATCCTAAAGTTGTATAAGTATGCAAAGTTCCACATTTGTATACAAAAGTGCACAATCTTGCCTATTTGTTGTACTTATTGGCTGGACTATGATGTGTATCATATAGTGAAAAACCTTTTGGTCTGGTACACTGCTCCTGCTGCAGGATCTTGATTAATACAGACTCTGTATCGAGCTGCCTTTTCCCTGCTTGACAAGGGCATCTGAAAATTTGAATTAAAATAAGAAAATTGTATATAAATCTGTAATGTCAAGCTTGTCTATTGGCTCTTCAAGTAATGTATAGGAGGCAGTGTGGTCCAGTGGTTAAAGAAAAGGGCTTGTAACCAGGAGGTCCCCGGTTCAAATCCCACCTCAGCCACTGGCTCGTTGTGTGACCCTGAGCAAGTCACTTAACCTCCTTGTGCTCCGTCTTTCGGGTGAGACGTAGTTGTAAGTGACTCTGCAGCTGATGCATAGTTCACACACCCTAGTCTCTGTAAGTCGCCTTGGATAAAGGCGTCTGCTAAAATAAACAAATAATAATCAATAAATCTGTTGAATTCAGAGATCATGTTTGACGTCATGTGGTGTAACCATCTGGACACTTTGGTGTAACCTATAAGTCTGGTTACACCCAAGGACATTTTCCATCTAATGCTAATGTAATAGGCCATTATTAGACCACCTAAGTAAAACAATGAGATATTGATTTTGAAAATATTTCTTTGTTATCACCTTATTCTAGGAGTTACATCGAATGACATGTGGTGATTTACATGTCCTGTAAGGAGTTATAAATGTGCATTTTTTAAAATATTTATGAGAGACATACTGACCTTGCTCCACATGTGCTGGGTGCCTTTCCGACTTCCTCGTATACTGAGGTCGTAGGTCACATGGAGTCCTATGGCAAAGTGGTGCAGAGATGGTGCAGTATTCCAATAACACAGACAGACAACAGAGTACGGGTGAAATGGTGTTGCTTTTTATAATCCAACGGCTGATGCCAAACGGTAAATAATAAACTGATGACTGGTAATACACCCCTGGTGTACTGCTCAGTGGTAATAATGCTCAGTGGTAATAATCACGGATCAGTCCTGAATACAAAGTACAATACAACACATGACACTAAACACAGACATGATCACAGTTACAGAGTGAGTGCAGTGAAGTTAGTGGTGCTATTCAAGAAATGGTACGTGACACGAGTGAGTGAAGTCCGGGTTGGATGCTGGCCATTAGCGACAGCCGTCTAGAATACACACAAGTGATTATTAACACGGTCAAACAAGCACAACACAAAACACTCACGGTTCAGCAATACATTTTGATCCTTCAGTGGTTCATCCATAAACCATAACAACATTCCGACTTCCACCTTTCCCTGGAATGAATTGCCAGACCATCCAGTCCAGGGTACACTGTTCCCTTTGCACAGCGCCCTCACAGGATGGGAGGGTGGGGATTTGCCATTAAGGTTAATAGCATGCAGTTTTAATAGCATTACAGTAATACATATATTTGCTTTGTATTTTTATTATTAAATGGCAATCAGAAATCGTATCATTGTAAGTGCCTGTGCCCCCCCCCCCCCAAAGATTTGGACTTTGCCTTATCTGGCCCTGCAGTAAAAGTAATTGAATAGCACTGTTCTATGTGTTTATTTTTAACTAGGTATTATTGCAACTTGTGAATTGGATACCATCCTGCCAGACCCGATAAACAAAACAGCATTGTGATGGGGTAAAGCGATCTAGGGCTGCAATTCAACCTCCCAGCCACCAGGGGACTGTGAATCAACCCCGGTGCTCCCAACAGAGATCACGTGACGTGGGTGTTGTGAAACCAAAACGGAAGTTTTGGTCGAGCGGTCGTCATCTTTGTTCTGATTGACAGGTTGTTTAACCCTAGTTTCTGATTGGTGTACGGAAATTAGGGTGTGTTCAAGGGAGTATAAAAGGGCCTGAGTTTTCAGAACGGGGGGATGTTTTGCAGCCCAGGATCGCGTTACCCCATCACAAGCATATTCCGTGTTTACAGGTATAAACAAATATGATTTTATACTCTTTTTTTGTTCAGAAATCCTTCCTTAATTCTCTAAGAACCACCTGCACCTGTCTTTATGATTTACAAAAAAAACCTTTGCATCACGATGTCTGTGAAGTTGCAACATTGTATTCAGCACACCATCGATTTAAGGAAACAGCGACCTATGTATAAAGTTGATATGTTCCTAAAAGACTCAGATGAGAAGTTCAGAAAGCGAGAACATTGCATATTATACTGGATGCATAGTTACGCAGATCGTTGTGTACAAATACAAACAGTAAGGTCAATGATTTAAAGTAATGGAATTCGCAAGCTGAAACGGAATTACATGTTTGAAAAAATGATTTTATAGAATTTGCCTATTTGAACCTTTTTTTGACAAACGCAAAAAATAATACATTGTATTGTCCTTCATTCCGGTATTGCCTGTGCTTTATATTGCATTGTGTTGCCCTCTAGTGGCAGCTATAAAAATATCTACTTGTACCTTGTGAAAATCCACCATCGTTATCAAAATATTTATGTTTGGCACAGGGCCCAAAGAGGTCTAGCAAAAACCATTCAAAAAGGATTTTAACACTCAACGTATGTTATTGGATTGATGTCTACAGTTCACATGGCATTGCAGAAGTAAGCTTCCAGTGATGTTACAAAAGATTATTATACATCTAGAGTGTGTACAAAAACAATTTCTTCACTTACCTAAAGTTGAAACAAAACCACTTTGAGAATAAGTAGGCTACCCACTGCAGTCACTTGTCTCTTCTAAGTATTGCTAAGTACAGTGCCTATAGAAAGTCTACACCCCCTTTTAAAATGTTCACCTTTTGTTGCCTTATAGCCTGGAATTAAAATGCATTAAAATAGTTTTTTTTTTCATTGATCTACACATCCTACCCCACAACTTCCAAGTGAAAAAGATATTGTAGAAATTTGTAGAAAATTAATAAAAAACAAACACTGAAATAGCTTGGTTGGATAAGAGTCCACCCCCCTTGTAATAGCAATCCTAAATTAGCTCAGGTGTAACCAATCACCTTCAAAATCACACCAAGTTAAGTGGCCTCCACCGGTGTTAAATTGTAATGATTCACATGATTTCAGGATAAATTCAGCAGTTCCTGTAGGTTCCTTCTGCTGGGAAGTGCATTTCAAAGCAAAGACTCAACCATGAGCACCAAGGAGCTTTCAAAAGAACTCCGGGACAAAGTTGTTAAAAGGCACAGATCAGGGGATGGGTATAAAAAAATATAAAAGGCCTTGAATATCCCTTGGAGCATGGTTAAGATGATTATTAAGAGGTGGAAGGTGTATGACACCAGCAAGACCCTGCCTAGATCAGGCCGTCCCTCCAAACTGGATGACCGAGCAAGGAGACTGATCAGAGAGGCTACCAAGAGGTCAATAGCAACTTTGCAAGAGCTACAGACTTTTATGGCCAAGACTGGTCAACAATATCCCAAGCACTCCACAAATCTGGCCTGTATTTTACTCAAGAAAGCCCACCTTGAATCCCGTTTGAAGTATGCAAAAAAACACTCAGGAGATTCTGTAGCCATGTGGCAAAATGTTTTGTGGTCTGACCAAACTAAAATTGAACTTTTTGGCCTAAATTCAAAGTGTTATGTTTGGCACAAACCCAACACAGCGCATCACCCAAAGAACACCATCCCTACTGTGAAGCATGGTGGTGGCAGCATCATGTTATGAGGATGTTTCTCATCGGCAGGGACTGAGGCACTTGTCAGGATAGAAAGGAAAATGAATGGAGCAAAGTACAGAAAAGTCCTTGAGGAAAACCTGCTGCCCTTTGCAAGAAAACTGAAACTGGGACAGAAGTTCACCTTTCAGCATGACAATGACCCAAAGCACACAGCCAAATCTGCACTGGGGTGGCTAAGGAACAAAAAAGGTAAATGTCCTTCAGTGGCCCAGTCAGAGCCCCGACCTAAATCCAATCAAAAATTTGTGGCATGACTTGAAGATTGCTGTCCATCAACGTTCCCCAAGGAACTTGACAGAGCTTGAACAGTTTTGTAAAGAAGAATGGTCAAATATTGCCAAATCTAGGTGTGCAAAGTTGGTAGAGACCTATCCCAACAGACTCACAGCTGTAATTGCTGCCAAATGTGCTTCCACCAAGTATTAACTCAGGGGAGTGGAGATTTATCCAATTATGATCTTTCAGTTTTGTATTTTTAATATATATATTTTTTTCTCAATAAAAACTTTTTTCCCCTTAACAGTGGAGTATGCTGTGTAGATAAGTGGAAAAAAAATCAAAATTGTAGATAAGTGTAGATAAGTGGAAAAAAATCATAATTTATATGTATGAAACTCTGAGGCACTGACACAACAAAATGTGAAAAAAGTTCAAGGGGGTGTAGACTTTCTATAGGCACTGTAACACATGGAGACATTGAAACTTGTATTGTTGTTTAAAATGTACTGTCATAATGATGCTGGCGGTGGTTGTAGGTATCGGTATAACTGCGGCAGTTCTAGTGTTAAGCCTTTGCAGTCCTTTGTCGGACCAGGTACAATATTTTTTTTTTTCAGTCCGATCATCAAAATGACCTAATTCACAGCTCCCTTGTCATCTTTTTTCCGGAAAAATCAGAGAATAGCCATATATGGCATAGTCAAGCCGAGAGAAGCTGAAAAAAGCAGAAAAAAATTAGGGTGGAGCCAACCAATACACATAGTCCCTTCTGCATAAACCAAATACAACCAAGATGGATGCGCCCACATTGTTGACATTTCTCCAGATTGGCAACAGGAGGACATGGTTTTCATCATCGCCTCTGATTAGGTGGGTGAACAAGAGCTGGTGTTCCCGTATGAGGGCGTGGAGTCAGATAGAACATCCCCTGCGGTTAAGCTCTCCCTGTTAGCAGAACTTCTACTGCTGATCAAGGGGGCCACTGCAAGGTGAGACAAGCAGTCCATCTTTGATGATGAGCCTACCACCTCTCCCGTGTTTCCCCTAGTGCACCTGGATTTTCTTTTTGAGATCCAGTCATCCTGGGGCACCTGGCTACAAACCTGCTGTTTCCTGATCTATGGACACCCTATATAGGGTGCATGATGCAGAGAATCTGGGCCTAGCCCAATTTCCGCCGGTGGAGGCTTCAATTGCCGCTTTGGTACAGGCTCCTAATTTAGCGCTGCTGTCCAAGGACACGATCTGCCCCAACAAGCGGTGCGGGGTCTCCAAGGTGATCCTCAAGCATGCCTAATCAGTCAGTGCCTTCACCGCACTCCTGGGCAACTATAATAGTATTCTGGTAGCCTACCAGAATACTATTATAGTTGAACCAGCTGAAGAGTGTGAGCAAAACAAGTGCTGTGCACAGGTGATAAATAATCCAGCTTGTCGCTCACATTCACCACTTCAATGTCAACATCCTCATCCTGGTCTTCATCAATGTCTTGGACATCTAATGGTGGGAATATAGTGAATGTCTTCACCATGTTGGCAGCATTGTCAGTCACTATGCCTGACACATTAGCTGCAATGTTATAAGAAGTCACAGTTTCCTCATACTGTCTGTAAATGTTCTCTACAGTGTGTGTACCCCTAAATCGGCGACAAGCCAACATGGTGGTCTTTAGTGAGTGTCAACAATGAAGCGGCTCGTGAATCCAATAGATGACCTCATATCTCTGCTAGACCACAGATCTATGGTGAGGTAAATGTTTTGTGCTTGCTGCATTAAATTCTGAATTGACCCCAACTGCTTTCTAGTGCCCAAGCAGGATGGTGGCCTCAAACCGATCCTCGACCTCAGACAGGTCTATCTGTATCTGAGCCAAAGGAGATTAAAATGTTACCGATGCAACGGCTGTTGCAGTCAATCAGGCCAGGTGACTGTTTTACCATGGTGGACCTCAAAGACGTCTCTTTCCACATCCCCATAAAAATAGCGCACAGGAAGTACCATTTGGCCCCTCTAGCTCCATGTGCCTTTTAAGTACATGGAAGCTATCCTGCCCCCATTGAGACGCAGGCCTGGTTCAACAGCAGGGTTTTTCAGCCTGCGTTGAACCTCGACCACATATTGACAGTGTCCTGTCACTGTCTAAAGGCACTCTCTTGGTGGAAACAGCCTGCCCATCTATGCCTCAATGTGGGCAGTGTCACCAGAAGGGAGGGCATCACCTCGGATGCGCCCAGCCTCAGCTGGGGCGCTATGTGGAATGGCAGGGGGGCGCAAGGTGTGTGGAACCCCCCTTAGCAGGGTCTCCACATCAGTGTTTTGAAGCTGCAGGCAGTTTCCCTGGCTTTGCAGGAATGTTTTCAGAGGTTCGAGGGAGACATGTGCTTGTCCATACAGAAAACACAACAGTGGTGGCTTACATCAACCACCAGGGCAGCCTCAGGTCGCCCAGTCTCCATCGCGTGGACACACAAGAACCTCCTCTCACTGCTGGCAGTATATCTACCCGGGTGACAAACTGGGCAGGTGGACCTACTCTCAAGGTGAGTTCCCAGCACCTCAGAATGGAGACTTCACCCCGAGGTGGTGAAACTTATTTGTGAGAGGTTCGGGAGAGCAGAGATAGATCTCTTTGCCTCTCAGGAATCAACCCACCATCCCCTCTGGTTCTCCATAATAGGAGGTGGGGACCCGCTGGTGGTAGATGCCTTGACACACCAGTGGCTGAGGCAAATGTTATATGCCTTCCCTCCGCTCACCCTGCTCCTGCTGTGTCTGTAGAAAATCAGACAGGACCGGGCCAAGGTGCTTCTAGTAGCCCCTTATTGACCTGGAGACTGTGGTTTTCAACGCTGATGCAGCTCCTGAGTGACCAGCCGTGGAGACTGCCCAAGATCCAAAACCTTATCAGTCAGGAGGGTGAACCTTATGGCATCACAACCCCTTCGAGCCTGCAGCTCTGGGTCTGGCCCCTGAACGACTGCATTTGAGCTGTCTGGATATGTCCAATAGGGTTATTGACACCCTACAAAATGCCAGATCAGCGTCCACACGTTGCCAGTAAAGGTAAAAGTGGGGCATCTTTCTGACGTGGAGTCTACCTCGTGGGTTCGACCCTACGACTTGTCCCATGGCAGTAATACTGCATTTTTTGCAAGACCTGTTTAAAGGTCTATCTGGCAGCTATTTCAGCTTGCCATGTCAAGATTGACTTGGTCTCCCCAGGAACTCACTTCCTGGCAGGGCAATTTTTGAAAGGGGCTTGGTGGCTTTGGCCACCTATGAAGGATATTGTTCCTCACTGGAGGCTAAACGTGGTGCTTAATGCACTCATGAAGCCTCCATTTGAGCCCCTGCATTCAGCAGAGCTGAAATATTTATCGCTCAAAGCGGCTTTCTTGCTTGCTATCATTTCCAAAGCGGGTGAGTGAGATGCAGGCATTCACCATTGAGAAAGCTTACTTCATATGGGCAGCAGTGTGGAGTAGTGGTTAGGGCTCTGGACTCTTGACCGGAGGGTCGTGGGTTCAGTCCCCGGTGGGAGACACTGCTGCTGTACCCTTGAGCAAGATACTTTACCTAGATTGCTCCAGTAAAAACCCAACTGTATAAATGGGTAATTGTATGTTAAAATAATGTGATATCTTGTAACAATTGTAAGTCGCCCTGGATAAGGGCGTCTGCTAAGAAATAAATAATAATAATAATTTACAGAGGTCAGGACAAAGGTTACGCTCCGTACCAATCCTGCCTTTTTGCCGAAGACAATCTCGGCATTTCATGTCAACCAGTCTGTGGAATGGGAGGCTTTCCATCCACCTCCTTTCCGGTCTGACAGGGAGCGACAGCTCCATACGCTCTGCCCAGTGTAGGCCCTGGCGTAATACGCTGACAGGACGAAAAGTTGGGAGGCAGTACGGACAATTTTTTATCTGCTATGGGGCTAGATCCCATGGTCAAACCCTGTCTAAGCAGAGGCTGACCAACTGGATAGCAGACACAGTTGGGACTGCCTATGAGCTTGCCAACTTGACCCCTCCAGAAAAGCTTACTGCCCATTCTACCAGGAGCATGGCAACTTTGTGGGCTTTATTCCAGAGTGCATCTGTGAAGGACATATGCAGTGCAGCGGAGTGGTCTACTCCCCATACCTTTCCAAGAATGCTAATCTACATATCACCTAAACGGTAAGTACTTGGGCTAATTAGCCACATTGTTTTTTTTATAATAGCTTTTTTTGTGTTGAGTAAATCTGCAGTGTTTTTTTTTCCTGCTGTGTCATGTCTGTGTGTGTGTGCATGCATGTGCTTCCTGGGCTTCTTGACTGTAGACAAGAGTAACTACTGTGCCAACATCACATTTAAAAGAAATTAAAAAAAAAAAATTTTTATAGTTAGTTTCACATATACGTTTTTATTTTAGATTTGTTTTTCCATTTTTTAAACTTGTTTCTCCTCAGGAGATAAGGCAAAACTAAATAGGTCTATCGCATGTGATGCCAAAAGTTAGGTGTCTGTGTATTAGCTCATGTTTGTTTACTTTTTCTAGGCAATTCATTATTTATCTGTAGTCGTTATTATTATTTAGCTATTTATTATTATTTTTTATGTGTAAAAGAATGAGGAATAATTATTTTGTTGTTTTTTTTATTATTGGTTTAGTTTTTATTTTTACTTTGTGTATGTAGCCTAAGTAAAGAACAAATACATTATTTAGCTGTAGTCATTTATTATTATTATTATTATTATTATTATTATTATTATTATTTAGCCATGTATTTTATTATTAGTTTACTGTGTGTGTGTTTTTCATCTTTGTTTTTCATCTTTCTGTAATGACAATTCACTGTAAGTAGTTGTCACATGGCTGGCTGAGTGGTGCCGTCAGATCCAGGAAATGAATAACACACACAGGACAGATGAAATGAAATGATGAAGACGCTTGTTTGCGCCAGTTTATTATAAATAAAAAAGGTTTTAACAAAACACAGGACACAGCACTTTAGCCAAAATAAATAGACAAACAAAACGGACTAACATTAACAAACGGTGCACGGAGACAAACAAACACGGCAAGTAGATAAACAAACAAGTATCGTGCTGGTCCTACCAGCACGCGATAGCAATTGTTATTACTTTATTTATCTTTATCTTTATATATATATATCTCTCTCTCTCTCTCTCTCTCTCTCTCTCTCTCTCTCTCTCTCTCTCTCTCTCTCTCACCCAACCCCGAGTGAGTAAAACGTGCATCTATATATACTGTTGTGCTGGGATTCAATTACTAATTAATTATTCACTTGAATCCCAGCACGTGAACTAATTTTGTGCAACCCCGTGCTCACATATTATTACATACTTTAAATGCACGTGAAGTGAAGTGCAATCCCGTGCCTAAATACAATTATACATTTTAAATAACTCGTGCTGCACACACCCATTTATATCCCGTGCAGCCATATCTATACACCAACATTAACACACCACACGCAACATACAACATATAACACACAAATGCACACAGGGGCGGGACACATTGCCACAGTAGTTTACTGATCATTATCTTGTATAAAATGTTATAAAATATAAATTTTCTGCAATAAAATGTTTTAGCCTGATTTTTATTTATTCTAGTTTTGAAAATAAATAAATGCAGCACAATATGGAAGTTATATTTTGTCTCCTTCCCTCCCAAATAAAATGTTATTTGTAATATGCTTTTTTTTTCAAAAAAAAAAAAAAAAAACTTGATAACTTGTGTGTTTCTTTATTTTTATACTAAAATATAATTGCATTTCAAACAAGGCAATAATGTTTCCAATCTCACTTTGTGGCAAGTCTTAGCCCTGGTCTGCCTTTGCCATTTCGGAGGTTGGTTTTGTAAAATACTATGCATTGTAAAACCTTACCCAGCTCTGCAACTGTACAAGATATTTCAATTCTGATTTCAGATTTGAAATCCTTGACAAATTGGAATATAACTCTTGGAAAGAGGTTGAAATTGGCAATTTTTAAAAATATTATTATTTTTCATATTTTGATAATTTTTTGGGAGGTGTAGCTCATATGAAAAAAAAATCACCCCACAACAAAATAAATTACATCACTGGAAAGATCTACTTAATGCCTTTCTGTAGGTGTAATGGGTTTTAATTTCTGATTTAAGGTTCCAAAACTACAAGCGCTTAAACACAAAGTGTTCATATTTATGACCAAATATGGTCATTCCCCGTAGGCAGCATAGGGTTAACCTTCAAGGTCGCTGCATCCATGGTTGCAGCAAGCTTGAAGAAAAATGACACTGAGATATGTGAGGGCAGTAATTTCATGCCTTCGGGGGCGGGCCATGACTGCGTCGGCTCTTTCAGGTTTTGGGTCTTTTGGAGGCAAGTACCCATACGGTAATGGTTACATTTCTATTTCAGGGAACCGGGTTATGATACTAACCTAACGTTTTCGTAGTCTGCTGTATTCTGCTGGTTTGTGTTCTATCAGCACCTCTCTAGTTTAAAACATCAAGCTTGTTATGTCTCCCTATTTTTCTTCATCCCCTCTGTTCCCCTCTCTCATCCCAGCTCCCCTCCCCTTTGCCTCCCTCTTTGCTCCTCTTCTACTCCCTTCCTCTCAGAGTTGCTCTCCCCTCCCCTTTCTTCCCTCTCACACTGAGTTGCACCCCCTGTCTCTCTCCTCTCACACTGTGCTGATCTTCTCCTGTCTCCTCATCTCTGCAGGCTATTTCAATGTGATCTCACAGCTGGATGTTGTGAGGATCTCGCCTCTGTGCTCCGTACAAACAACTCAAGCCTGACAGAGCTGGATCTGAGCTGCAATGACCATCTGAGGGATTCAGGAGTGAGATTGCTGTGTGCTGCACTGAGGATCCAAACTGTAAATTACAGACACTGAGGTAAGTAAACACTCTGGGTTTTTTGTGTGAATATTATATCACTGACACAGATCTCATCTTCACATCTTCTCTCTTTCCTCTCTCATCTCCACCCCCTCTTCCTTTGTTTCATCAGTTTAATAGAAAACCTTTTTTTGTTTTTTTTTGTAATAATACTTCACTAAAACCTGGGGCAATGATTCTTGAAGGTCTTAGTAGAAATAGTTTCTTTATTGGGTAAATCTCTTGGTTAAATAAAAAAAATAAAAGACGAAACCTTAAGTGCAATTCTCCACATTTTCTTAGTCGTCTTCAATTTTTTTTAATAACATCTTTAATGTAATCTTAAGAAGAAAAAGTTCTCTAAGTTTAATGATAAGGCATATTTAACTGGTAAATGGCGTTTAAAATATATTTACAGCTGTATTGTGATTTTCAAACAATATTAATTAGGGCTGTGTTCGAAGGTTCATTCACTGGCCAGGAATTCGAAGGTAGTTTTAAACCTTCGAAGGTTTGTCAGGATTTCTTTTTTCTCTGTTAACAGAAACCATTTGACTGTGTAAATACTTAAGTCACACATTAAATGTCACTCACATGCAAAATTTGAGCTTTTGATTTGTAATGCATATTACATAAACAAAAGATGTATTAAAATCCTCTACCAAATTGTTATATGTAGCAACTCTATTTAGCGCCGCTGCCAAAGCACCTATAGCAGTTGTAGTGCTTCAGTAAAATATGTACAGAATATCTAGTGTACAAGACAGTGTAAGAAAGTGCTATGGTAGAATATGTTTGAAATATACAAAATATACGCGAACACAAATTTTTAATTTAAAAAACTGAGCACTGTCTGCCTCCCCTCCCCCCCTCCAGCTCGTGTTATCCAGAGGTAAACTTTTAAGTTCTTCATTCGCCATCTCGACAGCAAAGCGATGTATAGCGTCAAATGTATTGAAAGAAATGTCTTGAAACCCCTCTGCTGTTTGGGATTTTTTTTGTTAAATGCCCAGATGACCAAAAAAAAAGTTGAATACAAACTGTGTAAGCGACCTTCTATCTCTGTCTCCCCCTCCTCTCTCTGCCCCCTCTGTCTCATCCCTCCTCCCTCCTCTGTCTCTCCTCTCCTCTCTCTGTCTCTGCCTCCTTTCTTTATCTCCCCCTGCTCCCCGTCTCCCCTTCTTTCTCTCCTCCTGTCTCATCTCTCCTCCCTCCTTTTCTGTCTTCCCCTCCTTTCTCTGTCTCACCCTCCTTTCTGTCTCACCTCCTCTCTCTCTCTGTCTCCTCCCTCCTCTCAAATTTAAATTCAAATGACAACACTGTTGGCTCAGACTGCAGCCCTGTCTCATTCCATGACCCTGTGTGAAGAACTCTGTTATTTTGTTACCAATTTTCACACCGCTCTTATTTTCTGAACACATTGACTTTATTATATCATATACTTTACCCAGACATCACTTTGGAGAATGGTCTGCTATGCCAAATTGAATCAAATGCTTTTCTTTGAAATCAATAAAGCATGCAAATATGTTTCCTTTGTTTGTTTGGTGGAAGTGTTTGTTTATTAGGGTCTGACTCTTACTCAGGACACTGTGCTCGGTAAGGAAGGTCATTCGGGCATTAATGACACTACAGAACACCTTCAGGTTGATATTGTTTGTTTTGGAAAGTGTTCGTAGGTGGGTGACAGGGTGCCCTCCCCTTGTGCATATTATTTATGTATATATGTATTTCATTTGTATTGTATTATTTCTGTTTAAACACCCAGGACAGGAGGAGGTTGAACCGTCTTATTATGGACTATTTGAGACCGGGGCTGCTGTGTTTCATAAAAGTCAGTGGGAATGTGGTTGGACCCACAGGCTTCCTGGGCTTCCCAGGGCTGCAGTTTCTTCATTAGCCCCTGGGGATTGACAGGCAACCCCAGGGGTTCTGGGACAGGGCTTCAAGGCATTATTCTAAGTTTTAGTTTTCCTGAATAAAATGATGTTCTGAGCAACAATGCAGTTTTTTTTTTTGGTGGAGGTGTTTGCAGTATGTTAATCCTCACAGCAGACATCCCTGAGGGGTTTGTACAGGTGTTGTTTCTGGTTTGAGGGAACTGTCTTAGTTTTCTCCTCACAGTTTTAGGAGGGGAACCCCACTGGGTTTATGTTTTTGTTGTTTTCTAAGTTTACTATTTTTGGTTTGTTTTGGAGCAATTTTTCAAACATTTTTTTAGTGGTGGAGGTGGAGGCAGCAGGTTTCCATCCGGTTGATATTGTTTGTTTTGGACAGGCAACCCCAGACGGTGAGGGACAGGGCAAGAGCAGTCCCTCCGTGCAGGCAACAGCAGCAGCGGACCCTTGAAATTTGATGGCATGTGGGACCTCGAAAGCGATGGCATGTGTTTACCCGAGGCCCGAAAAGGCATGTGGACCCTCGGGAGGCGATGGAATGTGGTGGACCTTAAGGCAATGGAGGGACCCTCGGGAGGCAATGGCATGTGTGGACCCTCCCCAGGGGCATGCGGACCCTTGGGAGGCAATGGCAGGAGGGGAGCCCCCACCCAATAAGGCGGCCGTGGGAGTTCTACTTCTCCTCCTGGTGATGGAAGTGGGAGCAACATGCAGTCTCCCTTTAGTGGTGGAGGTGGAGGCAGCAGGTAGTCCTCCCAGGGTGCCCTGAGGAGAGTTAAGTGGAAAGTTAAGTGGAAAGTAAGGACGAAAGCTACCAGCCAGCGAACAAGGTAATCAAAAGAACGTACTGTTTAGTTTTGTGTGTTTTCGTTTGGCCAACGTGGCCTTTCTTTTATGTGTTTTGTTTGTTTAAATCTTTAGTTTTATATTTAATAAATATACGGCTGTGGATGTTTCAGCCCCACACCTTCTTGTTTGTCTGTTGCTTCCTGAACCTGACGTCACCGTACACGCCACTCAAAGCTATCCTTTCACAAGATGTTTTATTTCATCAATGTCAGTTGTGTTCTTGTATTCCTCGGTGGTGTAGGAATGATGAAGCTTGTACATAGGAGTGCACCGATAAAGATTTTCTTGGCCGATACCGATAGCCGATGTTTATCTACCCATATCGTCCAATACCGATAGGATATCGATAATAATAGATAGTGCAGGTAAGCTATTGTAAACTACTAGAACAAGACATAGGGCCTATATTTAAACTGTTTCATAATTATAAATGTTAAACAATTAACAGATATTGTTTACTTGTTGTATTTATGACACAAACAAACAGGTATTGTTCACTTGTTGCATTTACTTCAGACAATTAATACAAAGAATAGTGTAGTATTGTACTGTGTGCTTGTCAGCAATTTATATATTTGTTTTACAACATAGTCACACAAAAATAACATTTTGCATTTGTACTAGTAAAAACACCTGTAGAAAAAAATATATTTTAACTTTTATAGCCACTTGCTGTCAAACATTGCATATTATAACTTCTACCTATTAGGGGTGAGTCTGAATATTCGAGTAATCGAGTATTCTAAATAAAATTACTACTCGAATACTTTGATCAAGTTTCGAATACTCGTTCATTTCTAAGACAAATGGAAAAATGTACAAACTTGGCACAGTATTTTTGAGAGAAGAGGAAGATAAAAGTGATCAGCCAATACAATTGTTACCTGATTGATAATTGACAAGGATGCTGGTGCCCTTCATTACCTAACTCTGCTATTGGCTAAGGGAGTACATGAGCAATGTTAAAAATAGCATCTTAAAAAAGAGAAATGCAACGTGTGGAAGTATTTTGAAAAAAGTTAAACGAGACCACCGTGCAATGTAATCTCTGCAGCACAAGTATTTTCTATTGTAAATCAACAAGTTAAATGCTCAATCATCTAAAATGCAAGCAACCATCTGCTAAGAAAACACAAAATGTGGCAAAAAACAACTGAGGGTTGTGGGGTTCAATTGGAGACATCTTTTACTGTGAGCAAGGTACTTTACCTAGATTGGAAAAACCCAACTGGGGTAATTGTATGTAAAATAATGTGATATCTGAAACAAACAATGTATTGATATCTTTTACTGTAAGTCGCCCTGATAAGGCGATGTGATAAATAAATAAATAAATAAATAAAAACAAGCAAGCATTGCATCTTTTACTGTGCGCAGTGGAGGGGGTGTGAGGCGTCTCGACTGAAACAAGCAAGCATCAGTGCATCTTTTGATGCTGTGCGCAGTGGAGGGGATGTGAGGCGCCTCGACTGAAACAAGCAAGCATTGCATCTTTACTGTGCGCAGTGGAGGGGTGAGGCGTCTCGACTGAAACAAACAAGCATTGCATCTTTTACTGTGCGCAGTGGAGGCGAGGCGTCTCGACTGAAACAAGCAAGCAGTGCATCTTTACTGTGCTGAAAACAAGCAAGCATTGCATCTTTTACTGTGCGCAGTGGAGGCGATGTGAGGCGTCTCGACTGAAACAAGCAAGCAGTGCATCTTTTACTGTGCGCAGTGGAGGCGATGTGAGGCGTCTCGACTGAAACAAGCAAGCATTGCATCTTTTACTGTGCACAGTGGTGATGTGAGGCGTCTCGACTGAAACAAGCAAGCAGTGCATCTTTTACTGTGCGCAGTGGAGGGGTGTGAGGCGCCTCGACTGAAACAAGCAAGCATTGCATCTTTTACTGTGCGCAGTGGTGATGTGGAGGCGCTCGACTGAAAACAAGCAAGCATTGCATCTTTTACTGTGCGCAGTTGAGGGGGGTGTGGCGTCTCGACTGAAACAAGCAAGCATTGCATCTTTTACTGAGCGCAGTGGAGGCGATGTGATGCGCCCCGACTGAAAACAAGCAAGCATTGCATCTTTACTGTGCGCAGGGAGGCGATGTGAGGTGTCTCGACTGAAACAAGCAAGCATTGCATCTTTTACTGTGCGCAGTGGAGGCGATGTGAGACGTCTCGACTGAAACAAGCAAGCATTGCATCTTTTACTGTGCACAGTGGAGGCGATGTGAGACGTCTCGACTGAAACAAGCAAGCATTGCATCTTTTACTGTGCGCAGTGGAGGCGATGTGAGGCGTCTCGACTGAAACAAGCAAGCAGTGCATCTTTTACTGTGCGCAGTGGAGGCGATGTGAGGCGTCTCGACTGAAACAAGCAAGCATTGCATCTTTTACTGTGCGCAGTGGAGGGGATGTGATGCGTCTTGACTGAAACAAGCAAGCATTGCATCTTTTACTGTGCGCAGTGGAGGCGATGTGAGACGTCTCGACTGAAACAAGCAAGCATTGCATCTTTTACTGTGCGCAGTGGAGGCGATGTGAGACGTCTCGACTGAAACAAGCAAGCATTGCATCTTTTACTGTGCGCAGTGGAGGCGATGTGATGCGTCTCGACTGAAACAAGCAAGCAGTGCATCTTTTACTGTGCGCAGTGGGGATGTGAGGCGTCTCGACTGAAACAAGCAAGCATTGCATCTTTTACTGTGCGCAGTGGGGATGTGAGGCGTCTCGACTGAAACAAGCAAGCATTGCATCTTTTACTGTGCGCAGTGGAGGCGATGTGAGACGTCTCGACTGAAACAAGCAAGCATTGCATCTTTTACTGTGCGCAGTGGAGGCGATGTGATGCGTCTCGACTGAAACAAGCAAGCAGTGCATCTTTACTGTGCGCAGTGGGGATGTGGCGTCTCGACTGAAACAAGCAAGCATTGCATCTTTTACTGTGCGCAGTGGAGGGGGGTGGCGTCTCGACTGAAACAAGCAAGCATTGCATCTTTACTGTGCGCAGTGGAGGCGATGTGAGACGTCTCGACTGAAACAAGCAAGCATTGCATCTTTTACTGTGCGCAGTGGAGGGGATGTGATGCGTCTCGACTGAAACAAGCAAGCAGTGCATCTTTTACTGTGCGCAGTGGAGGCGATGTGAGGCGTCTCGACTGAAACAAGCAAGCATTGCATCTTTTACTGTGCGCAGTGGAGGCGATGTGAGACGTCTCGACTGAAACAAGCAAGCATTGCATCTTTTACTGTGCGCAGTGGCGGCGATGTGATGCGTCTCGGGCATCTTTTTTGTTCTGTTAAATGTTAACTTTATTTTGGATTTTGACTGCAAACTAACCAGGCGATGTTAAGCCTTTGTTGTTTGAGTTCTGCTGTTATTGGCCTCCTTCTGATATCAGCTTGAATCTGGAATCAGACTTTTTAAAAATGATTATTATATTATGGAATCAGCAAGTATTATAGCATAGATGTTATTGAGCAAACATATTTTTTTGTGCTTTGTTAGTAGGCAATCGTGTTGTGTGTTTTATACGAGTTGTCAATGGTGTTAAATGCAGTTGAAAGTTTTGAAGGTCATTTTTATAAAGTTCTATGCTTTATAGTTAAACCCCCTCTGCTGTGTATTCGTATTTCTTACTTCTAGTTTAAATAATGTTTTACTTTGAATACATTAGATTCCTTAGATGTTTCTTCTCGGTTACTGTTGATGTATTTATCTATGCATCCCTATGTGTGGTTGCTCCTAATACGTTCTAAGGACCGGTCACTGTTGAGTAATTAGAGGTTGAGTATTCGGGTATTCTAAATTATATTCTTGGTATAGTCAAATATCTTATTATTTGAAATTCCCACCCCTACTACCTATACTGTACAATAGAAAAGAAAAATGTAGCCTAATCAATGTCAACTACAACACATTTTGTTAAATTCTTATTTTAAGCACACACTGCTTAAAATGTAGCACAACTTAATAAAAAAAATTACTGTCATAAAAATATTACATTTCCGGTTACAAAATTCAGTCAAACTTGAATTTGTTACTTAATAAAAGACTGCACAATAATCAATTTCTGCTTCAAAATGCTGCCGAATACACCCGCAAAAGTAATTTTGAAGTACATTGTGTATTAATAATAAGAATAACTTAAACCATCAATGTAATTTAGGATTCAAACAATAAAAAGCATCACAATAATATTCTACTCACGGTTCATCGTTGGATTTAATGTAGTGTAAGAGTGAAAATGTTATGTTTATTTATCAGTTCGGATTTGGAGGACTGCACCTTTTTAAGTTCCATTTTGGACTACTGTGTTTGCTAGAGAGAGACCGGTGAACTGACAATAAAGTTAGAAAAAAACAGATGTGGCAAAAAGAGACACACAGGAAAAGCGAGAGAGAGAAGCAGCAGTAAGATATACTCCTTACTTATACTTTTGTTTTGTGTAAACTACGCTGTGTTCCGATTGAGAAAATAAATAAAATCTCCATTATTGGAACCCTTGCATCATCCTGAATACAATAAAACTTTACAGCAGCATCAAGTCTGTTCTGCACACAACTCGGCTAGCCTATTGTTGTCTTCAGGTATTTAAAACACTGCTCTTTTGAGACATATTTACTGGAGGTTGATCGCACATTATACTGCAAGGAAAATGACTCTCAGTGTTCTTGTGTCATTAATAAGCTCGCCTGACCAAACGTTAAAGTCTGTGCTGGAAGAAATTCAAGCATGAATATCGGTGTACATTATCGGCTAAAATAACAAAAACCGCTGATAGCCGATTGTGTGTTTTTTTCCTTATATCGGTGCCATGCCGATAGGCTACCGATTATCGGTGCACCCCTACTTGTACAGCATACAGGGCTGTGTCTGTGTGCTGTTGGGTTGCTCTGTTCTTCTTATAAACACAGTGACATGGGGGCTCCCGAGTGGCACATCCAGTAAAGGCGCTCCGCATAGAGGGCAGGATGCACCCCATAGCCTGGAGATCACTAGTTCGAGTCCAGGCTATTCCACTGTCGGCCGTGGACGGGAGTTCCCAAGAGGCGGCGCACAATTGGCAGAGCACTGCCCAGGTAGGGAGGGATTAGGTCGGCAGGGGAACCCTCTGTTCACCGTGCACCAGCGACCCCTATGGCTGATAGGGTGCCTGTGGGTCTGCTGTGGATCCATACAGGCCTGTGTTGTTCTCCGGCACTATAGGTCTGATGGCTTCGCTGTGGATCTGCAGTGCGAAAAAAGACGGCTTGGCAGGACACGTTTCGGAGGACGAGTGTGTCTGCCGCCATTCCCCGAGTTGCCAGGGGTTGCAGCAGGTGAACCAGGATTAATAAAACACAATTGGCAATTCCAAATTGTGGAGAAAATTGGGGTAAAAAGCACTGGAGACGACTACATTTTATATTAAAATTTAAAAACATTAAATACAGTGACTTGGTTGTTGTCTGACAGTGAATGTGCTCTCTCTCTGCCCCCCTCGGTCCTGGTTCTTCCCCCCGCAGCCTTGTACACTGCTGTAAGCCGGCGGCTCTCCCCGCCCCTTCCCCGGGATCCAGCTCCCCCCTCTGGGCTAACATGCTCTCTGCTCCTTGCTGCTCTGCTCCCCCTGGAGCCTTTTCTTCTTTCCTTCTTAGAAAGGTTCACTTTCAAGTACGAATGTAACCATTACCATATGGGTATTTACCTCCTAAAGACCCAAAACCTGAATTAGATATACCAAAGCTGCCCGCAGAGCCTGTGACGCTGTCACAGGCTCTGCCCCCAAGGGCATAAAAGGACTGCGCTCACAGATCTCAGCACCATTTTTCCTTTCAAGACTGACCTGACCAGAGATCCTTGTTCAAATAAGTACTTTTTACTTCTATCTGCTATATACTTGGCATTTATTGTGTTTTTATACAAATTATATGTGATGTTAATATAATCGCTGTAATAGATTTTACTAATTACGTGTATTTTGTGCACTACAGCCTGTTGCTTGTTACATCCCACTGTGGCCTTGTGCCCCGCGTGAAGCCAGCGGCTAGAGTCGCTCCTGCCCAGGGATCCAGCAACATAAGTCATGTGACTTTGTGCTCTTCCCCCTGGCTGGAGAGATGTTTTATATTATTTATGTAATTGTTAAATTACTGTATTTTGTTGAGAGTTGTGTCTCATGTTATTTTACAGAGACTACTACGCGCAGGCTGTCTGCAGACTGATTCTTTAGCACACGTGTAGCAAGAGCAGCTGCTGGGCTTAGCTGCACTGTGCAGGACCAAGATACTTGCTTTGTTTGTGATTGCTTGCAATCGCTTCCACAGTATCTTGCTGCCGTTTGGTGACCGCTTTAGCATCACCATTACGAAGGCTGTTCGTACCATTCTTGACCCGTCCGGTCAATATCTGTCAGATTGAGGCAGCAACTGTATACTGTACATTGCATTGCTTGCTTCTTGCATCATGCCTGGGTTTTATCTGTGTGAGACATGCAAGGCCATGCCTACTGAGGACAAGCATGGCAGGTGGTCTTTCTAGCTGGGGCCAGAGCACGTGAAGGAGGGACTAGCTAATCGCAGCTTCTGCAAGTTTTGTGCACCTTTCTCCATGTGCACGCTTGAGAAACAGCTATCCCTAGCTCTGCGTCCCTTACTCCTGCTCAGTGCTCTTGCAGCGGTGGCTGCATCCTCACCTCATGGCTTTGTACCAAGGGAGAGCAAACGACGCACCTGGGAAAGTAGCCCAGGCAGAAGGCTGGCCTCACGGTCTTACTCATCCTCCTCTGCTTCTCCTCCACCAAGGAAGGAGAGTCGCCATTCCAAGCGATTGGCAGACTCGGAGCAACTGGAAAAGCTCTGGGCAGCTGTTTCCAACCAAATGCACGCTGATTTAATTGTTAACTGTTATCACCTGCACTGCTAGGAGCTAGGTGTTTATTTTGTTTGAGTTTTTTTGTAAATTAAAAACAGTGTGTCAGCGCTTCAAACCTAAAGTTTTGTTGGGTCAGTTTTGTAAAGGGGCAACAAACCTTTTATTTGGTAGGGTACAAGTAAAAATGGGTAGCAATATCTCACAGAGGACATATTGTCCATTGCTGCCTCTGAGGAGGTGGGCGAACAGGAGCTGGCGTTTCCGTCTGAGGACGTGGAGTCTGACAGCGCATCCCCTGCAGTTAAGCTCTCCCTGTCGGCAGGACTTCTGCCGCTGATCAAGCAGGCCTACAGAAGGCCCTCTTGAGTCTTCCTGGGATCACCCAGCAACAGCTCCTGCTGTTTCCCGGTCAATGGACGCCCTATATAAAGTGTATAATGCAGAGGAGCTGGGCCTGCCCTATTTTCTGCAGGTGGAGGTTTCTATTGCTGCCTTGGACCAGGTGCCTAATTTAGCGCTCCTGTCCAAGGATGGTACCTGCTCCAAAAAGCAGTGCCGGGTCTCTGAGGTGATCCTCAAGCACGCCTATTTAGCGACTGCATTCTCCGCAACGTTGGGCAATTATAATAGCATTACACCAGAGCATACGTTTGGTCCCGCGGTGGATGAGATGCTGCAGCGCTCTCGCTGCACACTGGAATCCACTAAGGAGCTGGTCCGCCTGCTTCCCAAGTGACCCACCTCCAGTGCGTGGCGGCCTAGGTCCCAGCAGCCTCAAAGACCAGCACAGCCGAGTGCGCCCGCTGCCAGAAGTGATGTTTGGAATCGGCCTGTGGCTGCCAAGCCACAAGCCACGCAACAGCCCTAGGAGTTTGCTGCCAGAGGTCCAGGGCCCCTTTTCAGAGAGCCATCTGGAGTATTGGCGTCAATGCACCACAGACAACAAAACAGTGGTGGCTTACATCAACGACCAGGGTGGCCTCAGGTCGCCCAGTCTCCATGGTGTGGGCACACGAGAACCTCCTCTCACTGAGATCAGTACATCTGCCCAGTGTAACAAACTGGGCGGCAGACCTCCTTTCAAGGAGAGTTACCAGCGCCCCAGAGTGGAGACTTCACCCCAAGGTGGTGAGACTTATTTGTGAGAGGTTCGGGAGAGCAGAGATAGATCTCTTTGCCTCTCAGGAATCAACCCACTATCCCCTCTGGTTCTCCATAATAGGAGGTGGGGACCCGCTGGTGGTAGATGCCTTGACACACCAGTGGCTGAGGCAAATGTTATATGCCTTCCCTCCGCTCACCCTGCTCCTGCTGTGTCTGTAGAAAATCAGGCAGGACCAGGCCAAGGTGCTTCTAGTTGCCCCTTATTGACCTGGAGACTCTGGTTTTCAACCCTGATGCAGCTCCTGAGCAGCCAGGCGTGGAGACTGCCCAAGATCCACAACCTGATCAGTCAGCCATGGGGGACCTTATGGCATCCCGACCCTTCGAGCCTGCAGCTCTGGGTCTGGCCCTTGAACGGCTGCATTTGAGCCGTCTGGGTCTGTCCAATAGGGTTATTGACACTTAGTTATTATTTATTATTATTATTTATTTATTAGCAGGCGCCCTTATCCAGGGTGACTTACAGTCGTAAACAAAAAATACATTTCAAGAATCACAGTACAAGTATTAATACAATTAAGAGCAAGATAAAATACAATGACTTCAGTTCTAGTAAGTACAATGTATTACAAAATATGAATCAATATTGGAGCAGATAACAGTGTCAGTGATAGTTACATCAGGATACGATTAAATGCTAAATACTACAGATTGAATAACATTTGTGTCAGATTACAGTACAGTACTCTGTAAAGTACAGGATTAAATGCAGTAAAATAGGGAGCAGATAAGTGCAAGTAACCATATATATGTAGATAACGTCTACACAGAGATCCCTCAGTTTAGGGCCTTGTACACATACGATACAATGGCCTGTGGTACAATAAGACCCAACATGAAGGGATTTCCACATCAATTGGTAGCCAACAAACAGGCGTGGCAAGACCAGCACTCTGCTCAGTGAGGAACTGCTGGCTGTTAAATACAAAAAAATACCTCTTCACCACCATCCACGATGAGGCTACTGTAGCAGTTCCTGTGCGAGGTCAGGACACACCCACACAAACAAGCCAAAGTGTGTACTGGACTAAAGTAAATACATGGGAGGCATGGATAGGCTAGACCAGATGCTGGAGCTGTACAATGCTGCAAGGAAGACCATAGCATGGTCATGTACAAGGGTCGAGATTTCTTTGCACAATCCCTAAGAATGGCACCAGAGAAACATTTCTGGAATTTCACACCTCTGTGATATCCAGCCTTGTGTTTGGTACACAAGAATTACCAGAGACGGAAAGATTAGAAACAGTGGCAAGGCTAGCAAACGGCATTTTATTTTAACGCTGCCACAGTCCAAGCCACAAAAAGGCCACAAAAAAGTGCTGTGTAAATTCCCGCAAGGGCATACGGAGGGATACACGGTACTACTGTCCACGCTGTCCCTCTCAGCCACTGTAAACGAGTACTAAAAGAAACAAAATAAACCCTAGAACAAACCACCATGACACATGCTGTACCAGTCCCTGAGGTAACGGAACCAAAGGTCGTAAAAATCACTTGTTTTTATGTCATGTGGCAGCATTACCTCAGGCTCCAGAAGGATTATGAGTAACAAACCATTGAAGGGTGATGCTATGTTACCCATTTCTAAAATTCTTATTTTCTGCAGATTCAAACAATGTATACTTATGCCAGGCTATCTCATTCTTTGGTGACGTACTGGGCACATGAAATTGGGGTGGGTGTAGATCATGGGCTGCATAATACGAAGTGGAAAAGTCAAAGTGGCCTGCAGTCTAGAGCATGTAAAACCCCTAAAACCAATGAAAAGATGCCCACACAGACATAGGCACAACCAGAAGCTTAAACGTTTCTAAAATCATTAGTATTTTAGGGACTAAATATGATGTATGTAAAATAATCTTTATGAAAAAGCATTTTGTTTATAATAATCTGTATTTTGTGGTCACAAGACCAAGAATCCACAAAAACGTTGGCACCAATGAAAACTTCAGAGTGTGACAAAACACATAAATAGTTTGCCAGGGGTATCTGAAAGAGAACATGGTAATTTTGATGTAAAACAGCTGACTCCCAAAATCACAAAATTCTTGTAGCACAGAGCGTCACAAGGGCCTCAGCAGAGAAGGGGTTAAATATTTTTTAGCTTCCCCAAATTCACGTTCTGCTGCATGGTTTCTTTTCTTCAGCAAACAAAATTACTTTTCTTTAAAAAGCTGTATCATAAAATGTGTGAAGTTCGCTGTGCAGCCATTTTAATATACCTGTACTGTATCAAGAGTATTTATTATTATTATTATTATTATTATTATTATTATTATTATTATTATTATTATTATTATTATTAGTCATTTAGCAGACGCTTTTATCCAAAGCGACTTACAGAGACTAGGGGGTGAACTATGCATCAACAATTGCTGCTGCAGTGTCACTTACAATAGGACCTCAGTTTTTCACTGCGACAACGTGTGAGGCGACAGCGTGGGAGAAGTACGAGTGGAAAAGTACAACACAGTTAGAAGCAGTAAGGAGAAATTACATCTTTAAATTACATCTTGAATTGCTTTAATCAGAAAACACTGCAGCTTAAAGTCTAACAGCTGCGTGTCTTTCTAATAACGAACTGAAACTCGGAGCAGCTGATTCAAATTCACTGCTGTTCTGAGACACGGGGGAGGGGCGGAGCCTGAAGCACAGAAAACAAACAAAAGGCAGCCAGTGTTCACTGTGACAGCGTGGGAGAAGTACTAGTGACAAGTACAACACAGTTAGAAGCAGGTTTGAAAGCAGGTTGACAGCTGCAGAAGCTAAACTAAACTTTAAAAAAAAAAAAAAAAAAACATGGTCTTCAAGCCAGTAATCTGTGACAACTGCATGATGTGGGAAATCCGAGAAAACCCAGCAGAGCTCAACCAAGTGTGTGTAAAGTGCCGCACGATCCAGGACTTGCTTCAACGAGTAAGTCTGTTAGAAATGGAGCTGGAGGAAATGAGACAGCAACAGGAGCTTGAGGAGCTGACATACCCACAATTCATGGAAGTCTGCACCCCTAGCAGACTGAAAGCCATGTCGAAACAGCTGGGTTCAGATAGGAAGAAGCAGGAAAAAAAAGAAACTTCGGCAAACACAACCACCAGAAATCCAAACATCCAACAAATTTGAGCCACTTCAAAATTTAGATGACCAAAACCAACATCAAGAGAACGAAAGGAACAACATCCAGGACCCCATAGACAGTGCTGGCCAGGCAGCAAAAAGAAGGGAGGTCATGATTGTTGGGGACTCCATATTGAGAAACACAGCAAGTTCAGTTCGCAGTTTGGACCCCCTTACTACAACAGTGTGCTGCCTTCCAGGAGCCTCTGTCACGCACATCACTGAGAATGTGGACAGTCTCCTAGAATGAACAGGAGACGACCCAGTAGTAGTCGTCCACATCGGTACAAACAACATTGGAAGAGACAGACCAAGATCCCTGCAAAACAAATTCAGAGAGCTAGGAAGGAAATTAAAAGACAAGACCAACACTGTGATATTTTTTGGGATACTGCCGGCACCTTGCAAAGGACCATATGGACAGCTGGAAATACAAAATCAAAATGCAGGGCTGAAATCGTGGTGCACACAGGAAGGCTTCATCTTTCTTGAACATTGGAGCACATTCTACAACAAGGACTATCTATATAGGTGGGACGGACTGCACTTAAACAAAAAGGGAACCAATCTACTCGGAGAAAGGATCCATGAGGAGGTTCAGAAGCATTTAAACTAGAAAGGAAGGGGGGAGAAAACAAAAAAACAGAAGGGAGACCACATCAAAACAAAGGCAACAACTCCGGTAAGACAGCTATTAAATTTATTTATCTTAATGCTAGAAGTTGACACAGGGGTTGTACCGACAGACTGGAAAATTGCAAATGTAATACCGATCCACAAAAAGGGAGACAAATCCGAATCAGGTAACTACAGACCAATAAGCCTGACTTTTATTATATGTAAACTTATGAAAACTATAATAAGATCCAAAATGGAAAATTACTTGGAAAATTACTCTAGAAAGAGTGCAAAGAAGAGCGACCAGAATTATCCCGGGTTTAAAAGTCATGTCGTATGCAGACAGGCTAAAAGAATTGAATCTATTCAGTCTTGAACAAAGAAGACTACGCGGTGATCTGATTCAAACATTCAAAATCCTAAAAGGTATAGACAATGTCGACCCAGGGACTTTTTTTGACCTGAAAAAACAAGGACCAGGGGTCACAAATGGAGATTAGATAAAGGGGCATTCAGAACAGAAAATAGGAGGCACTGTTTTACACAGAGAATTGTGAGGGTCTGGAACCAACTCCCCAGTAATGTTGTTGAAGCTGACACCCTGGGATCCTTCAAGAAGCTGCTTGATGAGATTCTGGGATCAATAAGCTACTAACAACCAAACGAGCAAGATGGGCTGAATGGCCTCCTCTCGTTTGTAAACTTTCTTATGTTCTTATGTTCTTATATCTCATCCGAGGGACAGAGCACAAGGAGGTTAAGTGACTTGCTCAGGGTCACACACAGTTAGTCAGTGGCTAAGCGGGTATTAGAACCGAGGACCTTTTCTTTAACCACTGGACCCCCAAGTCTCATTACTCTAATTACTGTAGTTGGCATTACTGTGTACAGTAGCTCTCGTTCAACCACACCAGAATAATTGACATGCACACATTTAAATTGTATCCTAACTGAAAAACCCAGAATCGAAGTCACTTCCCCTAAATTGTAACTTTTATTTCTGTCAAAGTGCAACTTAAATTGAGTAAATATCGTATTTTTATAGTTTTTAATTTTTTTTAATTCTCGTAAAATGCCCACTGCAACGGCAATTATATAAAGTAAATTAAATACCAGTACCAATATAGTCAAATCTTTATCCTTTATTCTCAACGGGTCTTGAAAACACACCTCTTAATATATGATTTGCATTACACACTCTCCCTCCCTCCGCCCCCACAACCCTTTTACCCGGATATGATTTATTCATGTCTCTCTCCCTTTTTTTGTTAGGACGTGTTGTTGTGGTTGTTTCACCCCATTGTTTATTGTTTATTGCCTACCTGTTATTTTTTGTCAAAAACTTTCCCTATGACTAAATTAAAAAATATATTTATTTGTTTTATTTATTTATGGAAAAAATGATTTGTCTGTATTTCGTCAGTATTCATTACATACATACAAACATATAGCTTTCAGCTTGTCTGTACGCTGTACTCGTAATAATCAAGCGCATGCAGAAGACAGAAAAAAAACTCACTCCCGTAGGACCGGCAGTGCATTTTAGAACTCATTATTTATTTAGCAGACGCCTTTATCCAAGGTGACTTACAGAGACTAGGGTGTGTGAACTATGCATCAGCTGCAGAGTCACTTACAATTACGTCTCACCCGAAAGACGGAGCACAAGGAGGTTAAGTGACTTGCTCAGGGTCACACAATGAGTCAGTGGCTGAGGTGGGATTTGAACCGGGGACCTCCTGGTTACAAGCCCCTTTCTTTAACCACTGGACCACACAGCCTCATTACTCAAAAGGGTTAAAAAACATGGCAAACCAGGTTAACCTGTGGTAAATGCATAGTATAACCATAAAAAAGCATGTAGGGAAAACTGCAAAGATACTGTGCAAATACTCTGGTAAACTTTTATAAGGGTTATATTGCAAGTCATTGTAAAAGAAAGCTAACCCGCGCGTCGTTCTCCTCCAGTGATAAGGTGGCAGTATTTGAATGACAGGAGCAAGTCTTGGTTCCTGCAGTCTTTTGAAATCAAGTCAGTGTTATTTTTAAGTTGCACTTTGATAGCTGGAATTTAATTTCCATGATTTAAATAAAAACAGGAAGGAATCTCTGATAACCCATCAGGAGGCGGGTCTCTCTGAAATGGGAAAACGAGAGAACATCAAAACACAGCATGGAAACGTTTTGAGGTCAAATTGTTTCTAATTGAAGAAGAATGCGTGAACAACACTATGAAGGTGATACTGGATCTTTAAGGGTTTCTGTAAGTCACATGTCCCTGTTTTAAACTAAAAGGTAAGGGCACATTTTCTGAATGTAAAAGTATTACTGTTCTCCTCCCTTAATCTCTCGCTCCCTTCCCCCTCCCTCTACTCTTCTCTCTCCCTACTCTCCCACTCTCTCACTCCTCTCCTCCCCTCTCTGATCTCTCCTAATCTTTCCCCCTCCCCCTCCCCTCTTTGTTCCTCTTTTCCCCTTCTAGCCCGTCCCTGCCTCTGAGTTGTTCTTCCCCTCCCCCTTTCTTCCCTCTCACACTGAGTTGTCCCCCCCTCTCCCCTCTCTCACGCTGTGCTGATCTTCTCCTCCTTATCTCCTAATCTCTGCAGGCTGGGTGTATGTGGTCTCACAGCTGGATGTTGTGAGGATCTTGCTTCTGCTCTCCGTACAAACCACTCAAACCTGACAGAGCTGAATCTGAACTACAATACACAGCTGGAAGATTCTGGAGTGAGATGGCTGTGTGCTGCACTGGGGGATCCAAACTGTAAATTACAGGGACTGAGGTAAGTAAACACTCTGGGTGATTGTGTGAATATTATATCACTGAGGCCATTTTCACACTCAAATGCCAGTACAGAGCCATCTCAGCAACATCTCAAAAATGTGTACACAAGATCCATTCACACAGCACAAAATTGCACCATCTATGTAGGTATAATACATTCATAAACCTTTCACATAGCCAAAAGGATCATGAGAGACCAGCTTTCAAACTGTCGGTCAACAGCTCGTTCTCATGTCAACGGAAACCACTTCAACAAAATCACAAAAAATGACCTTGTCTTCGGCCAAAGAAGTGGATTTGGCTGCGTTTTGTTTGCTTTTAATTTTGATTATATTATATAATATAACAACAAGGTGAGGTTTCAGGAGCGTCAGGCACACTGTAGGTCTTGCATTTTATTGCAAAGGCGGCAATACAATATCATTAAAAAAGAGATTCCCATAGTTCAGGCAACACAGAGAGTGAAAATATCATGGCTATTCGCTTTATATAAAGGAGGAACGCCAACACGTGATGTATTTATTATTTATACCACTGATGTGTCATTTTCAGGAGTTATTTTTATGATAGCTCATGAAAAGTTCAGATCTTTTTTTATTTTCTTTTTTTATTGTGACGTAGTGCACCGCAGATATATTCCATTGCTAAGCCTACTGCGTGTCATTTAAAAACTGTTTACAAAACACTAATAATCACAAAATACCAAATATTTTAAGAGGTGGCGTAATCTTTGATCTCTTTTTTTTACTTACATGAGGTTACGATTGTAAGTCACCCTGGATAATGGCATCTGCTAAGAAATAAATAATAATAATAATAATATGTTAATAGAGGAATTTCAAAACCCTGTGTCTGAAGAATGCACTTCTCTACACCCACCCCACCTGTCAGAAGGGATAAGCTCCTACTCTGTACTACTGCCTTGTGTAAAAAGTAATAGATTACTGTACAGTACCTTCAGATGAGTTTGGGGAGCTACAGTATTGATATTTATTACTACAGTACTGATATTTATTTGAAATGTAAGCAAGATACCAATATGTCATGAAACACCATGACATACAGCATTACAATATATTAGGATAGCTAGATAAATCGTCTTCAGTGAAACGTCATCGTAAGTTGTATTACAATAAAAACATCAACAGTGTACTTCATAAACTAACTAATACAACGACTAATGTGTTAACTAAATTAAATATGTTTATTCAGTACGTTTTTATTGATGTCAGCATTCATATTATAAACAAAATTTGTCATGAAAAATACAGTATCCGCCCCTGACAGAAATACCACATGCCATGGTTTTCATTTCATGGTTTATACCATATATGTAAGTCAGGGATGTTGCTTTTTAATCCACGGCCACAAACAATATTCATATTAGGCTATTAAATTATTATTATTATTATCTCTCTATCTCCCCCCCTCGCTGTCTCCCCCTCCTCTCTCACTTCCCCACTACTCCTTCCCTCCTCTCTAACCCCTTTCCCTCTCTCTTAACTCTCCTTTTTCTCTCCCCTCCTATCTCCCCTCCTCTCATTCCCCACCTCCGCTCTCTATCCCCACCTCCTCTGTCCCCCACTCCTCTCTATCTCTCCTTCCTCTCTGTCCCTCCTTTGTCTCCCCCTCCTCTATATCTGCCCTCTATATCACCCTCCTCTCTCTACCCTCCTCTATCACCCCTCCTCTCTATCCCACTCCCTGTTCTATCCCCTCCTCTCTCTTCCTCACTCTTCTCTCTGTCCCCCTCCTGTCTACCCCTCCTCTCCCCTCTTCTAGGCTGTGGAAGGCTGGTCTCACAGATGGCTGTGCTGATGATCTCTGCTCCGCTGTCAGTACAAACCACTCCCTGACTGCACTAGACCTGGATGGTAACTCCTTCTCAGATAGCTCTGTTCCCAGCCTCACCCGCCTCATACAAACCTGCAGCAGTCTGAAGGAGATTGGGTGAGTATCTGTGTTGCTGTGTGAGACTGAGAGCTCTGTACTGAGAGACACTGAAGCTGTGTTACTGTTACCAACAGCAACAGGGACCTAAGAGGGAACTATAACTCATCACTCAAAAACGAATAACATTGGTTTATTGTGGCGTGAATCAAAACCACTATCATACGCCTGTATATCATTATCTTGTAGCTGTGACAAAATTATTTAAAAATGCACAATGGGTCGAGAATATTTTAAAGGGATTCTTTATAAACATTTCCATAATATTGAATGATTTACCTGTGTGATAGGGATGAAATCATTGTCACTGCTACAATATATTTAACAGGTGTCTGATTTGGTTTTGATTCACGCTAAAATAAACTGGCGTTATTCACTTGATTTTTCTATTATATTTTCCTCTTGGTTCCTTGTAGGCGCAGGTAACTGATCAGCACCTCATATTCGACACAAACCCCATTCTGAACCCCAAACTCTGTGAGACCTCTGCTCTGCAAACAACTTCATTCAGGACTTAGTGTGGAGAATGGCCAGTAAAGCATTCTCAGGGCAGGGTGAGTGAGCACACAGGGAGCTCTGCCACTGAAAGAGCTGCTCAGGGAGACAGGCAGGGATGGACAGAGACAGGGAGACACGGAGGGAGGGAGGGAGGCAGAGAGAAGTAAAGAGACAAGGAAACAGACACACAGCTAGCTCTCCAGTTTGCATTTCGAACTGAGTGGAAAGGAATGTCTCTGCTAGCACGCTCAATGCATTGTGTTTGTCAGGGAGACAGACAGACAGGCACACTGCTAGCTCTCCAGATTGCATTTCAAACTGCAGTCTGATTGAGTGGAAAGGGAAGGCTCTGCAGCACGCTCAATGCATTGTGTTTGTGTGCTGTAGAGTCAGGACCCTGATCAGCACCTCTCCTTGCCTGATACACACAGCTTGCTCTCTGCTCAGCTTTCTCATTCAGCTTGCTGTAGTCTGTCAAATCACAGCTGCATGGAAAATGCATTTCTGACTCTTACAAACACCCATCCCCAATCTAGCACCCTGTCTGCCTATTAAACAGAGCCATCTCAACACAGGTGCAGATTCATGGGTTCTGGCTGAACCAAGAGATAGAGGATTGAACTGAAAACCAGGAATGGGAAACTGCTTTGAACCCATTGGAATGTCAGGCTGTGACTGAGCGATGTGTTTGTAACCCTCTGTGTCACTGTGTGCCTCTCAGGCTGTGACTGAACGATGTGTTTGTAACCCTCTGTGTCACTGTGTGCCTCTCAGGCTGTGACTGAGCGATGTGTTTGTAACCCTCTGTGTCACTGTGTGCCTCTCAGGCTGTGACTGAGCGATGTGTTTGTAACCCTGTGTCACTGTGTGCCTCTCAGGCTGTGACTGAGCTGTGTCCCTCTGTGTCACTGTTTGTTTATTTAGCAGATGCCTTTATCTCACAGGCTGGGTGTGAACTGCATCAGCTGCATGTCACTTTGTAACCCTTGCTGTGTCAAGCCCTTTCTTTAACCACTGTGCCTCCTCAGTGTGTGCCTCTCAGGCTGTGACTGAGCTGTGTTTGTAACCCTCTGTGTCACTGTGTGCCTCTCAGGCTGTGACTGAGCGATGTGTTTGTAACCCTCTGTGTCACTGTGTGCCTCTCAGGCTGTGACTGAGCGATGTGTTTGTAACCCTCTGTGTCTCTCAGGCTGGATGGTAATCGGTTCAGTGAGGAGGGGAAGATGAAACTGATGTCCCAGCAGGAGGAGCTGAAGAGATCGGGACGTAATGTGGTTGTGAAGGTATGACATCATTAGGTGGTGTTCTGATCTCCACACTGGTATCTCTTCTAGTTTGTGTCTGTGCGTCCAGCTGTCTGTGCTTGTATGACATCATTAGGTGGTGTTCTGAGCTGCTTTCTACTTCTTAAAGGGAGAGCCGATCTCTCAGGAGAGCTGGGAATTGAATATTTCCCATGTGATGGATAATGGCTCCTTCAGGGAAGCGTTATTGAAATGAACTCCTGATATGTTTGTAACCCTGTGCTTCTCTCTCCATCTCTCACAGGTGTATCCAGTCCAGTGAAGAGGGGAGGAGGAGCTGGAGTCTCTGGAGGAGGATCCCTTCACTAAAGTGTTCCTGAAAATCTAGACATCTTTGTAGAAATCCATATTAGACAAGTTGCAGGGGTGTGCAAGTCACCTGACGCCCGGGACAACAAGATTTGTGTGAGGGACAACAAGTTTTATCATTACCATCAGACAAGTACTTTTTTTCTAATTTTGTCACAACGTTGTGTTGCTGAAAAACTCATAGATTTCTAGGGAGTCACACAAGGTCCTGAAAACTCTAAACTTTTAAAAAGTGCACAACTCTAAACCTCAAAGCAAAAATATATACAGATTACACAGTTACACATATCAGGAGGCTGTGTGGTCCAGTGGTTAAAGAAAAGGGCTTGTAACCATGAGGTCCCCGGTTCAAATCCCGCCTCAGCCACTGACTCATTGTGTGACCCTGAGCAAGTCACTTAACCTCCTTGTGCTCCGTCTTTCGGGTGAGATGTAGTTGTAAGTGACTCTGCAGCTGATGCTTAATTCACACACCCTAGTCTCTGTAAGTCGCCTTGGATAAAGGCGTCTGCTAAATAAACAAAAAATAATAATAATATCCTTTTAATTTCACAAACCCTCCGTCACACACAGTAACAAACATATTTTAATTAATGCAACAACACTATCACATTACCTTTGTCTGCAGTAGGAGCCCAGTAAGGTTTGACCACCAGCTCTGGGAAGAATATTTAACATAATAAAAATTACAAAAACCTTTAAACTATTTTACATGTAACAGTTTAGCAATGTATTTATTTTTTAAAAAGCTACTTAAATCAGGTGGTTGGCAGTAGGTTTGTAAAGCTGTAGATTGACTTCATTATTTTTAATACAACTTTGCGCCATGAGACCGACAGCACAACACCCACTGAGACGCCCACAAAACTACATTATTTCTCTTTATCCAAAGACCATATAGGAAACCAAACTGTATTAAACAAGCGTCATGGCCGTTCTTCTGGGTAATGTAGTTTAGAAACCAATCCTTTAACCCTTCCGCTCCGGTGAACATGCTACCTGTTTGAGGTCTGACTGACAGAACGTGACTTTCGGCTTGTGTATCAGGACAGTTATCCATTGAAAGTATACTGTATTATACCTTTATAAACAGCTGAGAATCTGAAGATTATTAAGAAAATAAAGTTTTCACTCTATGATGAAATATACCTTACGATTGCCTAGTTTTGAATGTAAAAAATAAGTTTTAAAATGTACTCAAATTCATTTTTCTTTAGAAAAGTCTCCATAAATTTAGTGATTTTGTAATCTCCTACCTAAAAACTTTAAAATTGAGTGGTAGCCACAAATCTCAGGAAGTATGATCAGAATTAATTTTGTAAATACTGTGTCTGCTTTTAATTTTACACCAAATTGTGTGACGGGTGTGTAGTGTGAAGAGGTTCGCCATCAGGTGGATCTGTCAACTCATCAACATCTTCTGTAAAATATATATATACTGTATATATGGCTCCCTTGAGAAAGATATGTACAACATATCGAAACGTTGGGCAGCTGGCTCTTTGAGCTAATATATATATATATATATATATATATATATATATATATATATATATATATATACAGTGCCTTGCATAAGTATTCACCCCCCCTTGGACTTTTCCACATTTTGTAGTGTTACAACCTGGAATTAAAATGGATTTAATTGGGATTTTTACCATTTGATTTACACAACATACTTTGAAGGTGCAAAATATTTTTTATTGTGACACAAAAGTTAATTAAACAAAAAAAAAAGACATTTGTTGGTTGCATAAGAATTCACCCCCCTGAGTCATTACTTGGTAGAAGCACCTTTGGCAGCAATTACAGCTGTGAGTCTTTTTGCCATTCTTCTTGGCAAAATTGCTCAAGCTCTGTCAAGTTGGATGGGGACCGTTGGTGAACAGCAATTTTCAAGTCTTGCCACAGATTCACAATCGGATTGAGGTCTGGGCTTTGACTGGGCCATTCTAAGACATTCGGGTTCTTGTTTTTAAACCACTCCAGTGTAGCTTTGGCTGTGTGTTTAGGGTCATTGTCCTGCTGGAAGGTGAACCTCCGCCCCAGTCCCAGGTCTCTTGCAGACTGAAACAGGTTTTCCTCTAGAATTTCCCTGTATTTGGCTCCATCCATGTTGCCCTCAATCCTGACCAGTTTCCCAGTCCCTGCCAATGAAAAGCATCCCCATCACATGATGCTGCCACCACCATGCTTCACCGTGGGGATGGTGTTCTCAGGGTGATGAGCAGTGTTGGCTTTGCGCCACACATAGCGTTTTGCGCTAAGGCCAAAAAGTTCAATTTTGGTCTCATCAGACCAGAGAACCTTTTTCCACATGTTTGCTGTGTCTGCCACATACCTTTTGGCAAAATCCAAACAGGATTTGATATGGGGTTTTTTCAGCAATGGCTTTCTTCTCACCACTCTTCCATAAAGCCCAGCTTTGTGGAGCGTCCGGGTTATAGTTGTCCCATGGACAGTTTCTCCCATCTCAGCTGTGGATCTCTCCAGCTCCTTCAGAGTTACCATTGGCCTCTTGGTTGTTTCTCTGGCTAATGCCCTCCTTACCTGGTCACTGAGTTTTGGTGGTCGGCCTTCTCTGGGCAGAGTCGCGGTTTTGCCATATTCTTTCCATTTTTTAATAATGGATTTAACGGTGCTCCGGGGGATGTTCAAAGTTTGGGATATTTTTTTATAACCCAACCCTGATTGGTGCTTCTCCAGAACTTTATCCCTGACTTGTTTTGATAGCTCCTTGGTCTTCATGATGCTGTTTGTTTAGATATGCTCTCTAACAAATTCTGGGGCCTTCCAGAAACAGGTGTATTTAATCTGAGATCATGTGACACTTTAATTGCACACAGGTGGACTCCATTCAACTAATTATGTGACTTCTGAAGGCAATTGGTTGCACCAGAGCTTATTTAGGGGTGTCACAGCAAAGGGGGTGAATACTAAATCAAGACTTTTCAGTTTTTTATTTGTAAATAATTTTGAAAAATATGTAGATTTTTTTCCCCACGTCGACATTATGGACTATTTTGTGTAGATCAGTGACAAAAAATCCTAATTAAATCCATTTTAATTCCATTTTAATTCCATTTTAATTACAAAATGTGGAAAAGTCCAAGGGGGGGTGAATGCTTATGCAAGGCACTGTATATACAGCACCTTGAAAAAGTCTTCAAACCCTTGAACATTTTTCACATTCTACTGCCTAAAAAATACAATTCAAAATGCATTAAAGTAGGAGTTTGTTTCACTGATCTACACAACATCATCTACACTTTCAATGTGAAAGAACAATTATAGAAATATTCAAAAAGTAATTAAAAATAAAAAACAAAAAGTCTTGATTGCATAAGTCTTCACACCCCTTGAGTCAATAGTGCAAGCCCTTTTTGCAGCAATAACAGCCATGAGTCGTTTTGGATAAGTGTCTACCAACTTAGCACAGCGGGATGGTGCAGTTTTTGCCCATTCTTCTTGGCAGAATAGCTCAAGCTCTTTCAAGTTGGCTGGGGATCATCTGTGGACTGCAGTCTTCAAGTCTTGACACAGATTTTCTATAGGATTCAGGTCTGGGCTTTGACTAGGCCACTCGAGGACATTCACTTTCTTCTTGCTGAGCCACTCCATTGTTGCTTTTGCTTTGTGCTTAGGATCATTGTCCTGCTGAAAGGTGAATCTTCACCTCAATCCCAGGTCTCTGGCAGACTGGAACAGGTTTTCCTCCAGGAACCTGCCTGTACTTTGCACCATTATTATTATTATTATTATTTATTTCTTAGCAGACACCCTTATCCAGGGCGACTTACAATTGTTACAAGATATCACATTAGTTTTTACATACAATTACATTATTTTTTACACATTATTTTTACATACAATTACCCATTTATACAGTTGGTTTTTTTTACTGGAGCAATCTAGGTAAAGTACCTTGCTCAAGGGTACAGCAGCAGTGTCCCCCACCTGGGATTGAACCCACGACCCTCCAGTCAGGAGTCCAGAGCCCTAACCACTACTCCACACTGCACCATCCATCTTTCCCTCGATCTTCACAAGCCTCCCTGTCCCCGCTGCTGCAAAGCATCCCCAAAACACAATGCTGCCACCACCATGCTTTACTGTAGGGATGGTGTTATCAGGGTGATGTGCCGTGTTTGGTTTACGCCACACATATCGCTTAGCATTGAGACCAAAAAGTTACACTTTGGTCTCATCAGACCACAAAACCTTCTTCCACATGCGTGCAGTGTCCCTTACGTGTTTCTTTGCAAAAGCTATTCGGCACATCATATGGCTTATTTTCAGCAGTGGCTTCCTTCTTGCCACCCTCCCATACAGGCCATGTTTGTGGAGTACTCTTGAAATTGTTGAACAGTCAACATTTTCCCCAATTTCAGCCAGAGACCTCTGTAGTTCTTTTAAAGTAATCTTAGGCCTCACAGTGACCTCCCTCAGCAGTTTCCTTAAGCCACAGCTACTGACTTTGGAGGGACAGCCTGATTGAGGCAGTGTCTTACAATGATGGACCTGACAGTGCCCCAAGAGATATTCAAAGACATTGAAAGTTTCTTATAGCCTTCCCCCAATCTGTACCTTTCAATAACTTTATCCCGGAGTTCTTTTAGCAGGTCCTTGTTCGGCATATTTTGCCATTTGCTTCAAATTCACTTCATACAACAGAAACAGCTTGATTCTTCATCCAGGAGTATTCGAATCAGTTGAACTACTGTGATTGGGCTCTATTTAACGTATTATGTGCCTTTTTAAGGCAATTTGTTGTACCTGAGCTAATTTGGGTTTGCTATGACAAAGGGTGTGAAGACATGTAATCAAGACTTTTTGTTTTTTTATTTTTAATTACTTTTTGGATATTTCTGTAATTGTTCTTTCACGTTGAAAGTGTAGATGATGTGTAGATCATTGAAACAAACTCCTACTTGAATGCATTTTGAATTGTATTTTTTAGGCAGTAGAATGTGAAAAATGTTCAAGGGTGTGAAGACTTTTTCAAGGCACTGTATATATATATTATTATATATTATATATTTTGGGTCAGTAAGCATTCTTGGTTATGTAAAGCAATTTAGTATGCGCTTTAAAATCATGGTATATACAGTAATCAAAACCAAAACCTAAGATACTGAAATGCTGCACCTCATAATAAAAGGTGTGTGAAGTCTGATGTTGTTTGAATCTTTTTAGTTAAAATTATTATTTTTGTTTTGCCATGTGTCATGCACAAAAATGAGATGGGCTCAGTTTTGGAAAGTATGTTTAGACAGAATTACATTTTCTTTATTTGATTGCATAAAGCAAAAAATATTATTAATCACAAATTGATTGTGTTCATTGTTTAATAAACGCAAAATCCTAAAAATAATATTCTATTTGGGTGTGTGTGTTTTGTGGGACAGTGAGGGGCAAGTCGATTTTTAAGAAGGACAAGTAGATTTTTCTAGAATTATGTCCCTTGGACAAGAAGTTTTTTTTCAAAAAAATTCACACCCCTGTACATTATTATTTATTTCTTAGCAGACACCCTTATCCAGGGCGAATTACAATTGTTACAAGATATCACATTACTTTTACATACAATTACCCATTTATACAGTTGGGTTTTTACCGGAGCAATCTAGGTAAAGTACCTTGCTCAAGGGTACAGCAGCGGTGTCCCCCACCTGGGATTGAACCCACGACCCTCCGGTCAAGAGTCTAGAGCCCTAACCACTACTCCACACTGCTGCCCTTATATGTAATCATATAAGAGTTTCTATGCAGTGGCGGCCAATATGTGGATCGCAAAAGATTTTTGGTGGATCTGGACAAATCAGAACAAGCACTAACATATAAGCATTCAAACATAGATATAGAAACACTAGATAGGACACGCATATACAAGCTGTCTGAGCGGCAGTATGTAAACCGGTGGCCATATTGCCTAGGGACGGAAGTACATTCCCTATAAGGCAACAGATAGAAGCGGAGATACAAAATAGGTGTATAATTGTTGTTTAACTTTGAATTATAACAGCAATATATTATAACTACAAATATTACGTGAAAATATTGATTAACAAAAACATATTTGTTTTGATTGTTAAATAGAAAAAAAACACGCTGTCATTGAAATTACTGTATCATTATCCGATTTAGTGTAAATCAGATTTTCCAGTTATGTTAAATGAAAAATATGCATTGTCGTACATGTCATCATCATTACCTGTTATTATTTTACCTTGTCAGACATTGTGGCAAATTGGTAAGTGGTATGTGCAGGTGCAGGGGTGATGCAGTGCAGTAATGAAACACAGAGAATTATAATCCAGTTTGGAACAGTTTTTAATTGTATCCAAATAATAATCCCTGGCAATACACAGCAATGTGTAGTGCATGGAGTAAATAACAACAGTGTTACAGTCCCAAACAATAAACACAAATATCCGTCCTACAATATACTACCACGGTCACCAGTCCTGGGTGTGTGCAGTAGTGCTCGTGGTGGATGATAACAATTAAACAGTGACTGTGGTGTTGTGTTGCTCGGGGTAGTGCTGGCCCAAGGCGACGGCTCTAGAGATGTGTTAGCCATCTAGTGAATTCACAAAAACAAAAGACAATTACCAACAATGACAAGTTCCTTGTTTCCTGAACCAAGTGAAGGAAAAGATTTACGATTCTCCGTCCCCTTTATGCTTTCACGCATGACCCCTTGGTAAACGAGTGCAGCTGTCTCTACTGTCTGCAGCTGCTAAGTCGTTTACCTTCCGGGTCAATACGTTCCTGCAACAGAGTCTCGCCTTCTTCCAGACTGACCAACTTTCTGGCCTGGGGATAGAACTGATATTGATAGCCAGAGTCGCAGAAAAGATAAAGTTATAAACAATTCTACCTAGAACCGCCACGTGGGTCAATGTGACCCATGCATTACAATACATGTCTTTTTTGATATAACGAAAGATATTCTATTTTTTTTTTAAATGCAGCAAACAAGACACGCCCTCCTCCTAGCACACGTTTTTTTTTATTTCAAGTCTTTCTTTGTTTGTAGACTGACTACGAGACAGAGAATGCTATGATTGTGGATTTGTCAAGATGCAAACTCAGTGACAGCCGTGATGTGTCAGGATGAAAACATATGTACTTCCCATTCATCCCAGTAGAGTTGGATAATAATTGTGTGCATGTTATCGTGTAAATTAACTGGATTTACTTACATTTGTGATAATAAAGTGTTATGAGAGTGTGAAGAAGACGAACCAACACAAATTGGCCCAGACGGCAAAGCACAAAATAGTAATTTCTGATCTGCTTCATAACGATTTCTTCATAATTAGTTAGAATCAGCCCATTTTAGTTCTGATTTTCTCATAATGTTTTGTTGGGCTGTGAACGATACATTTATATGGGGCTGTTCTTCAGCACCACAAACTTGCGGAAACGTATGACACACGTTTTCACCTTACAATCTAATACAATTAATAAAACAAATACAACTGTGCTTCACAAAGAACAATATAAACAAGCCTTTGCATTGCATTCACATTAAAGAGAAAACTTGTATAATGAATGGTCGCTGTACGCGCTGTACTTTGTGTTGGTCCTTTGTGATAAGGAGTTATCGTGTGGTATAGTTTATAGGACGATCGGTACTAGTTAAGTGTCACTTTTGTATTGTTCTGGCTTTTACCCACTCTACATTTGAATTTGCTTTCACCATGGACATTGCTGTATTTTAAATGTTGCTGCTTGGTTACACAAATGAATGTCTTTAGTTCTGTGCCTTGGCTGACCTGTCCTGCAACAACACCGCTCACCTGAATAAAAAATAACTTTGTAGCACCCATGTGGGTCCTGGTATTAAATAATGACTCCAGCAAGGCTTCTTGTTTGATTCGATATCTACTTAGGTGAATATGTCTTACCTCCCCACAGAGCCATGTGTTTCCTTGAAGTGTCTGAAAGTCTGGTAGTCGGAGTTGCATGTTTCCCCGTGCTGCCACAATTGTTTCTCATGGTGACTTCTTCCACAGATGATTGACCTAAATATCCAAAAATATTTTTGTTTTCAAAGAGTTTAGTTATGGCTCTCCTTCCATGTCTCTTTCTTCATGTACTGCCACTTGAGATTAGTTTATGCATTCCTTTTGATATTGTACTTGCACCCCTCTTTAACTGTAAGGTTTCTACTCTATTCTGTGCTGAAGTAGCATGTGCAGCTTAAATTGTATTTACTGCATGTATTATATATTTTGACTTATTTTGTAACTAATTAATTTAGCACTTTTAACCTTAAACCTGGATAAAGGTGTCGGCTAAATAACTCCTCCTCCTGCTGCTATTACTAATACGTAATAATAATCATAATAATTTGTATGCATAGCTTCTCTTCTACTGTGTGCTTCTCTTCACCACTCTGATAGCTTTCATAGTTGCCATGGCCACTGGATGTTCTCTCAACTACCAGATCTTTAAGATTGTCATCTGATTCCAGATTGTTAGAGTCACTATCAAGGGGTTAATCTATTTTTGGACGAGGTATGATTTTTGGTAGGTTGAAGAACTTTGACTTGGTCTGGAGGTCTTCTTTATGTTGCTTTTTATTCCAACTGTCTTCAGAATGATTAATATCCATCACTCTGTGCAAGCTGGACATATCAAACTTGAAGGTTTCATCAAGTATGTTTTTGAGAATATGTTCAAGATATCGACCTTTGAGACAGACATGCATTTTTCGTACAAACTCTGCAGACCTGACTTTAGTTTTTTTCTGCATCACAGAGTTTTTCACAATGTTCATCCAACACTCTACATGACAGTTTGTATCTCGGCTCCCAGTCACTTCTGCTTTTGTTACTTCCTTTCTCTTGTGCTTCTTGGGTGCATATCTGCTTAAGTCACCAAGAAGTATCCCACTCCAGAGTGGAGAAAATGGCAAGTAGTCATTCTGCAGGACTTCAAGGATCCCAGGACAGTAGTAAGGGTTAGCCCCCTCTGTTTTACTGTCTTCACTACATTTTGCCTTGTTGGCAATATCATTGAATACGACTTAGGAACGGAAACGGATATGAGTATGGAGAGTACTTCACAAAAGACTAGTTCAAGATCTGCATTTAGCAAAGATATGGAACTCCAGGTTTGTGTCTGCGGCTGGAGCAAGGCGACAACGGTCAGGGGTTTGAAGATTCATCAAGGGAGAATGAAATGCTTGAGGGAGAAGGGACAAGGGCCTCGCATTGATCAGTACTTCTTACGAAGTCAATCAAGTCAGTCGAATGAAATCCAGCGACAGGATGCAAACCACAGTTCGCAGGATATCAGCACCCCTGTCATAGACATGAGGAGGACTTGCATGGACACAGTTAGTGATGAACCTAATGATCCTTGTGAACCCGGTCAGACAAACCAGCATAAGAGAGAAAAGAACCTCAACGGGCACAAGCCTGGAGTTAAATGGCCAAGAGCTTGTGAGAAAACTGCATGGGACACAGTAAACACAGATCTCTGCTTTGCATTGGAAAGATTAAGTGGAACAGTTGAAAAGAAGCTGGATAAATTTGGGGACATCATCTACGCATATGGAAGTGAGAGGTTTGGAGTTGAAAAAAGGAAGGAAAAAGTACAAACTATTCCTGGAAAGTCTAGACGGCAGCAGGAGATTGAACGCTTAGTTAGAGAAAGGAGACAGCTGAGGAACCAATGGAGAAGAGCAGAACAAAGTCAGAAGGAGGGACTCAATCTCTTACAAAGGGTCATAAAAGATAAGCTTGCAACATTGCATAGAGCTGAGCGCCTATGGAAACGCTACAAAAAGAAGGAGCATGCGAGAGCTAACTTTTATAAAGAACCATTCAAATTTGTAAAGAAGTTATTCACCAGTGAGAAGAATGGCACACTAAAAGCATCTAAGTTTGAACTGGAGAGATATTTGGAGGAAACACATACAGATTCAAAAAGGCAGGAGCCTATGTCAATTCCGTCAGACATCCCACCAATCAATCCACCAGAATACCAAATGGAGGACTGTGCACCTAAGTGGAAAGAAGTAGAGCAAGCTGTGAAAAAAGCAAGGGCTTCATCATCTCCAGGGCCTAATGGAGTTCCGTTACAGAGTGTACAAGAGTGCTTCAGGAGTTCTCTGAATTCTGTGGAAATTGATGAAAGTGGCATGGGAAAAACAGGTTGTACCAAGAGCATGGCGCCGAGCAGGTGGAGTCTTTATACCAAAAGAAAAAGATTCTACAAGCATCAGTCAGTTTCGTCCTATTTCCCTATTAAACGTAGAATGCAGGATTTTCTTCAGCATTATTGCTCAGAGATTGTCAACTTACCTATTAAAGAACTGCTTCATTGACACTTCAATACAAAAAGCGGGCATTCCAGGTTACCCAGGATGCTTAGAACATATCAATGTGATCTGGCAACAAATTCAATCAGCTAAAAAGGAGAGGAAGGAGCTCCATGTGACATTCCTGGATTTGGCTAATGAATATGGTTCAGTGCCACATGAACTTCTTTGGGCAGCATTTGATTTTTTCAGTGTACCGATGACAATAACAAATTTAGTGAAAGCCTACTTTGGAGATTTGCAATTTACTTTTTCAACTTCAGAATTCAGCACTATATGGCAATGCCTAGAGGTTGGAATAATGGCAGGATGCATCATTTCTCCTCTGGCTTTTACCATGGCAATGGAAGTAATTATTAGGGCATCAAAATGGGTAGTGGGAGGAGAGCGCTTGGCTTCTGGAATGCGACTACCACCAATTTGAGCATACATGGATGACATGACAACCATGACTACAACAGTAGCCTGCACTAATCGGTTATTGGGCAAATTAACCAATAACATTGAATGGGCACGAATGCAATTCAAGCCCACTAAATCAAGGAGCATCTCTATAATTAAAGGTAAAGTAGTAGATAAAACATTCTTCATTAATGGTGAGGCAATACCAACAGTGTCTGAGAAGCCAGTGAAGAGTCTTGGGAGATGTTACGACGGGGATCTAAAGGACACAGTTCGTGTGGGGACGGTTTACTTGGCGCCATGACCAGGTGCTGCGATGTTTGGCCTTAGCATCGGAAGACAAGCGTACCATGACCAATAAGTTGCCACCTGTTCCATCAAAACATTACATACAAAAGACAACATTCCTCCGCCCAGGAGAGCAACCACCAAAAAAATGTGTTAAAACCAATCCTCGCCCAGGACAACTGGAAGCTGCTAGAGACTGGAAAATGCTGGCAGATGTTGGTCAACGGCTTATTTTTCCACCTGAGATTGCCACCACTAACCTTCGACCAGATATTGTCTTGTGGTCTGGATCAGCACGCCTTGTTCACCTGGTAGAGTTAACAGTGCCATGGGAGAATGCTGTAGATGAGGCGTATGAGAGGAAGAAACTGCGGTATGCTCAACTAGCCACTGAAGCGGAACAGCGAGGATGAAGAGTCCGGTTTTACCCAGTGGAGGTCGGTTGTCGAGGATTTGTGGCACACTCTACAACCCGGTTTCTCAGAGACGTCGGATTCAGTGGCCAAGAGTTGCGTCGCACAGTGAAGAACTTATCTGAAGCAGCAGAGAGGAGCAGCAACTGGCTGTGGTTGAGACGGAAAGATTCTGGCTGGGGATCTCAAGCACAATAGAAAGAAAGAAACGCTGCTGTACAGGTAAGTAAGCTGGGCTGAGTTGAGTGGGGGACGGAGGGGGGTGATGCTGGGACGCCAGAATCACCATCGAGCCCTCTTGAGGTGTCGTGGGTTAGTCGACGAAACACTGAGGATAGAAGGTGCCCACTTGAAGACCCCAGAGATGCACCCCACTTAGCTCAGTCCAGACGGTTGTCATGCTGATGCGCTGGGGAGACCGCACTGTGGTTGATCCCCGGAGCCAGCATCGCAGCCGTTGTGTGTGCTGATGCGCCAGGGAGGCAAAATAAGCTGATCCCTGGAGCCAGCATTACACTTCAGCCATTAACACCAGACAGAAGGATATCTACATCAGCAGTGTGGAGTAGTGGGGCAGCAGTGTGGAGTAGTGGTTAGGGCTCTGGACTCTTGACCGGAGGGTTGTGGGTTCAATCCCCAGTGGGGGACACTGCTGTTGTACCCTTGAGCAAGGTACTTTACCTAGATTGCTCCAGTAAAAACCCAACTGTATAAATGGGTAATTGTATGTAAAAATAATGTGATATCTGTATAATGTGAAATAATGTATAATGTGATATCTTGTAACAATTGTAAGTCGCCCTGGATAAGGGCGTCTGCTAAGAAATAAATAATAATAATAATAATACATCATCATATGGAAGGAAGCACAAATGGATGGAGATGCAGATGGATCACATTAGTTTACTGTAAAGCTACGTCTTAGTTGGTGCTTATCTTGACGAGAGCCGAGTTCAAATCAGCATGAAGTTTTAACATCTACTCTCGTGTAATGGAAAGAATGCTGAATCTCTCTTGATGGTCCTTTTTTGTTTCGTGAATGCATCCACCTCTGTAGGTTCTAGTTTTTCAGTCATATCCAATTTAGGTAGTTCCAGGATTTTCTTTTGCTTTACATGTCCAGGTAATGTTTGCTGAGCTGGACTGATGTGGTCTGTGCTTCAGTACAAAAAATCACAACCATGTTTTTAACAATGTCAGTGGCAGTGCAATATCCATACTATTCTGAAGTACTGCGCAACAGTATGTTGCATACTGCACTAGGCCAATATCTTTTGACCTCCTACTGAAAGCGTCATGCACAGCTTTTATGCAGTGTGCTGCACAGATGTGCACAACTGTGATCTCTTTCAGCACTCGATTTTCCGCTGTCCCTTTAACAATATTAATTATTGCCATAGCAAGGTAATGATGCATGTGTTCTCAATTGAATGCCAACAAAACACTCTGGTCCAACTGTAGTCTGTTTGAATCTGATGAATCTGTAGCGATGTTATGGTCTTTAGGCGCAAGTTCAACTGGGACAAAAAATGTGAAATTGATGGCACTATATGGTCATTTGTTAAAAGTTCAACTACAGGAACTGGTGGTGTAAAAGTTTCACTGTTCAGGCTTGGCAATACTAGTGCGTAAAATAAAACTTTCTTTGATTGACCTGAGAAGGGCTATGTTAGCTACACTGTGTTAACATTTGTAAGTAGCAAAAGAACATACAAGTTCAACCAACAGTGGCTGAAAGATTTTCCTGGCTTAAGTTTGACAATGTTAAAAAGAATACATGTTTTGCACATTTTGTCAGGATGCAGGTGAACTGATGGCAGGCAAGACTACATTCTTAACAGCGAGCCAGGAGTTCAAACATGAAAATATATTAAACACAGTGCTTCAAAACGGCCAGACCATCCTTCAACCATAACAGGCAAGTAGCACATTCTGAGGAAGATGCTACCAGGCAGGTAAAAATCATTTAAGTTAGGGGGACAAAAAGTTGTCCATTATAATTCTGTTGATGCAAAAGTATTGAACTGCACATTATGTAAGAAAGGAAGGGAAAACAGATTTGTAGATATCCAACAATAAATCTGAGCAAAACAGTTTGTTTTTTTGTGTGTGCCTGTGACAGAAATATGAGTTCTGGTTGTAAATCTCTCTCCCGACCTGTGAGGGCGCTAAGTAGCGAAAGGGAAAGGCTTTGGACGGGCTGGCCTGACAGTTCTTTTCCCGGGCCGGGAAGAAGGCGAGACTCCGTTGCAGGAACGTATTGACCTGGAAGGTAAACGAGGTAGCAGCTGCAGGCAATAGAGTCAGCTGCAATCGTTTACCAAGGGGTCATGCATAATCGCATAAAGGGGCCGGAGAATTGTAAATCTTTTCCTTCACTTGGGTTTAAGAGATATGAGGAACTGGAAGGACCGGGAGATTTCCTAAAATAAAAATAGAGTTTGTGAGTGTTTTGTCTGTTTAGTAACTGTCTGTGTTTTTGTTATATAGAGCTAGACGGCTAAAACATGAATCCGGAGCTGTCGCCAAGGGCCAGCACTACAGTCACGATTAACATTGTTATCACCACTTGTTCACAAGTATAGCACATATTATATTGTACTTCACCACAAGCACTGAGAGCACTCACTTTGGACCTGCGGTCGTGTGTGTCTAATTGTGTGTGTTTTGTATCGTGTTTATTGTTTGCGGGACTGCAACACTTTTTATTACTGTGCAATACACATTGTTGTGTATTGCCAGCTCATTATTATTTGCTGGTTGCATTTTGTTTTATATTTCATAAACATTTACGTATTTTTCAAATTAACAACAAACAAAAAAGCATTATGTACAAACAGAGCTCTTTATGAACATTATTGGTAAAAAAAAAATCCTCCGATCTATTATAAGTGTATGAAGGATATAGAGTACACAATTTACAAAAGCTATACTAAGAACATAAGAAAGTTTACAAACGAGAGGAGGCCCCATTCAGCCCATCTTGCTCGTTTGGTTGTTAGTAGCTTATTGATCCCAGAATCTCATCAAGCAGCTTCTTGAAGGATCCCAGGGTGTCAGCTTCAACAACATTACTGGGGAGTTGGTTTCAGACCCTCACAATTCTCTGTGTAAAAAAGTGCCTCCTATTTTCTGTTCTGAATGCCCCTTTAATCTCCATTTGTGACCCCTTTTGTCACAAATGTAACAAGTTTGCTTACTATACCAGTGGAGTGCCGTGACAAAATGGACTGGGGTAGCAGAGTCGTCGCATCCTCCTCCTCCCCTCCCCCCGACCCCCACCCCTACTTTTTAAGTGGCAGCTACCTGTAAGCCACAGATACCTTTCATAATTTGAATTCTGAAAGTGCCGAGTATATCCTTTCCCTTCCTGTGTCAGCTCCGGGATCTGTGGTGTATATTTCCCTTTTTTAACAATCTCCAATTTTTCAGAGAAAGTTCTCCTTGAAAAAGGATTTGTAACCAAATCGACTATGTCTCAGTTTTCTCACATTTTTTATTTTAGTGTAAAATAAAATTCAACATAATTAGATGTTGTAAAGGTATTTGTATTTATCAATGTATGTTTATAAGTAATATCGTGTGAAATCCAGCTCTCCTCCTAACTGCAGTGCTAACCAAGGAATATTCATGTTTTGGGGTTGCGCACTAATGATTGGTCAGCTATCAGAGCTTTGACTTTCCCATTGGTTGCTAAAGCAGGGCCTTCAAGTGAGGCAGAGAATAGCCTGGGAGATTTATGGCCAGCCTCTGCTCACTCCTGATTGGTCGCCTGTCAAAAAAAAAAAAAAGGACATTCTTCAACTCGCCTATTGATTAAACTCACTCAACACCTTCAACTGAAACGGAGAATACCCTCAACTGTTTTTTTTCTAGCGTCTGGTTGTTGTTTTAGACTTATGCGGGGGAAGTGCAGATCTCTTATTGGCTGATCACATCCCCTTCAGGAAACCCCTAGACTCTTAAAAAACCTCTAGTAAACCCTGTAAGTCATCTTGGATAAAGGCGTCAGACAAATGAACAAATAATAATTAGAGTAGTATGTTTCATAGTATAAGCAAGCACACTGTACGCAAGTGAGTGAGGCAACGTAATATCATTTGACTGACGGTTTACTTGGCACACTCTGGTCAGCAGAGAATATCTTGAAAGTCCTGCCGGTATACCACCGATACCAGAATCTAAATCATTAATAATTGTAAGCATGAATCAAAATATCCTACTGCTCACACCATCTTTCACACTACGGTTGCTGAAGTCCCATCAAATTACGCTGTCTTATTTCAAGCAACCAGAGCTTGTTTGTGATTGGCCAACACACATATTTCTAGTATGCTTATTTCAGGAGGTTTTATTGGTTAATCACGTGTGGCTGATCTGTAAAATAAACATTCCAGGCAATTTCAAAAAAAGCAACGGCTGAGCTCTGTCTTTAAAAGAAGCACTGAAATGTTCTGTTACACTGAAACGATTGTTTAAATTATTAACCAAGAATTAAAAATGAAATTGCTTGATATTGTGTCAAAAGTGTATGAAATGTCACTATATAACACATTGCCTGCTCTGAGCATTAGTGCAATTGTCGTCTTTACTAAATGCCTTCTCTCTGGAGATAGGGGGCTGTCTTTACTCTCAATGTATTTGAGTTGTGCAGATCTACCAAGAGATGGCACTGAAGAGCACGAAGCGCTTCGTGTGCTTCGGCTCAGTGAATCTTTTTGCGAACCAAACGATTCTGAGGGTTCAGTGGTTCAGGAGGCTTCACTTTTCCCGTCACTACACTCCTTTTCATAAGGCTAGCCTTATAAAAGTGTCCCATAACAAAGTGTGATAAAGCACAGGCAAGCATTGTAAAGTACAGAGAGGTCTGGTAAAGCATAGAGAAGCATTGTAAAGCACAGAGAGGTCTGGTAAAGCATAGGGAAGCATTGTAAAGCACAGAGTGGTCTGTAAAGCATAGGAAGCATTGTAAAGAGAGGTCTGGTAAAGCATAGGCAAGCATTGTAAAGCACAGAGAGGTCTGGTAAAGCATAGGCAAGCATTGTAAAGCACAGAGAGGTCTGGTAAAGCATAGGCAAGCATTGTAAAGCACAGAGGTATGGTAAAAGGCAAGCATTGTAAAAAGCACAGAGGGTCTGGTATGGTAAAAACATAGGGAAGCATTGTAAAGCACAGAGAGGTGTGGTAAAGCATAGGCAAGCATTGTAAAGCACAGAGAGGTGTGGTAAAGCACAAGCAAGCATTGTAAAGCACAGAGAGGTATGGTAAAGCATGTAAAAACACAGAGAGGTATGGTAAAGCATAGGCAAGCATTGTAAAGCACAGAGAGGTGTGGTAAAGCACAAGCAAGCTTGTAAAAGCACAGAGAAGTGTGGTAAAGCATATTAAAAACAAACCATTTTAAAACCAACCCTTACAGAAGATTTTAATAGTTAAAATACAGCAAAGTGTAATTTAGCAGTGAAAGCATGGCAAAACATAGGCAAGCATTGTAAAGCAAAGAGGTTTCATAAAGCATATTAATAAACATGTCAAATCAGGGTAAACTAAAAATATTAAATGCATAGTATAACCATGGTAAAAGAATAGTAAAACTGCAATAATACCATGGTAAACTTTTATAAGGGAGGGAAGAGAACCACACAATTCATAGTTTCATGGGACTGTCCACTAATAATAATAATAATAATAATAATAATAATAATAATAATAATAATAATAATAATGATTACAACACTAATAACAATGAGGATTATAATCATGTAAGAACACTAACATGAGATTACACAACACCTTTTCCAAAAGGATTATTCTACCTTGTAAATGAAAATCACAAAATATGATGGTATATAAAAGATGAATAAGTAATTAAAACAAAAGCTTACAGAGAGCTGTGTGCGCCATGGCTGTGCTTTTACACTGCAAGATACACGACAGCAAGACTCCTCATTCCTCAAACCATTCGAATCAGCGCTTTAGTGAAAGACAGCTCTCTGCCTACAATATATAACACTGTATAGTAAATAAGCAAATAAGGAAAATAAGCTTAATAAAAACTGTTAAAATGTCACGTCTTGCTCTTTAAAAGCATGTTGAGCTGCATCACGCTGTGGATCTGCTGGTTTGTAACTCTGAGCTGCATCACGCTGTGGATCTGCTGGTTTGTAACTCTGAGCTGCATCACGCTGTGGATCTGCTGGTTTGTAACTCTGAGCTGCATCACTCTGTAGATCTGCTGGTTTGTAACTCTGTAACACGACTCAAACAAGCCCAGTATTGTGGTGTTGTTCACTCCAACCTGTCGACCCAGTCCCTTTACTTTGTATCTTTGCAAAACTGGTTTCGAGCTCACAAAAGAGGTAGAGTCTTGCCACCTCAATGCTGATCAATGCCATCGTTCTCAATGACTGTGCAGCGGGTTGCTGGTGCTTTGCTGATCAATGCCATCGTTCTCAATGACTGTGCAGCAGGTTGGTTGCTGGTACTTTGCTGATCAATGCCTTTGTTCTTAGTTTATTCTCTGCTTCTGACCAGCAGCTGAGCGAATGCAGCCAGGGAGGAGATATCCATGCTGAGCAAAATCAAACGGAACGGGCATCAATCAAACCTGTTGCTTTCTTATGGGTCTTTGTGGATAGCTCCGATATCCCAATCCCAACTCAGCTGGTCAGAATCCACTCCTGAATTGAGAGTGGTGAAAGCTGCTGTGTAATTAACAAGGTGTCCCAATGAAGAACCAGTCAGATACTCTAGAAGGGGAGGGATTTATTACAGTATGCTGTGAGTCCTGAAATAAACATTGAAAAGTAGCGAGCTCAGTTGTAATCAACGTCCTGCAGTGCTGCCGGGATTATCCAGTTGAAGTTCAGCCAGCCTGAGGGCCGGGTCAGTACAGCGTGTGGGCGTGGTGAGCCCCTTCATCATCCAATCAGGCAGAGGGGTGGGTCCAGGACTGCTTTTGAATCCAGGGGGTGGGACAGGAAGCTGCTTATCAGGGCTGAGGAGAGAGAGAGAGAGAGGATGAACTGTTACTATCACACTGAAATACTGCTCTTTCTTCAATGGTGCAACTACAGTATTAAACCAGGATCTCTGTGTATCTCCTCTATCAGCAGGGTGCAGGATCTCTCTGTATCTATATCAGCAGTGTACAAGATCTCTGTGTATCTCTGTGTATCTATATCAGCAGTGTACAGGATCTCTGTATCTCCTCTATCAGCAGTGTACAGGATCTCTGTGTATCTCCTCTATCAGCAGTGTACAGGATCTCTGTGTATCTATATCAGCAGTGTACAGGATCTCTGTGTATCTATATCAGCAGGGTGCAGGATCTCTGTGTATCTATATCAGCAGTGTGCAGGATCTCTGTGTATCTATATCAGCAGTGTACAGGATCTCTGTATCTCCTCTATCAGCAGTGTACAGGATCTCTGTGTATCTCTATCAGCAGTGTACAGGATCTCTGTGTATCTATATCAGCAGTGTACAGGATCTCTGTGTATCTCCTCTATCAGCAGTGTGCAGGGTCTCTGTGTATCTATATCAGCAGTGTACAGGATCTCTGTGTATCTCCTCTATCAGCAGTGTACAGGATCTCTGTGTATCCTCTATCAGCAGGGTGCAGGATCTCTGTGTATCTATCAGCAGTGTACAGGATCTCTGTATCTCCTCTATCAGCAGTGTACAGGATCTATATCAGTGTATCTTCTATCAGCAGGGTGCAGGATCTCTGTGTATCTATATCAGCAGTGTACAAGATCTCTGTGTATCTCCTCTATCAGCAGTGTACAGGATCTCTGTGTATCTCCTCTATCAGCAGTGTACAGGATCTCTGTATCTCCTCTATCAGCAGTGTACAGGATCTCTGTGTATCTTCTATCAGCAGGGTGCAGGATCTCTGTGTATCTATATCAGCAGTGTACAGGATCTCTGTGTATCTCCTCTATCAGCAGTGTACATGATCTCTGTGTATCTATATCAGCAGTGTACAGGATCTCTGTGTATCTCCTCTATCAGCAGGGTGCAGGATCTCTGTGTATCTATATCAGCAGTGTACAGGATCTCTGTGTATCTCCTCTATCAGCAGTGTGCAGGGTCTCTGTGTATCTATATCAGCAGTGTACAGGATCTCTGTGTATCTCCTCTATCAGCAGGGTGCAGGATCTCTGTGTATCTATATCAGCAGTGTACAAGATCTCTGTGTATCTCCTCTATCAGCACTGTACAGGATCTCTGTGTATCTATATCAGCAGGGTGCAGGATCTCTGTGTATCTATATCAGCAGTGTACAGGATCTCTGTGTATCTCTTCTATCAGCAGGGTGCAGGATCTCTGTGTATCTATATCAGCAGGGTGCAGGATCTCTGTGTATCTATATCAGCAGTGTACAGGATCTCTGTGTATCTCCTCTATCAGCAGTGTACAGGATCTCTGTGTATCTTCTATCAGCAGGGTGCAGGATCTCTGTGTATCTATATCAGCAGTGTACAGGATCTCTGTGTATCTCCTCTATCAGCAGGGTGCAGGATCTCTGTGTATCTCCTCTATCAGCAGGGTGCAGGATCTCTGTGTATCTCCTCTATCAGCAGGGTGCAGGATCTCTGTGTATATATCAGCAGTGTACAGGATCTCTGTGTATCTCCTCTATCAGCACTGTACAGGATCTCTGTGTATCTCCTCTATCAGCAGGGTGCAGGATCTCTGTGTATCTATATCAGCAGTGTACAGGATCTCTGTGTATCTCCTCTATCAGCAGTGTACAGGATCTCTGTGTATCTCCTCTATCAGCAGTGTGCAGGATCTCTGTGTATCTCTTCTATCAGCAGGGTGCAGGATCTCTGTGTATCTCCTCTATCAGCAGGGTGCAGGATCTCTGTGTATCTCCTCTATCAGCAGTGTACAGGATCTCTGTGTATCTCCTCTATCAGCAGTGTGCAGGATCTCTGTGTATCTCCTCTATCAGCAGGGTGCAGGATCTCTGTGTATCTCCTCTATCAGCAGGGTACAGGATCTCTGTGTATCTCCTCTATCAGCAGTGTACAGGATCTCTGTGTATCTCCTCTATCAGCAGGGTGCAGGATCTCTGTGTATCTCCTCTATCAGCAGGGTGCAGGATCTCTGTGTAAATGACCTCTCCTACTCACCCACAGGGCGGCGCTCAGCTGCACTTCCTCACTGTCCTGCTACTCCAGGGCACTAAGCTTCGGGAGGGGACAGTCATCCAAGTCCAGAGCGCTGGGGGACAGAGAGAGAATGAGAGTCACTACACTGAAACAGACAATGTCAGTCTCTGTGGAGTCTGTGTGGAGGTTGGTGGCGAGTACCGTTTCTTGGCTGTGTGCAGTGCTCGAATTACAGGGGGGGCCAGGCCCCCTTGCTTTTTTTTTTTTTTACAGCCCCTTCACTTTGTTTTGTTCGAAGGCGCCAGGGGGGGCGTGTTTTGGTTCCCTTACTTCATTTTTTTGGCAACATAAGCAAGACAGTTAACGCCACTGAATTACCTGTACCTTTAAATATTTGCAGGCGGGCGTGGTAGAACGGAACACGCTTTCTGCAGTGTACATGGACATCCTCTTACAATCAAACTGCTGTTTCTGCAGGGTACAGGGACATCCTCTTACAATCAGACTGCTGTTTCTGCAGTGTACAGCGACATCCTCTTACAATCAGACTGCTGTTTCTGCAGTGTACAGGGACATTCTCTTACAATCAGACTGCTGTTTCTGCAGTGTACAGGGACATTCTCTTACAATCAGACTGCTGTTTCTGCAGTGTACGTGGGCATCCTCTTACAATCAAACTGCTGTTTCTGCAGGGTACAGGGACATCCTCTTACAATCAAACTGCTGTTTCTGCAGGGTACAGGGACATCCTCTTACAATCAAACTGCTGTTTCTGCAGTATGAATGACATCCTCAACCAATCAAACTGCACTGCAGAATGAAATGCATCCAGCAATCAGACTGCTGTTTCTGCAGGGTACAGGGACATCCTTTTAATTTCAAACTGAAGTTTCGTGATTAAACCACATGAATGACTGATAAAAACTAATCAAACTGCACTGTATATAAATTATGCAGCAAGAGACTGTACAAGTGAGAGGGGTTTTAATTTCTTGTGAAGAGTGTTTAAACCACATCATTCAAAAACTTTCCTATTGTATATAATTAACAATTACAGGTAAACACCCAATGCTTGTTTTAGTTATTTTCACTGAAAACCTTACTCCACTGCTAGATTTATCGCCCGATCAACACATCGTCAGCATCCAATTGACCTGAGAAGGATTTTTGCAGAAATTGAGTCGTTTGAGGTGGATTTCTCAAATATAAGCATGTTTACACGGTTGTCTTCTTAAAAAGTAAAGCAGAAGTAAAAACTAACTGAAGCACTTCATCTTCTATTTCTCCTGTTGTCATGAATATTATTGCTCCTGTATTCATAATCTAGAGCTGTTGCTGCTGCATTTTGTAACGTGTGTAGGGGTGCTGTGTTAATGTGTTCAAATGTATGCTTGTCTTGATAAGTAGTGCTCCCCTATTAATAATTACTGTTTGAGCCGCTGCTGTATGTATGGGGTGCTTTGTTAATAGTTTGTGATCACTTAGTTTTGTTTGTCAGTTAGTTATTATTATAGTTTATGAACATACCCTTGCCTATTTGCTTGTCTCTTACTTATTCTGCATGCTACAAGGATGGAAATAAGACTCTCCTTGGCTCAAACTGCAGTGCAATGAGTCTTATTTCAATTATGCAGATTTATTCTGGTTCCGGTATTATAAAACACACGTGTTGAAATTATTAGCACTGTAATACATTGGAGTCTGGAAGGAACAGTACAAAAAAAAAAAAAAAAGCAGTCGCTGGTGAGCGGTGAGCCGAGGACACCCTGGCCGACCTAACCCTCCCTCCCCCGGGCGACGCTCGGCCAATTGAGCGCCGCCCCCTGGGAGCTCCCGTCCTCAGTCGACAAAGGAATAGCCTGGACTCGATCTCACGACGTCCAGACTATAGAGCGCATCCTGCACTCCACGTGGAGCACCTTTACTGGATGCGCCACTCGGGAGCCCCTAATTAGACTAATTTGAGATTAAAGTTTCGTTGAATTTTCAGGAGAAGACTCCACCCTTTATCAAAGTTAGGCTTCATTATTCTAGCGAGTGAAAGTAACAGCATCTTATGGTAGCGACTGTAGATAAAACTAGTGTGAAAATAACAGCGTTCTTATAACTGCTACTGTTGTAAGATTTCATACCAGTGTGTCTCAGTGATATTAATTTGTTTGAGATTTTTAAGGATCTCTGATCAACAGAACTAGGCTTTTATTTTATATTTCATTTCTCCCCGTCTAGTTTTTTTTTTTTTTTTGTCTTTTTCATTGTACATCATGAGTTGGATCTGATATGACCAAGACACAGGTCAGTTATACAAGCTAAAAAAATGATATATTAATTTAAGTCAATGGTAATTAGTAATACAATATTTACTGCGTTGACTCGCTTTCTTTCCTTAAAGTAAAAACGCAAGCATAAATAAATCAAACATATTGTGATTACATACTGGAGTTCGTATATGCTTGTGAAGTCTGTGAGGAAAACATTGATTGGCTCACATTTTAGGGCCCCCCTACTTATTGTCCCATAATTCGAACACTGGCTGTGTGTGTGTGTGTGCGCGCGCGCGTGTGTGTGAAATGGGGGGTGAATACCGTTTCTTGGCAGTGCCGCTGCGGGGGGGGTCTGGCTCCAGGTTCGGGGTCAGGAAGGCGAGCTGGAAGTCATCGTCCATCGAGATGTAGGGGGCCAGCATGTCCAGATCGAGACCTTCACACTCCTGAAACAGAAACACACTCATCACTACACTGAGACACACACTGTCACTACACTAAGACACTGCACTGAAACACAGAGACAGACACCTCTCTGTGGGTAGCTGCTGTAGTTCTATATAGCATTATTATTATTATTTCTTAGCAGACGCCCTTATCCAGGGTGACTTACAAATTGTTACAAGATATCACATTATTTTTACATACAGTTACCCATTTATACAGTTGGGTTTTTACTGGAGCAATCTAGGTAAAGTACCTTGCTCAAGGGTACAGCAGCAGTGTCCTCCACCTGGGATTGAACCTACGACCCTCCGGTCAAGAGTCCAGAGCCCTAACCACTACTCCACACTGCTGCCCACAGCTAGGCTCTGCCCAGCACACAGCAGGCACTCGATTACAACTTTATATATAGACACCATGTTGGGTAGCTGCTGTAGTTCTGTCCAGGGTTTTAGTGTTATACAGCGCGGTTCCGCCAGCATTGCTCTGTGTAGAGTACATTCCAGCTAGATAAGATCTTTATTCTATACAGGGCTTCACAGTGTTGAAGGGTTAAAAGGAACATCATTGCTGGTTCTGTGTAGAAGGCACTGATTATACACCCTGTTTTCGGGAACAGAAGCTGCAAGTTAAGATAAAATGTATCTGTTCTCTCAGAGGAACATTCTGTGGGAAATGCATCCTGTTATATTGAAATAGTTTGTGGTCTGACCGTATCAGGTATTACTCCCTGAGTGAATGCAGGGCCACGAGGGGGAAAGAGAATGACCTCAGATGTAGCAGAACCCATTTGCTTTAAGAAGAACATAAGAAAGTTTACAAACGAGAGGAGGCCATTCGGCCCATCTTGCTCGTTTGGTTGTTAGTAGCTTATTGATCCCAGAATCTCATCAAGCAGCTTCTTGAAGGATCCCAGGGTGTCAGCTTCAACAACATTACTGGGGAGTTGGTTCCAGACCCTCACAATTCTCTGTGTAAAAAAGTGCCTCCTATTTTCTGTTCTGAATGCCCCTTTATCTAATCTCCATTTGTGACCCCTGGTCCTTGTTTCTTTTTTCAGGTCAAAAAAGTCCTCTGGGTCGACATTGTCTATACCTTTTAGGATTTTGAATGCTTATACATATTAGAACTGTGTGTTAAAATGCACAGCTACAGTAACCGTGGATATTGTTTTGATAAAATGTAATTTGACTATTAACATGCGCCATGGTTCAAGACTTGTCATTGATTTTTAATAATTCATATTAAACTACTATTAATTAATAAACAAGGCTTAGGATATTTGATATTGGCTAATTATGAATAATACCACAAGGCTACAGTGTGGTCCTGTCAGCATTGCCCTGTGTACAGTACAGCACAGCGAGGCTCTGCCCAGCACACAGCAGGCAATGCCAGCGCATTAGATCTCACAACTGTATACAGACACCATGTTGTGCAGCTGCTGTAGTTCTATGCAGGGTTCACACAGTGTTATTCAGTGCTAGCTCTGTGTGGGACTAACACTCATTACCTGGGTCATGGGCGGAGCCTCATCCTCCTTCCTCACAGCGAATAATTTCTCAACCTTGTCCATATCGAAAGAGAGGCTGTCACTCTGAGAGGGGAGGGGAGAAAAGGGGAGGGGAGTAGGGTTAGCAGTTATATTAACAAAATAGAACAATTAGTCCAGTTTACTCCCATTCAACACATCCAAATGCCTCCCACAAAAACGCCTCCTACAAAATCGGCTTTCCCATCTAAAGCCCTTTAATAAAGATTTTAACAGGACCATGTGAAATACATTTTAACTGCATCACAGCGGGAGCACAGACACCCAACAGCTCAAACTAGAGGAGCCTGGTCAGTGAGTGAGCCTGGAGCCTGGACCCCAACACAACACTGAATCAGAAACACTGCAGGAAACCCAACGATTCAGTGACAGACTCTCAGAGTCTCAGTGTCTTCAGTGTAAATTCAATGACTGACGTTTACACTGGAAGTCTTTAGAAATACTGAAATGTAATAAATTCAAAAGGCAAATGTTTCGACTAGAAGTAGTCTATTTCAATCTCTTTCAGAACTGAAAAATCTTTGTCATTGAATTGATGAGGCGTCTCAGTGTTTCTAAAGGTATAGAAAGCTTCCCTACATGTGGGGGCTCCAAAGCAAGTTTATTATTCATATATTTCAATGGCCAGCTTGCAGCAGTCTGTGTGACATCAAAGAATCCAGAGTTCTCCACAGCAAGGTTTAAACTGTAGAACAAGAATCAATGACTCATGAACTCCCCTCCCTCTCCCCTCTCCCCTCTCCCCCCTCTCCCCTCTCCCCATCTCTCTCTGTGATTAACTTTAACTCCCCTCCCTCTCCCCTCTCCCCTCTCCCCATCTCTCTCTGTGATTAACTTTAACTCCCCTCCCTCTCCCCTCTCCCCATCTCTCTCTGTGATTAACTTCCCCTCCTCCCCTCTCCCTCCCCCTCTCCCATCTCCTGTGATTAACCTCCTCCCTCTCCCATCCCCTCTCCCCATCTCTCTCTGTGATTAACTTTAACTCCCCTCCCTCTCCCCTCTCCCCTCTCCCCATCTCTCTGATTAACTTTAACTCCCCCCTCCCCCTCCCTCCCCTCCCCATCTCTCTGTGATTAACTTTAACTCCCCCTCTCCCCTCTCCCCATCTCTCTCTGTGATTAACTTTAACTCCCCTCCCTCTCCCCATCTCTCTGTGATTAACTTTAACTCCCTCCTCTCCCCTCTCCCCTCTCCCCATCTCTCTGTGATTAACTTTAACTCCCCCCCCTCTCCCCTCTCCCCTCCCCATCTCTCTCTGTGATTAACTTTAACTCCCCTCCCTCTCCCCTCCCCTCTCCCCATCTCTCTGTGATTAACTTTAACTCCCCTCTCCCCCTCTCCCCATCTCTCTCTGTGATTAACTTTAACTCCCTCCCTCCCCCTCTCCTCTCCCCCATCTCTCTTGATTAACTCCCTCCCCTCTCCCCCCCATCTCTCTCTGTGATTGATTAACTTCTCCCCCTCCCCCCCCTCCCCATCTCTCTCTGTGATTAACTTTAACTCCCCTCCTCTCCCCTCCCCTCTCCCCTCCCCATCTCTCTCTGTGATTAACTTTAACTCCCTCCCCCTCCCCCCTCCCCATCTCTCTGTGATTAACTTTAACTCCCCTCCTCTCCCATCTCTCTGTGATTAACTTTAACTCCCCCCCTCTCCCCATCTCTCTCTGTGATTAACTTTAACTCCCCTCCCTCTCCCCATCTCTCTCTTTGATTAACTTTAACTCCCTCTCCCCTCTCCCCATCTCTCTGTGATTAACTTTAACTCCCTCCCTCTCCCCATCTCTCTCTGATTAACTTTAACTCCCCCCTCCCTCTCCCCATCTCTCTCTGTGATTAACTTTAACTCCCTCCCTCTCCCTCTCCTCTCCCCATCTCTCCTCTCCCCCTCTCCCCTCCCCATCCTCTCTGTGATTAACCCCATCTCCCCTCTCTCTCTCTGTGATTAACTTTAACTCCCTCCCCCTCTCCCTCCCCTCCCCCATCTCTCTCTGTGATTAACTCCCCTCTCCCCTCTCCCCCTCTCCCTCTCCCCATCTCTCTCTGTGATTAACTTTAACTCCCTCTCCCCTCTCCCCTCTCCCTCTCTGGTTAGCGCTTCGTTAGCATGTTCAGTGCACATGGACTCACTGGTGCGAGGGAGGGGCTGGTCTCCATGGCGACGGGGTCGAAGATGGGGGCGAGGAGCTGCCGCAGCTCTGGGGTGCAGAGCTCCTGGGGGGCCGCAGGGGGAGGGGCCCTGAGCAGGCAGGAAAGAGAACATCTTCAGCTCAGCGGAGTCTGGAGAGTGAGAGAGAGAGTTTTTTATGAATACAAAAAGAGCCTCTCTGGTCATTGCAGTTAAATAGTTAATATTCACCTAACCCCAATGGAACTGCATTGAGAAAATCATACAATACAGCAGGGCAGGGGCAGAGTGTATTCTGTACCTGTGAGTGGTTCCACGCTGTCCCCTGCGGAGGGCGCTAGCTGGGTCAGCTCCTCCGGGCTCTCCTTCAGTTTGAGGAACAGCTCCGCACTTGTCTCCATAACAACACTGTCAGGCTCAGTCTTGGACTTGGGGGTCAGGGGTCGCTCCATCTGCTCAACTGAGAACACGACCCCCGAGTCCTGCACCCCACTGAGAGAGAGACAGGGACTGGTAAAAACCCAAACTCACAGTTCACATGCAAAGATACAGAGACACACAGACACAAACATGACGACACACAGAGACACAGACAAAAACACAATGACACACAGACACAAACACAATGACATACAGATACACTAACAGGTTCAGAGGTGAGGGGTCACTACCTGAGGATGAAGTTGATGCACACCACGGCCTCAGGCAGGGTGCTCTTGTTGCTGTAGAGGACGGTGGCCTGAGTCTCGGCCCACACAAAGCCGCCATGCTTGACCAGGAAGCGATAGTGACCGGTGCAGACCTGCCCCTTCGACAGCACTGTGGGGGGAGAGGACAGGTCAGGTCAGGCATGGAAACAAGAACCATGTGGGCTACTTTTATTTGCTTTCCTTTCTATGTTGATTTCTTTATTTTTCTTTCACTCCCTTCCTCTCTCCACTCCATCCCCCCTTTCTCTCTCATTCCTCTTGGCTTGCTACACACAGTTCACTCTCCCTCCTCTCTGCTTGCTGCACACAGTACTCTCCCTCCTCTCTCTCGTTCTGCACAGTACACCCTCCTCTCTCTCGTCCCTCTCTGCTTGCTGCACACAGTACACTCTCCCTCCTCTCTCTCATTCTGCACACAGTACACTCTCCCTCCTCTCTCATTCTGCACAGTACACTCTCCCTCCTCTCTCTCATTCTGCACACAGTACACTCTCCCTCCTCTCTCTGCTTACTGCACACAGTACACTCTCCCTCCTCTCTCATTCTGCACACAGTACACTCTCCCTCCTCTCTCGTTCTGCACACAGTACACTCTCCCTCCTCTCTGCTTACTGCACACAGTACACTCTCCCTCCTCTCTCTCGTTCTGCACAGTACACCCTCCTCTCTCTCGTTCCTCTCTGCTTGCTGCACACAGTACTCTCCCTCCTCTCTCGTTCTGCACACAGTACACTCTCCTCCTCTCTCATTCTGCACACAGTACACTCTCCCTCCTCTATCTGCTTACTGCACACAGTACACTCTCCCTCCTCTCTCATTCTGCACACAGTACACTCTCCCTCCTCTCTCTCGTTCTGCACAGTACACCCTCCTCTCTCTCGTTCCTCTCTGCTTGCTGCACACAGTACTCTCCCTCCTCTCTCGTTCTGCACAGTACACTCTCCCTCCTCTCTCTCGTTCTGCACACAGTACTCTCTCCCTCCTCTCTCATTCTGTACAAAGTTCACTCTCCCTCCTCTCTCTCGTTCTGCACAGTACACTCTCCCTCCTCTCTGCTTGCTGCACACAGTACACTTCCCCTCCTCTCTCTCGTTCTGCACAGTACACTCTCCCTCCTCTCTCGTTCTGCACACAGTACTCTCCCTCCTCTCTCGTTCTGCACACAGTACACTCTCCCTCCTCTCTCGTGTTCTGTACAAAGTTCACTCTCCCTCCTCTCTCTTGTTCTGTACAAAGTTCACTCTCCCTCCTCTCTCTCGTTCTGCACACAGTACACTCTCCCTCCTCCAGTTGTGCAGTTTTGAAAATAATCTATCTTTCAGCAAACATGGATTTCCATTTTAAAAATAGGAACTACACTGGGTTAAATAAATCTGTTTGCAAGCCATGCTTTCAGGCTGCACTTGCACTTCCTGGGTTGTTTTTTCTCAGTGTCTTAAATGCAAGTTTGATACCCACTGCATTGGGAGCTTTCTGCTAATACATCAATGAGATCTCTCATGAGTCCTGAATGACATGAACTCACACTATACTGGACAATCTACAACAAAACATTCAGGGGAAAAACACTTATTTACATTTCAATGAAGCTCAAATACAGACAGACTGAGGCAGGCAGGCAGGCAGGCAGACAGACAGAGACAGACAGACAGCTAGAGAGGCAGACAGAGAGAGACAGGGACAAGCACCATCAAAGTGATTGGAGCTGTTTTTAATGAAGGTTTGTTATCAAAACTAACATGCCAGTGTGTTTGATTGTTTATTAATGGACCCCAACAACACCACCACCACCACCACCACCACTCACAGATCTGCAGGCTCTTAGTCACATGATCAGTGTCGAGGGCATGGTGGTACTCGTAGGCGGAGTGGCCAATCAGATCCTCAGGACTGTATCCTAGCAACTCAGTGACCCTGCGGAGAAACATGAAGAGAAGCCAGGTCAGGAGAAAGGAGATAGAAGGAAGAGGGGAGGGCAGAGAAGAGGAGAGGGGAGAGGAGAGCTGAGTTCACCTCTCGTCACACTGAGTCAAGGGGGAGGGGAAGCGGTATTGGAGTTGGGGTTAGGGGTTGTGGTTCAGCTCACCTCTCGTCACACTGAGTGAAGCACAGGTTCATGCTGTGCCGGCTCAGGAAGGCGCTCCTGTCCAGGGGGAAGTCGATGTGTGAGGGGTCGGGGATGGGCTCACACAGCACAGTGAGGCAGGTGAGGGGGGGCTCCAGAGCTGTACGTGTGGATGTGTCCCGAACACTGAAGCACCTGGAGAGAGAGAGACAGAGAGAGAGGGAGTGAGAGCGAGCCAGAGAGAGAGGGAGTGAGAGAGCAAGAGAAAGAGACAGAGAGAGAGAGACACACACACAGAGACAGAGAGATAGAGAGAGGAGTGAGTTATTTGTTTTGATAGACAGACAGGGGGGTATTTTTAACCCTTCAACAGTGTTTCATAACTTGGCCTTCTGTTTTTCTGTGCTTATTAATTTAATTTTTCTGTGTTAAGCTTTGCATATACTGTATGAAATTATTCTTTTTGGTTACTTTCCTAAATTCTGGGCTGTTTTTCTGTCACAATATGTGTAAAAACTGGACAGTACCTACACGCTTATACCTTCTTTCCTTTGCTGTCTTTCACAACGCTATCCTCATGGTTACAGGCACATTGTGTGCCTGTGACCATGGCACATTTGGCACCATTGGCACATTTTTGTGTGTCTAAGCATTTTTGTTTATATTTCACCACAATTTGCAATTGTTTTAAATTCCACAAGCATGTAAATCCTCCCTATCTAACGGCAATATAGCTTTAAATCTCACGAGCAAGAACAATCCTCTGTTTCTAACTGTAATCTCGTTTTAAATCTCGCAAGCACGTGCAATCATCCAATAGAAATGTAGGAAGTTGCTGCCACTCAGTAGCTGGGATGGGTTTAAAGTATTCAGAACGAATCAATGATAAATACAATCTGGTACTGGTTTTATGGTCAGTCTTAGTGGGGTCAGTACTTTGCATCCTGCTCACCTGATAGCTGAGAGTGCCCTCTGCTGGTCAGAGACAGGCGCAGTGTAGGGTTAGGGGTCAGTGTGAGGTTAGGGGTCAGGGGTGTCAGTACCTTCCATGCTGCTGATTTGCTGCTGAGGGTGCGACCCCTGCTGGTCAGGGTGCTCTTCATCCTCAGGAAGAAACTCCTCTCAGTGTGAACATCCTGGGACTGCTTCTTACCAACACCTGTCAATACACAGAGACCTGTCAATACATACAGAGACACACACAGAGTCAATACATACACACACCTGTCAATGCATATACACAGACACCTGTCATTACATACACACAGACCTGTCAACACACATACAGATCTGTCAATACACACAGACACACACAAAGCTGTCAATACATAACCCTGTCAATACACACACAGACCCTAACCCTAACCCTCACAGTGTTCCCCCCACCCTCCCCTCCGATCCCCTCTCTCACGCTGTCTGGGTGTCAGGATGTCTCTCAACTCCTCCTGGTCACAGGGGTGGATGAAATCAAACACTCTCTGCCCAACCAGGTCCAGCTGCAATACAAACACAACACAGCACTGTGAGACGCAATACAATACAACACAACACTGAGACGCAATACAACACAGCACTGTGAGACACAATACAACACAAAACTGTAAGACAATACAATACAACACAGCACTGTGAGACACAATACAACACAAAACTGAGACTCAATACAATACAACACTGAGACGCAATACAACACAGCACTGTGAGACAAAATACAACACAAAACAATACAACATTGAGATTCAATACAACACAGCACTGAGACAAAAGAAAACTGTGAGACTCAATACAATAACACAACACAACACAGACTCAATACAACACAGCACTGTGAGACTCAATACAACACTGTGAGACGCAATACAACACAGCACTGAGACACAAAACAATACAACACAACACTGAGACTCAATACAACACTGTCCCAAATTCAAGCCTCTCCTTCACATTAAATTGGTGAGTAAACTAAAACTGTTTGCTTTATGATAAAGGGGACGGCATCTAAAAAGTATGCACACCACTGGTGTATTGGTCAGTGTATTGTATTGCTCTCGTGAGCCCCGGTGTGCTGGTCAGTGTATTGTATTGCTCTGTGGAGCCCCGGTGTGCTGGTCAGTGTATTGTATTGTATTGCTCTGTGGAGCCCCGGTGTGCTGGTCAGTGTATTGTATTGCTCCGTGGTGCCCCGGTGTGCTGGTCAGTGTATTGTATTGCTCTGTGGAGCCCCGTGCTGGTGTGTATTGTATTGTATTGCTCTGTGGAGCCCGGTGTGCTGGTCATTGCTCCGTGGGAGCCCCGTGTGCTAGTCAGTGTATTGTATTGTATTGTCAGTCCATTGGAGCCCCGTGTGCTGGTCAGTGTATTGTATTGCTCTGTGGTGCCCCGGTGTGCTGGTCAGTGTATTGTATTGCTCTGTGGAGCCCCGGTGTGCTGGTCAGTGTATTGTATTGCTCTGTGGTGTGCTGGTCAGTGTATTGTATTGCTCTGTGGAGCCGGTGTGCTCTGTTATTGCTCTGCCCCGTGTGCTGGTCAGTGTATTGTATTGCTCTGTGGAGCCCCGGTGTGCTGGTCAGTGTATTGTATTGCTCTGTGGAGCCCCGGTGTGCTGGTCAGTGTATTGTATTGTATTGCTCCGTGGAGCCCCGGTGTGCTGGTCAGTGTATTGTATTGCTCTGTGGTACCCCGGTGTGCTGGTCAGTGTATTGTATTGTGTTGCTCTGGGTCGTGCCCTCTGTGTACTGCTGGTCAGTGTATTGCTATTATGGTCAGTGTGTATTGTATTGGGCTCTGTGGAGCCCGTGTGCTGGTCAGTGTATTGTATTGTATTGTATTGCTCTGTGGAGCCCCGGTGTGCTGGTCAGTGTATTGTATTGCTCTGTGGAGCCCTGGTCGGTGTGCTCTGTAGAGTCCCGTGTATTGTATTGTATTGCTCTGTGGTGCCCCGGTGTGCTGGTCAGTGTATTGTATTGCTCTGTGGTGCCCCGGTGTGCTGGTCAGTGTATATTGTATTGCTCTCTAAGAGCCCGTGTGCTGGTCAGTGTATTGTATTGCTCTGTGGAGCTGTGCTGGTCAGTGTATTGTATTGCCCGTATTGTGCTGGTCAGTGTATTGTATTGTATTGGAGCTCTGGTCAGTGGTGCCCGGTGTGCTGGTCAGTGTATTGTATTGTATTGCTGGTCAGTGTATTGTATTGCTCTGTGGAGCCCCGGTGTGCTGGTCAGTGTATTGTATTGCTTGCTCTGTGGGTCAGCTCCCCCGGTGTGCTGGTCAGTGTATTGTATTGTGTTGCCCGGTCTGGTCAGTGTATTGGATTGCTCCTGTGGAGCCCGTGTGCTGGTCAGTGTATTGCTCATTGCCCGGTCTGTATTGTATTGCCCTGTGGAGCCCCGTGTGCTGGTCAGTGTATTGTATTGTATTGCTCTGGTCAGTGTGCCCGAGTGTGCTGGTCAGTGTATTGTATTATCTGTGGAGCCCCGTGTGCTGGTCAGTGTATTGTATGCCTATGGTGTGCTGGTCAGTGTATTGTATTGTGTGGTTGTATTGTATTGCTCTGGGTGCCCCGGTGTGCTGGTCAGTGTATTGTATTGTATTGCTGGTCAGTGTATTGGTGCCCCCCAGTGTGTTGGTCAGCTTGTTGCTGGTCAGTGTATTGTATTGCTCTGTTGCTCTGTGGTGTATTGCCCCGTGGAGCCCCGTGTGCTGGTCAGTGTATTGTATTGCTCTGTGGTGCCCCGGTGTGCTGGTCAGTGTATTGTATTGTATTGCTCTGCGGTGCCCCGGTGTGCTGGTCAGTGTATTGTATTGTATTGCTCTGTGGAGCCCCGGTGTGCTGGTCAGTGTATTGTATTGCTCTGCGGTGCCCCGGTGTTCTGGTCAGTGTATTGTATTGCTCTGTGGAGCCCCGGTGTGCTGGTCAGTGTATTGCTCAGCTGTGGCACCCCGATGTGCTGGTCAGTGTATTGCTCACCTGTGGCACCCCGATGTGCTGGTCAGTGTATTGTATTGTATTGCTCTGTGGAGCCCCGATGTGCTGGTCAGTGTATTGTATTGTATTGTATTGCTCACCTGTGGCACCCCGATGTGCTGGTCAGTGTATTGTATTGTATTGCTTTGCTCACCTGTGGCACCCCGATGTGCTGGTCGGTGTACTGTATTGTATTGCTCACCTGTGGCACCCCGATGTGCTGGTCAGTGTATTGTATTGTATTGCTCACCTGTGGCACCCCGATGTGCTGGCTCACGTTCTCGGAGAGGTACACCACGTCCCCTCTGCCGACAGCACCATCACGAAGCCTGGCAGTGCGCGCAGGAAGTACCCATCAGTCTCCTCCTCTGACTCCGCCCCCAGCTCCTCTGCACCAAACAGACAAGACACAGGTCAGCAGAAACAAACGGATTCCCTTTACCCATGGTCCCCCTGAGCAAGAGTGTGCGGGGGGTGGCGTGTCTGTGTGTCTCTCTCTCAGTACTGGCAGTGCAAGCGGAGTGCTAGTGTGTGTCTCAGCCTCTGTGTGTAAGAGCTCCCTGCAGCTGCTACACGCACAGATAGCCGAGAGGCAGTGTGTCAGTGTGTGTGTGTGTGTGTCTCAGTGTAGTGATGTGTCCAAGTGTGTGTGTGTGTCAGTGGCAGTTTCCTTGAGTCTCTCTCTCTCTGTGTGTCACAGCTGTGTGAGAGCAGGCTCGGGGTGTATGTATCTCTCTGAGCAGGGTGTGTCTGTCAGTGTGTCTCTCTCACGGCTCCCCCTACCTGCTGGGAGGAGGTGCTGCACACGCAGGTAGCTCAGGGTCAGCCTTATGATGGCAGCCTTGTCGAGGTGTGATGTCACAGTGCGGGGGAGGGGCAGGGTGCGCGCCAGTTGGTAGAACACCTCCGTCTCCTGACTGCGGCGCGAGCGAGCAGCATCGCGGGAACGCACTTTCCGCAGCTCCAAGCTGGGCCTGCGGGGGCGACAGAGAGCAGACACACAGCGAGGCTTAGACACAGTGGGCCCCATTTTCAAAAGAGATGCGACAGAACAGCGGGGCTTAAACGTTTTTTTTTTTAGGGTCTTGGCATCCAGTACCAAGGTTTTAAGTAGGAACTTTGGGGGCGTTCCCTGCTTGTTTGGACACACATCTCAGTTTAACTGTAATTTTCAATCAGTAGAATAATCGTATGTCGCAGTGTTGCGTCTCTTTGACTCGAGTGTGCTTTGAGTTGTTCTAAATGAGTTGCAGTTGTTCCAATGAGCCGTAAAAGTTTACTTTTATTTTTATTAAGAATAGCCAGTTTTGTGTGAAATGTGTTAATGAGGGGAACACAATTGTGTTAAGTTTGTAATTAATGACAGCATATGTGATTTTGACACAATCTGTACTTAAACACAAACTTAAGCATGGCTAGAGCTATATGGAATTGTGAAACAGACATGGCATTACGCCTTCTACAGCTTTGAATGCTTGAGGAAATACACTGGCTTGATAAACCCGTCCTTCGGGTGAGGCTTTTAATCCAGGTCCTATTGTAAGTGACTCTGCAGCAGCAGTTGTGATGCATAGTTCACTTTATTAACTACTGTTCGCCATGCCTTCTTATTTTCTGCTTTACAATGTTTTGTACGAGAGCCTTTTCCAAATAATGCTGATTCATTCGGTATTACTTTTTCCAAAATGATGTGCGTCGCTTCCTCTTAAGTTTGCTTTTCTTTTTTAGGGATACCCGTTTGAGCCATTGTTTTTCTTTCAAACTTTTCCAGCGCAGCCTTCGGCAAGCGGGTGTGTTTGTGTTCATTTACTGTGCAGAGTCGCAGGCTTACGACTTCACATTTTCCTGTTGAAAAATGCATTTTCAGAACTGGTCGTAAGTCAGTCACAGCGCAGGCTGCGTTGCATCTGCACTTAGCATAAAACTAGCCCTGTACGAAAATGACCCCCCAGTGTTTCTTTCAAAACTGCACATTTGAGACCTGCAGTGAATGGAGGTGCAAAGAGGGTAAGATTTATAGAATTGTATTGTTAGCCAGAATCACTGCAAAGTCTATGATTTGTAAAACTGGTTCTGTAAATCTCTTGACAGCACTGAACACCGCTGTACTGTACCAGCTAGTCAAGGAAACAAAAACAAAACCAGCCTGGGTATAATGGAAGGGGAAAGTCCTCTTAGATCGAATGGTCTGTAAATGTTAAATACAAATGCAGAAGTGAAAATAAGGCAGGTTTGAAAACCACTGCAAGCTCCCCACACAGAGATGCTTAATTAAAACAGAATACCACAGTCGTCTAATTTATATAGCATCCTTCATGCGCAAACATCCAGAACGCTTTACAAACATACACAGCAAGCCAAAAGAGCTCCAAACTGCTCGCTAGTGACAGGTCAGATCAAAGATGTGTTGTGAACTAAGATTTAAAAAACACTGACAGACTCAGCATTCAGGATACAATTTGGAACAGAGTTCCAAAGTGAAGGAGCTTGAGAACTAAAATCCTCACATCACAGGGTTTGTGACGGAGTTCACAAGAGACCATCACTGGCAGATCTCCAAGTACAAGAGGTTTGTAGGGAGCTGACAGGCAGGGCCCGAACCACGAACAGCCTTGCAAGCGAGGTATTTAATGAATGTGTAACAAAACCAAATACACTACAACAGGACAAAAGAGACATTTTTATTTCAAAACAACAGTTTCCATTTGAAAAGAATATATATTTAAGTGATAAGAGCTACAAGAGAAGGGAGGTGAAAATAGTTAGAAAGAAAGAAAGAAAGAAAGAAAGAAAGAGTTAATCGAGTTCACTGTGGCTCCTGCCTGTCTGATAAACAGCTGAACAACACTGGACTGTGATTGGCCAAGAGCAACCCTGGCAGCAGGCTCCGACTGGCTGTGGTGAGGGAAGGGCCTCCCAGACAACTGCCAAGTCAGCATGGAGGGGGGCGGGGCGGAGAGAGATAGAGAGGGACACAGACAGACAGACAGAGATGGACACACCAGGAGACTCTTCCACAGCTGCTTGCCAAACATTGGTGTACGCATGTCTGCATTACAGCAGTTATATTGGACCGATTTAGGTATTCAAAATATTTAGCTAACAAAAAACCAAAGTCAAACTCCTAAATAAACTCAAAAGTACAAAATGTACTTTCTACCCCCTTTCCTGGACTGAGCGTTCACAGCGTCTCCTTATTGAAACGACAAACACTCAAAGCTACTCGGGTAGACAGCCAGCTCCATCTGTCCACGACACTCCTTCCTGAGGTGCAGCGAATGTGTGTGACGCTTCAAACCCGTCGTGTCTTTTATTAATTTTACCTCGAAGATCCGTCCTAAACACTTTCTCAATGAAGCGTGTTGATTTGCCTCATTGTAACACTGGTGAATAAATATGCCAGCGAGCAACGATAATTTAGCCTTCGCTACTTCAAAAAAAGATGCAGTAAACCGCCTAAGCAATTGCTACATTTAATTGTGCAACAGTAAATATCAAAATTAAATATTTCTTAAAATGGATATGACTTGTTAATTACATGAACTGATTCCATTCCCTACCTATTCCTGGTTCGCATCCAGTAAATTGATATATTTACAGTTCAGCCTTTTAACCCGACTTACAAACAGAATTGTCCATCGACTGTATTTAGTTATTTTTGCAACGTTGCGTTTTATCATTCTTACTCGTCCCGTTTTTTTCAATTGTTATATTTACATTTTTCCTGTTATTATTATTATCGTTATTTTTGTAATTTGTAGTAGGCTAATTCCTGATACAATACGTCTGTTCTAACCGCCATGGAAAGCGATATTAAATACATTTTAAAAGTAGGCTATTCTAAACAAACTTTCACAGCAACATGCTTCAACTAATCGGGTCTTCGGTTGCTCGATTCCATTTCATTCTTATCCGGCTAGAATCTAATCTGTCGTCTTGGCTGCAAAACGGTTAAACTGTGTTTGTTGGTTCTCCTGAGAAATGATAAAATTCTTACCGAAAGAAAACCTCTCAACTGATTAATCAGAAATGGCTTTACGAATCTCGGTTTTTGAAAAAGAACAAAAAATGATAAATCACTTTGAAAAAGTCCAAGAAAAAAAATCGGTTAGGAAAAAAAAAAGAGAAAACACTAAAACTCAAAACCAGCACATTGATGAATAGAGTCCAGCATGTGCAGCGTAACCCGATCCGGATAAACAAGCCTTTCAACTTTCACCTCCCTCCCTCCCTCTCTCTCTCTCACACACACGGGACAGAATGTTCTTAAAACTCGACAACACGGCGTCCTGAACACAGACTGAAAACAATATGCGCGCTCCCGAGGGCAGGCGCGGGCACCCGCACCGCTTTAAAATGCAGGACTACAGACCAAAACATTTAAAAAAGCACACACACACACACACACACATTTATATTATATTATATTATATTATATTATATTATATTATATTATATTATATATATATATATATATATATATATATATATATATATATATATATATATATATATTATTAATGTATTGAAATATTAAGCCAAAAGAATAATAGTCTATAAAAACGGAAGTGTTATAAGGTACAGATTGTACAATGCAGACCAGCTGGCTGCTGTAGACACATGGATTACATTATTATTAATAGCACACAGAGCCCTGCACAGCGAGTTCCCATTCATATCGCCAGACAGCGACACGGCACGTACGCTCGTTTGTGTTTATTGTGCAAATATCTAGCCATTTTCGAGCCTCCCAACTCGTGTATGTGGTTTGTTTAACAACACGACTTCATACCCCACCCCCCATTCAACGCGAATAAATTATACTTTTTTCAACCCTGATTATAATCTGCAAATAACAAAAAAAGTTTTAAAACTGACGTCTTCTTAGGTTTGACGCCACATGCTCTCACTAATAATTATTAATTTAGGGCATCGTACAATAACCAGCATGTCACGTCATGAAATATCCAGGGAAAAAACACAGCACGAAATGGGACATCAACATAGTTGAAGAAATTATTAAACACACAACATAATTTACCACACAGATATGTTTTGTTATGTTTTAAATAGATAGTCATATTCATGTTATTTACCTGAATGTCCTTAACTAACAGTTAATACGATTAAGAATGCTTCCCATATTGTGTTTTAAAAACATTCTCGGGTGTGTTGCGAGTGATCTGTGACGTTCTTTCTAAATTAATTCCATTATACTTCTTTGTTCAGAGCAAGAGGGCGCGGCACTGTTCTATAAACTTTAAAAGATTGGGGGGGGGGGGAAGAGACGCGCAAATCGCGCTGCTGAAGGGCCATTGCACCCCAGGTTTGTATACTATAAACAACAACAACAACAAGAAAGATTCTAATAAAACCCTGGTCTGAACAGGGGCGCTGTAACTTGGGGTGCTGGGAGTGCGGCAGCACCCCTTGGCTTTGCATGGCTTTCATCATATACAGGGGTTACAGTTTTGTTCAATGGCTTTCAGCACCCCCACTATAAAAATTGTTCCAGCGCCTCTGGGTCCGAATGCGGCCCTGTTTGAGTTTAACTCTCCTCTGAATACAAATGTACATTAAAGCACTCTTCGAGGTTTAGAGTGCGTTTACTGTAGCATTCTCCGGTACTCCGTCGCGGTTTTTTCTCCTCTACTTTTAGTTCAGCGCTGCAAACAACTTTCTAAACTTTCAAAGGGGTGCAATGGCACGCGCACGGTCGCATAGTATCACATTCTGCGGCTAACGCGAGCCAGCAGCCTCAGCACAGCTCCGTGCACGCATAATATTAAACCCGTATCAATTAGAACTAAGACGTAGCGTCTTTGCTAATGTTATTTCATTCGAATCAATCAGTGATAGCCACATTTCTGTAAAAAAAAAACAACTAATTAAAACATCTGCATTGCCCGAATCTCGTGAATATAAACTCGCAACGTGTCTGTGGCGCTGAGGGCAACATGTTTACACTCCACAGACAGACAGGAGACATGTTGAGACGAGAGTGTTATTGAAATACAATAGACTTTGCTAGTCTGTCTCACACTGTCTGCTACAGTAATACGCTTACCGCCTAACACCCAACTCTAACCAGCATGCAGCTTTGCATTGCACTGCACTGCTCGGTCTCTTTGTCCACTAGCTTTTTCCCGACTCTTACCTTTTTCCTCTAGGTTCAGTCTCCATGGTCTCTTGATTCAATATACTTTCCTTATCTCCAATAATGCAGTTCACTCTTGTTTTTTACGCATGCGTGTTAGCTCAAGCACTCAGCTTGCGCTAACACTTCCACGCCCCCTTCGAACCGCAGATGTTTTGTTACCGTATAACTCCGCAAATACGCGTAGAGAGTTTATTTAGTGGGCACAGCATGAGCGTGCACAGAGTACTGTGGTTATTCCACGAGGGAAGAAAAAGATTTTCGATGCTACATCTCTCCACGCTTGTTGTATAAACGTTGGCCCTTATCAGTGTGTGCCATAGTAAAAAAATATTGCAAAGCGTAATAAAGCACAGTGAAAGCATGGCTAAGCATTTCAAAGCACAGATATGTATGATAAACCGTATTAAAAATACACCATGGTAAACTAACCCTTATAATAGTGTCCCAAAGTAATAGCAGAGAAAAGTGTAATAAAGCACGTTGAAAGCATGGGTACACTAAAGCATAGGTAAGCACCATAAAGCACAGAGTATAACAATGGGAAAAGCATGGGCCAAAATGTTAGGTTACTTACCGTAACCCTGGTTCCCTGAAAGAGAAGACGACCACCAATGACATTATGTATGGGATATGCCTGCCCATTGGATAGGTATCGCTGAGCTCTCTATACCAGAGCTGCTGATAGGCCCCTTCCTGGGATGATGCCCTTGGTCCCGCCCACCGAGGGGATAAAGCTGTCATCCCGAGGAAGCCATTTCTCTTTTTCCGTCGAACCCGTGAGGGAGACCGATGCGACCTCGTGGTTGGTGGTCGTCTTCTCTTTTCAATTCGAAGACGACCACCAATGATATTACATATGGGATAATGTATACCAGAGCAGTCGCGAGGGAGAAGGAACGGCAGCAAATGAAGGGCGCACAAGCACTGTCTAACCCAGAGGTTAGCGGTGTGAACTTACACCCTCAAGGACCCTTGTGCCTACAGAAGGCAAGACAGGGTCTACCACATTAATACGGTAAAACCTGGAGAAGGTAAGCGGCATAGCCCAGCTAGCCAAAATACAAATATCAAACATCGAGGCACCTCTGAAGAGGGCCCAAGATGTAGCCAACCCTCTAGTGAAGTATGCGGCTACCCTACCAGGTGGGGGCAAGCCAGCACTATTATATGCAGTCGAGACAGTATCCACAATCCAGTGTGACAGACGCTGCTTAGAGAGGGGCTGTCCTAGGGTTTGTGTCCCGTGACAGACGAAGAGCTGGTCAGATTGACGCAGAGCTCTTGTCCTATGCACGTAGCATCTCAATGCCTGCACTGGGCAGAAGAAATTCAATCTCTCATCCTCTGTTGAAGCAAACGGGGGTGGATGGAAGGACTCCAGTTACACAGACTGATTAATGTGGAAGGCTGTGATCACCTTGGGGAGGAAAGCAGGGTTGGTGCGCAGACACCCTGCTGCCATCCTCCCAAATACGCATACAGGAGCTGTGCACAGACAGCGGCTGCAGCTCACTGACCCGCTTAGCGGAGGTGATAGCCAAGAGGAAGGCTGTCTTCATAGACAGGTACTTCAACTCTATGGAGTGTATGGGCTCAAACAGGGCCTTTGTGAGCCTCCAGTACAACATTGAGGCTCCATTCGGGGAGAACAGTCCTCCGAGGAGGGCGTAATCGCCGAGCGCCTTTAAGAAATCGGGTAGCCAAGAAATGCGCACCCAGAGACACCGAATCTACGGGGGCATGGCATGCAGAGATAGCCGCTAAATACACCTTCAAAGTGAAAGGTGACCTACCAGCATCAAGCAGTTCTTGCAGAAACTGTAAGATGACTAGCATAGGGCAAGATATGGGGTCATGGCTTCCAGCCAGACACCAAGCTTGGAAATATCTCCACTTATAGGTGAACATTTATTGAAAGTGATGGCCTCGAGGAGTCGAAGGGGTCAGAGTTCAAGTATATTTTCCTCTAGAGGAATTATCACTTTTTGACCTCACTACTGAGGTATCATGCCTTTTTTTCAAATGGCTCAGGATGCAAATATAGCCTTCATCCATGTATTATATATATAATATACTTTTTTTCTTTTTTGGCGTGTGTTTAGCTTTCTTAATATAGATGTTATGATTTAATATATATTTCTTGCAATGATTACTCTTTTTTTCCATTTCTGTACACTGCAGTTACACCTCATGTCAAGCAAGTTGCTGTGCTACCAGTGTCCACAAGGGGGAGCCGTTAAAGAATGAGTAGAAGCAGCTGTAACGTCGGGCAGTTTGGCTTGATGTTAATACGCCAGTATAGAGCAGACGCGGATTGAAGGTACAGGCACAGAGTACGTGTGTTTTAGTAACGCAATGCCTCAGACCAGACAGCCTAGTTCCACAGTTCCATTCTATAACACACAGGTCACAGTCGGGTGCCTCTATTATTTAGCCTGCTGGTTAAGTCACGTCACTCCAGATACATCTAATGCACGTCTACACAGCCCCCCATCCTCCTCTCACCTGAGAGATATTTGTTAGTAAAGGATCATTGGAAAATGATGGATGCTGGAGCAAGCAGCAGCATTCTTTAATTATTTATGAGCCCGCCCTGCTGTACCTTTACTCAGTCACTAAAGCCAAGAAGAAATCTGGTGATCAGATTATTGCTGCTGCACTAGGGGAGACATGAGTGAAGACTTTACAATCCTAAAAGGAGTTGACATAGTTAACCCATTACTGTGAACACAGCACAGAAACCAGGACCACAGGACACAGTGTGGAAGTGAAGTGGAGACAGATTAGGACAGAGGGAAGGAGACACTTCTTCACACAGAGAGTGGTGAGGGGGTGGCATGGGTTATCCAGTCATGCTGAATCACTGGGTCCTTTAAGACAAGACTTGACAAAGTTTAGAGATCAACCAGGAACCTTCTTATGTATTCCTGTTGAAAGTGTTCAGGTGCCTTCATTTGATTGTGAAGTCCATTGTATTCACGATTGTTTCATCAATAATAATAATTAGTGAAACTAAATTCCTCTAATACTGGAGACTAGGGTTTAAAGACTACCAATTTGACAGAGTCCAGTATATTGGGTTTTAAATTGTGGAATGGATCGTCACTATTTAAAGAAACATGAATAAATCATGTATTTGATAATGTCTGGGTCTCTATTTGTGAACGTACTGTTTCATACCACTGTGCTGTGTGTGCAATATGTTTTTTAAAAACTGCTTGGGTTTTTTTTAGTTTATTTGTGTTTTTAAATGTCATTTACATGATAATGGACTCCATCTGAAACCGCACGCTTCCCAATTACTTCCCATTGCAATTCAAGCAGCTGAATACAATTACAATACACGATGCAGGGCTGTCTACATGGCGTTAACAGAACAGAGTGACGTTTAGTTGACTCCCAGTTTCTCAGTGGACTGTCACTGTGCTAATGGTGACTGTTACAGGTGTTAGCACCAGGGATGGGAGACACCTTTATTTACTGAATAAACACACACAAGCAGCACAGAGGAATCTAAAGCAAGTCCCGGCAGGGTGTTTTCATCGTTGTTTTATTATCGTTCTCCACAGCACACTGGATGGTCAATGAGTTTTTTTTTTTTTTACAAACAAACACACACTTTTATGCCCCTGATTGATTCTGGATACGTCTCTATAGGTTTTCCTCATCCTCAATTCTGACAAAGAGAGGTTCTTTAAGATATGTTAGCATTTCAACAGATCCTGCCCTGCCCAGACTGTAAAAAACACACAGCAAACCCTGTCTAATCCAGCCCCTCTACAGACCAATCACACCCCTATTGAAATGAACGGAGTGATCCACTCTACAATCCGGAACCTGGCTATTCTAGAATCCGGCATGATTCCAGAACACCGGCTCATGGGACACTCATTTCCACTTTCATTTTGTTTAGGTACAGTATTAGATTTTCCAGTACCTCTGTAAACTGCACATATTATATATAATCCGGCACAATTCTCCGGTCCCAAGCGATGCTGGTAGGCTGTACTGCACATGTATTATAAGGTATAACTGGGGCTTGAACTTTGTGGTTTTTATTTTCCAAATCTCTACCTCCCTTTAAATGTTAATTAGTCGTTGTTAAGCTGTCTCTGCATCGTAATAAAGAGACAACTACTAATTAAAGACTGGGGTTAAGATATTTCTTTTCTTTGCTATAAATCAAGAAGATTTTAAATGCTGGACTTGCTATATCAGTGTACACTCTGTACTGGGTATTTTATGCTGAATAGAAAATATGTTGGGACAACTCTGTTATTATTATTAGTTTATTTAGCAGGTCCAGTGGTTAAAGAAAAGGGCTTGTAACCAGGTGATCCCCGGTTCAAATCCCTCCTCAGCCACTGACTCATTGTGTGACCCTGAGCAAGTCACTTAACCTCCTTGTGCTCCGTCTTTCGGGTGGGATGTAATTGTAAGTGACTCTGCAGCTGATGCATAGTTCACACATCCTAGTCTCTGTAAGTCGCCTTGGATAAAGGCGTCTGCTAAATAAACTAATAATATACAACTCTGTTAAACGAGTGAAAATAACAAAAGCACAACAATAAACTGGGCGACTGCAAGAATGAAATTAGGATCAGCGATGAGCAATTAACCTAATTTGTCACGTCTGTTTGAAATAAAACTTAAGCGAAACAGAATGAGTGTTCTGATGCTCGTACTCCTAATCGCTTTTAAGAATTTATCAGCAGGTATTAAACAAATATGTTAATTATTGTGTTGATTTCAATGTTTTAAAAAGCGATTGGAAGAATATTTTGGCAGTGAAGATGTCAGCGCCCAGGATGAGAGGAAAATTGGCTTCCAGTCGGCTTTTAAAGAACTCAGTTAATTACCATTGATTGGTGCGCAGTTGTAAACAGAGGGAAGGACAGCTTTTCTTGTTTTGAAATGAACACGTTAATGAATGGATTTGTTTAGTATTGGACACTAAATACTTCTTAAAGGCAATTCCGAGTGTCAGCACCCTCTACTAACAATGTAACAGGAGATCATCTTTGAATAAACGCTTTGACTAGAAAAAAACTTTGTGAAAACGTTTGTAAAATGAAGTGTTTCCTTCTTCGTTCCAGCCCCTTCATCCTGTGAGCGCTGTGTGGCCGTGCCCCCCGTCAGCGCCCCCTAGGAGAGGCGGGTGGCGAGGGAGCTCTTCGTCTGAGCTGGGGTACCCCCCCCTCCCAGGGGAGCCCAGCGGGTACGCCCCTCTCTCACACCCCTCCCTGCAAGACAGAGAGACGAGGATCAAGAAACACACTGAACACACCAGCCATACCACACGGACAGAGCAGGAGAAGGTACTTTTAATAAGTAATCTGTTATTCTTACAAATTGTTAGTTACATTGACTTATTACTTTGAAAAACATGTTACAGTTACAGTTACAAATAGCTACTTCTCAGGCACAGTTTACATTTTAAAGAGTTTTTTTTTGTTAGTTTGGTCAGACTGCAGCTCGTAATATTCTCTGCAGATCCAGCTATCGAACCCCCTCGTTCCCTCCTCTAGCAAGATGCTGTTCAAGTGACATGTAAGGTTTGACTTGTACTGCTGAAGCGCTTTCTGGTTTCATGCATTAGCCGTAGCCCTTTTTTTAAAATGTAACTAAAACTACGTTATTATGTCACAAATGTAACGCATTACCACATTCCGTTACTAGAACCATTACAGTTACAAGGTCCTGAAAAATGTAATGAGATTACAGTAATGCGATTACAGTAATGAGTTACATGTAATGAGATTACAGTAATGAGATTACAGTAATGAGTTACATGTAATGAGATTACAGTAATGTGATTACAGTAATGAGTTACATGTAATGAGATTACAGTAATGAGATTACAGTAATGAGTTACATGTAATGAGATTACAGTAATGAGTTACATGTAATGAGATTACAGTAATGAGATTACAGTAATGAGTTACATGTAATGAGATTACAGTAATGAGTTACATGTAATGAGATTACAGTAATGAGATTACAGTAATGAGTTACATGTAATGTGATTACAGTAATGAGATTACAGTAATGAGTTACATGTAATGAGATTACAGTAATGAGATTACAGTAATGAGTTACATGTAATGAGATTACAGTAATGAGATTACAGTAATGAGTTACATGTAATGAGATTACAGTAATGAGATTACAGTAATGAGTTACATGTAATGTGATTACAGTAATGAGTTACTCCCAAACACTGCTTATTGAGTTTCTACTGCTTTACCATGCTTACACTGTGATTTTACTATGGGACTCTTCTATAAGGGTGATGTCAAGGGCTTTACAAGAAGCAAAGTCATTATCTTCAACTGTGAAGTCAAGTAAATGACGTCACAATCGGTCACCTATCCTGACGCTGTTCTCTTGAGTAACCTTTCCCCTCTCTTCAATGAGAACCACAATGGACTGAAGAAAGATTGTTCAAGAATAGAAAACTAATACTTTTAACTGGACAGTTACAGACTGTGAGCATCTGTGTATAGTGTATATGAACAGCGAGATCGACAGACATACAGACAGACATGCAGACAGTGTGCCTCAATATAACGTCTGCTATGCTTCTGTGTGTGTTCTGTGTGTGTTCTGTGTGTGTTCTCTGTCATTCTCCAGTGGAACTAGTCCAACAAAACAAAAACAACCCCCACCCCGAGAGCTGAATTCCTGAAGTGATGCAGTTTGAAAAGTGACCACTAGGAGGTGCAGCAGGGCTCCTCACCTGCCCCTGTCAGTGTCCCACTCTCTCTTTATTAGGGCTCCTCACCTGCCCCTGTCAGTGTCCCACTCTCTCTTTATTAAGGCTCCTCACCTGTCCCTGTCAGTGTGCCGCTCTCTCTGTTAGGGCTCCTCACCTGTCTCTGCCTTCGGCAGCCCGGTCTCTCTGCCGCCGGTTCTTGAACCAGTTGCTGACCTGTGTGGCGGTCAGCCCCGTGACTCCGGCCAGCTCGCGCTTCTCTCTCGGGGAGGGGTAGGGGTTCAGAGAGTAGCACTCCCTCAGGACACTGCGTGATCTCTCCTGGGAGGGAGGGAGGGAGGGAGGGGGAAGGGAAGGGAGGAAGGTGAGAGGGAGTAGGGGAGAGAGGGAGGGGAAAGAAGGAGAGGGAGAGAGGGAGCAGGTGAGAGATAACCATTATAATAATAATAATAATAATAATAATAATAATAATAATAATCACTGTATTATATATATAGAATTTATATACACTGGAGGTTCAAAGTATAGTATCCAAGACTACAGCTATGGACAAAAGTTTAGCATCACTCTTCAGAATTAACAAATTGTGCTTCATAAAGTTGAATGAAACCTGTTGAATAATGTTACGTTAACACATTGAATTGCATACCACTTTAAACTTAACGAAAACCTGACAAAAACAGAAAAATGTGGTATTTCAAAATCTAACATGAAATACCGTTAGGATCATGGCTTTTGGTAGACTTTTACAATATAATTTAGTAGTTTCTTTGACTGCATGATGTTAAATAAAATATCTAAATTATGTTCATACAGTTGTTTTTATTATTATTATTATGGCTCAATCCTAAAATTCTAGGTGATGCAACACTTTTGTCCAGAGCTGTATTATTGACACCAGGGCTGTAGTGAGTAAGGGGTGTGGTAGCACAGGACACACATGCCCCGCCCCGTCGTGGTGCTAGGCTGCACAGCAGTTTGCATGTATTTGCATGTTGACATGTTCAGTCTGGGCTCGGCTCGCTCTCTCTCATTTGGTTTGCTAATCAGGGGCTTGTGATCGGCAGCTGTTTTAGAAACTCTGTTAAATAATCTCACAAAACCAAAAGCATCAGTTTCAGTGTGCAGCATTGCTCAGGGCTGGGGATCACTAGACAGTCCTGCCAGCGCAGTGCTGTGATCCAGAGCAGCAGACACACACACAGCCGACTCGTATTCAATACACAGGCGGGTATCAGACACACAGGCGACTCGTATTCAACACACAGGCGGGTATCAGACACACAGGCGACTCGTATTCAACACACAGGCGGGTATCAGACACACAGGCAACTTGTATTCAACACACAGGCGGGTATCAGACACACAGGCGGGTATCAGACACACAGCCGTCTCGTATTCAACACACAGGCGGGTATCAGACACACAGACGGGTATCAGACACACAGACGGGTATCAGACACACAGGCGACTCGTATTCAACACACGGATGGGTATCAGACACACAGGCGGGTATCAGACTCACAGACGGGTATCAGACACACAGGCGACTCGTATTCAACACACGGACGGGTATCAGACACACAGGCGGGTATCAGACTCACAGACGGGTATCAGACACACAGGCGACTCGTATTCAACACACAGGCGGGTATCAGACACACAGGCGGGTATCAGACACACAGGCGACTTGTATTCAACACACAGGCGGGTATCAGACACACAGGCGGGCATCAGACACACAAAGCGACTCAGTATTCAACACACAGGCGGGTATCAGACACACAGGCGACTCAGATTCAACACACAGGCGGGTATCAGACACACAGGCGACTTGTATTCAACACACAGGCGGGTATCAGACACACAGGCGGGCATCAGACACACAAGTGACTCGTATTCAACACACAGGCGGGTATCAGACACACAAGCGACTCGTATTCAACACACAGGCGGGTATCAGACACATAGGCGACTCGTATTCAACACACAGACACGGGTATCAGACACACAGGCGGGTATCAGACACACAGGCGACTCAACATTCAACACACAGGCGGGTATCAGACACACAGACGGGTATCAGACACACAGGCTCATTATTCAACACACATTCAGACACACAGGCGGGTATCAGACACACAGGCGCCTCGTATTCAACACACAGGCGGGTATCAGACACACAGACGGGTATCAGACACACAGGCGGGCATCAGACACACAAGCGACTCGTATTCAACACACAGGCGGGTATCAGACACACAGGCGACTCGTATTCAACACACAGGCGGGTATCAGACACACAGGCGACTTGTATTCAACACACAGGCGGGTATCAGACACACAGGTGACTTGTATTCAACACACAGGCGGGTATCAGACACACAGGCGGGCATCAGACACACAAGTGACTCGTATTCAACACACAGGCGGGTATCAGACACACAAGCGACTCGTATTCAACACACAGGCAGGTATCAGACACATAGGCGACTCGTATTCAACACACAGACGGGTATCAGACACACAGACGGGTATCAGACACACAGACGGGTATCAGACACACAGGCGACTCGTATTCAACACACAGGCGGGTATCAGACACACAGGCGTCTCGTATTCAACACACAGACGGGTATCAGACACACAGGCGGGTATCAGACACACAGGCGACTCGTATTCAACACACAGACGGGTATCAGACACACAGACGGGTATCAGACACACAGGCGACTCGTATTCAACACACAGGCGGGTATCAGACACACAGGCAACTCGTATTCAACACACAGGCGGGTATCAGACACACAAGCGGGTATCAGACACACAGACGGGTATCAGACACACAGGCGACTCGTATTCAACACACAGGCGGGTATCAGACACACATGCGACTCGTATTCAACACACAGGCGGGTATCAGACACACAGGCGTCTCGTATTCAACACACAGGCGGGTATCAGACACACAGGCGGGCATCAGACACACAAGCGACTCGTATTCAACACACAGGCGGGTATCAGACACACAGGCGACTCGTATTCAACACACAGGCGGGTATCAGACACACAGGCGACTTGTATTCAACACACAGGCGGGTATCAGACACACAGGTGACTTGTATTCAACACACAGGCGGGTATCAGACACACAGGCGGGCATCAGACACACAAGTGACTCGTATTCAACACACAGGCGGGTATCAGACACACAACCGGGTATCAGACACACAGACGGGTATCAGACACACAGGCGACTCGTATTCAACACACAGGCGGGTATCAGACACACATGCGACTCGTATTCAACACACAGGCGGGTATCAGACACACATGCGACTCGTATTCAACACACAGACGGGTATCAGACACACAGGCGACTCGTATTCAACACACAGGCGGGTATCAGACACACAGGCGACTCGTATTCAACACACAGGCGGGTATCAGACACACAGGCGGGTATCAGACACACAGGCGACTCGTATTCCACACACAGGCAACTCGTATTCATCACACAGGCGGGTATCAGACACACAGCCGACTCGTATTCAACACACAGGCGGGTATCAGACACACAGACGGGTATCAGACACACAGGCGACTCGTATTCCACACACAGGCAACTCGTATTCATCACACAGCCGACTCGTATTCAACACACAGGCGGGTATCAGACACACAGGCGACTCGTATTCAACACAGAACTGTGGGACATATTCCCTGAATATGATAATAATACATGAACGTGTATTAGAAATGTAACTGGATTCATTAATGAAACTGTGTGTCTTAAGAAAAAGGGCCCTTTGGTTCCTGGCAGACAGACTGAACTATGTGACCAACTGATTAGAGGACCGGCGCCTGAACTGGATTAGACTGAGCGGACAGTTGAATTATGTACAGATAATTCACATGTGCAATAACCATTGTTTTGATGCAAGGAAGACATAAACTAGTGATGTCCCAGTGGAAAAGGACATTAAAACATCAGAGGACAGTGAGTTTAAAAAAAGGCAAGATACACAAATGATCTCATGAAAGTGGCTATCTAGCAGAGTGAGAAAGACTATAAATATCCAAGCAAAACTCAACATTTTGCACTCCACATCGAATACTAAACAAGGTGCTGTCACTCTGCTACGCAAAAGGTGCAACTCCGGGACTCTGCCTAAAAACAGAATCAAGACGGCACTCTGCCTGAAAATGGACCCAAGAAGAGGAAGCAAGCTGCAAGCGAGTCAACGACCACAAGCAACGAGACTGAGGCTCGGCTGGAGGACTGCCGTAAAACTTAAATTCCAGTTTCACTTTCCTTTCATGGAACTAAATTAATTAATTGTAACACATTCACATAGAATTGAACTGTTAATTATTTAGTTTGCACACTTTGAGTGTGAAATAACTTTTAGTGAAACTTGATGAAGTAACTATAAGTAATCTACCTCATATTGTTGTATGAAGAATTTCTTTAAAAGTAAACTTGACATATCCTTAATCTATATACCATTAATAAGCTTAATGTGATATATTCTAAGATTGTCTGCAACATTTCAGTCGAGGCTGTGTGCTTGGATGTGGGCGTGTGTGTGTGAGCAAGCTACAAGCTACGTCACAGCCTGCTCGAGCTGCAGCTTGTGTGTGAGGAGACAGGCGGTGTCATATTTCAATTGCCTGCTAGCCAGCATGAGTGTAGTGAGAGTTTTTTGACTTGGATTTGTGCTTACAGCCTAAGAGATTTACTTTCTGACTTTTCTGATTTCTGTTTAATATTTGTGTACTTAATAAAATACTATTGTTGATTAAACATTCACTATGTGTGTTCATAGTAAATCCTCGATCTTTGTAACACGTCAATTAAATACTATTAATAACTGAACTAATCAACCCAGATAAACATTAAATGATCAATTATTGAATTGTTCCTACACAGCCGACTCGTATTCAACACACAGGCGGATATCAGACAACACCAGAGACACTGAAGACACGCTTTTATATTTAGTGTTATATTAAATAATAAATGAAGACAACACCAGTCATTTGTTAGAAACTGGAGATAGAATGATAGAGAAAGGGACGGGGAGAAAGAGAGGGGAGACAGGGAGAGAGTGTGATAGAGAAAGGGATAGAGTGTGAGAGTGATAGAAAGTGTGAGAGTGAGCGAGTGAGCCGGTACCTTGAAGCAGTAGCTGGTCTCCTCCCCGTCCCAGATGGTGAGGGGCAGGGGGTGCTTCCTGCGCACGCGGTACTTGCCGACGGCCCCCAGGGGTCGGCCCCTAAGCCTCTCTGCCTGCAGGTAGTGCGCTCGGAACCACAGCTGCTGCAGGGCGGGGTGGCTGTGGGGGGAGAAGGGCCGGCTCTGCAGCAGACGGTACAGCTCCCCGAACTCCCCGCAGTGAAACGCCAGCAGAGCCCGCACCTTCAGCACGCTCTCATCATGCTGCAGCCAATCACAGGCCGGCAGGGAGCACAGGAAGTGCCCCAGCCGCTCCATACTGCCCCCTCTCTGCAGCACCTTGCACACGCAGACCACCTGCTCCAGCGTGAACGGCGGGGGGGACATTGCAGGCTCCAGGGTACGAGGGGGGCTGTTTGGTTTCTTCTGTTTCTTCTTTGATCCACAGAGTCCAGGGTTAGCTTGTTTGTTTTCTGCTTGTAGCTCATAGACTCCAGGAACCAAATTGTTTTTTTCTTTAAATTATATTAAAATATATTTATTTACAGGTGTGTTCTTTCAAGAGTGATCCACAGAGTTCAGTGCAGCTCACACAGAATCCAAGATCCACATTATTATCTCCTCTCCTCTTTTCCAGCTCTGCTGCTTCAGAGTAGCAAACAGGACAACAACATCCAGAAATAGAGTCTGAGTTTGACACGTTGTTTGAGTGGCTCAGTAAAAAAGGTAGTTTTGAACTGTAGTTGACTGCTTCAAAAAGCTGAGGTAAGACTGCAGCTCAGAGTCCCAGAGACAAGGAGAGAAACAAGCCTGATCTGACCCGATCAAACCTGCTTGCCCTTCTGAACTGGAACTGTGAGGTACAGACAGGCAGGCACACATTGAGAGAAAGACATAGAGAAAGACAGTCAGGTATAGCAGGCCTCAGGTATAGTGTCCCAGGCCTCCTCCCTCGTTCCTGGTTTCTGGTTCAGACCCGTCGCTCGTCTTCGGTTCTTGCTCACTGATCTCCTCACCTGCCTTCCCTGCCGGCTGTTTATTGGATCTCTGGCGAGCGGCAGGGTGACCCCGGGGTCTGGTTTCACCCCCCGGGTAACCTGATCCAGTGAGGAGGGGGGGGGCATTCTCCCTGTCCCAGCGCTCCACTCCAGACTCTGTTATGCAAAGCTGGATTTGACTGTGAAGTCACAGCATTGTCAGTCCATTCAACACCCTGCAAACTGCCTTCCTCTCTCACTCCTCCTCTATCAGTCAAATCCAGCTTTGCATAACAGTGCCTGCAGTGAGCCTGGAGTGGAGCTTTGTTTGTTTTTTGTTGTCGGGTGCTTGGTGCGATAATAGCATTTGCAAATCCTCAGATTAGATTTTATTTGCAGTTGGGGGATCTTACACTATCCCCTCACTCCTCTCTCATACTATCCCCCCTCTCATTCTCCCTTCATAGTGAAATGAGGTCCGCAGAAAAGCAGCTTAATCAATTTAAGGTCAACTGGACAGAGTCACTGATATCGATGCGATCACACAGATAAATGGATCGGTCTTGTGTCAAGAGATAAACATCTCAATATGGTAACATCTAATTGAAATATTCTCACACTCTCAGCAAATCAGCAATCAGTCCAAGTGTGTTGGTTTGTAGAGGTACACACACACAAGCACACAGACAGACACGCACACATACAGACAGACACAAAGACAGGCAAGGCTGTGTCTGGTAGCGTTTTTTAAATTTTTATTATAATAATACAGTAAAATGGTTTAGAAAAATAAAACAACCTTTGAGTACAAAAATGGAAGACATAAAAATATTCACACTGCCCCTCTTTCCCTTTGTTCAGAAACAGAAGCTGGCCGGCTGATCTTTGGTATCATGGTGCTGTCGGGGGGGGGGGTTGGGGAGTGCAGCAAAGCATAAAAACAGGCAGGCAGGCACAGCTCTATATGCAGAGAGAGAGAGTGAGAGAGAGGAATCATACACCTGAACACACCCTGCGGGTCTCAGTCCCGGGCCCCTCTCTCTCTCCCCCTCCAGATCGGAACCCAGGCCTGCAGAGGAAAGTGAAAGGCAGAAATGAGAGGCTGGTGAATTAGCCTGCTGTCTGTCCGCAACACCTCGCCCCCCAGATTGGATCCCAGGCTTCCAGAGGAAGGTGAAAGGAAGGAGTGAGAAGCTTGTCTGTGCCTCTTAGCCCCCATCGTCTGCGAACTTCTCAAAAGGACAAAATGCAAACCACTTGTTTAGGACAACAGTGCGAGCCGTGAACTGAAACCCATGTTTCCATGTACAGATCTGAGACAGAGCGTTAGCTACAGCAGTCTAATAATGCTGCATTCGAGACACTGGCTTCACATTTCAATATATACTGCTCACAAAAATCAAAGACGGTACACGTGGGGGTCACAGGCGTCTTCCCAGGGTGCACCAGAGGTGTCTGTAGGGTTTAGGTCGGGGGTCATCGAAGGCCATAGTAAATGATTGATTTGGTGCTGCTGAAGGAAATCAGTCTGGCGCTGTCATCCATGAAGATGAAGCCTCGTCAATGCCGCTGTGCAAATGGGACAACTACTGGTAACGCATTGTGTTGTCAAGGTAGGCCTGTCCCGAGACTCCCCCTCCTTTCGTGGTGATCCCAGCCCACACTATAACCACCCCTCCTCCATACCTATCATGAGGTACCACGTTGCAGTGAGCGTGAAGCTCCCCACTGCAACGCAAACACGTGTCCTCCCATCTTTGAAGTCAAGATGAAACTTTGATTCATCAGATCACAAGGCACTGGCCCAATTTGACCCCAGATGGTTACGGCATCATTGAAGTGGAGCCTGATGGTGGTGGTTCATCAAAGGAAAAGGATACATACCATGGCTCTGTCTGTGATTTATGACTGTCTGGATAGATACATTGGAGCCAGCATCTTGACAGAGTTGTGGCATTTCTAGTGTGATGTCTCAAACCTGAATGGATGAGTCTTCTATCTTGTCTGCCATTGGTCACTTTTGGCCGCCCATTTCGAGGTTTATTGGCTGTCCGACCAGCCTGTCTGTACTTCATCCACAATTTGCTGACCACAGCGCAATGATCTGCAGGTACCATGCACAGAGAAACTGCAGTTCTGCCTCAGGTGCCTCCATTGAACCGTGATCGGGGGCAGGTGTGCCCATCATGGTCGGCAGGGCAACGGCCTTGGAGCAGGGGCAATACACAAACTGTTTCATTTGAATATTTGACATTCCAAGAATATGCTTAACTTTTTGTGAGCAGTATATTTTATATTTGAGCTTGGGAGTTTTATTATTTTGGGGGGCGGGTGTGGTTAGTCATTTCCCTTAAGGCAGCACACATGAGATGAACTTGAACCCGCTATGGGGGTGGGGGTTCCTAATACAGTGGCCGACGTGTTGCAAGACCATGACCCTCTCCTTCATCTCAGCAGAACATCAAGGTTACATATAAATGCTGCTGTCTGTCTGCCCCTTACAGGAGCGCTGGCGAAGGCTTTCACATCCGCTGCGCCTCTTACCGTCTGCAACACAGCTTGCTTTTTTTTTTTTTATTATATTATTGCTCTCGATTAAACATAAAATCCAGGGCTACGGATTATCAATCAAATTGATCCCCATTTTCTCCCCAATATAATATGTAAATAAAACAAAGTAGTGAATTCCAGGGATCTGTGGATTTGAAAGCCTTGGTCCAGCCTCTGTTTGAAATTAATTCGTTTGACCCCCACCTCCTCCTCCTCGTCATCATCCTCCTTTCTTTATAGAAACGTAACAGAGAGTAAACAGTGCACCCCACTTCATGGGACAGGGGGTGTGGAAGGCACTGGTATTTACAGGAATATTCAGTTTCACTTACAAACAGAAACAAAATAACAACAATAATAACAACAATAATAATAATAATTTGAATACAAAAATCCCTAGTAAGTTAGTTGGAAGTGTCTTTGCATAGAGTGCTGTTGCTATTTACAGGTAGTGTTTGCTCCTCTCTAGTGCTATTGTAGTAAACGTGTGGACAGCTGAGAGACGGGCAGGATAAAGGAGAGCAGAGTTGAATCACTGGGTCAATTGCAACAGACTAAAAGAGTCCCCCAGCTGCGTATTAAAATGTTTCTCAATTGCAACAAACCCAAAGTAACCGCTGCTGCCCTCTAGGATACTAAAGGCCTGGTCACGTGGGCGACTTTTGTCGACGGCAAAAAGGGGGACAGATGTTACCGGTTTGTCGCTTGGTGTGACCACCCTGGTCAACACCCCCGCGACATCGGTCCCACTTTAGGACGATGTTCTATTTTTCAGGCGACACGAGGGCAACATTTTCAAACCAGCCAATCAAATTTGATAGTTGTGTCACATGATAGTAAGGATATAGACAGCGTAAGTCAGCCAGACAGCGGATATGGTACATTCCGATTCCTGCATTTCATCCAATTAATTATATGTAGGCTTATACATTGGCTATTTATGTCGTTTAATTGGGATACAGTATTTTCAAATGATGAAGGGATATTGCTTTTCAGAGCAAGACAGGTTCGTGTAGCACAGTGCAGTGAGTACTTGATTAAGCTGTGACTTGCGTGAACCACATTGAACTCTTGAAGGAGTCTCCTCCTGTGGTTTCTCAGGCTGCTGTTGCAAAGAAAGTTGGTGTGTCAACATCACAGGTGCGATTCATTTTGTTTAGGAAAAAAAAAAACAGATTTGTATTTTAAATGATGTATTTAACATTTAATCATAATGCAATGTGATTTCAAACTTTTCATTAAGAATCAAAAAAAGTGTTTCTAAGGTTGTCCTCTCATTTAACTGGGACAGCCGCTTATTCGGGAGATTTTTCGACTGTACAGTGTGTGTGTGGATAAGCGAATGTTAATGTCCACGATTACAATAACACATTTAAGCGATGAATAAAATTCTACAATAATAAAATCTGTGTACCATATTTTTTAAATGTTTTATTTTAAGTTAATTTGCTGTGTATGCAGCATGGCTGTCATTCCTATATCAACTCCAAACCATAACATCTTTCCTTTTAACAGCAAACGAAGTGGAGAAAATTAAAAAAAACCTCAGGTCTGCCTTCCTGCTCTTGTTTAGGATAATGATACCGATATATTTATTATGTAGACCTACTAACTAAATAATTCTACTAATGTACACATTTTTATTTAATTAAGAAGGAACTACATAATGTAATTAGTACATTTTTATATCGTAGTCTCCCTTCGCAGCATGCTTATGTCTCGTGTCAAAAGCGTGCATTATGATTGGGTTGCATTGCATTGTTCAGCCTCTTACACAGATGTATTTAATGTGCTGCTGTATCTCCCTCTCTGGAAAGGCTTCATTAAACCTGCTTACAGGTGGACTCCACACAGCGTGCGCTGCCTGCAGAATCGCTGTGGAATCCTTTCAGCCATCCTCCACAGTTTCAATAAAATCTTTTACACTCTATGAAATAAAGGTTTTATTCCATTGTATAATTTTGCACACGACTACTGGCCACGACTGCCTTCATACGATATACTGAGAATTTAAGCTTTTATAGGCTATACCAGAAACATGTAATTAACATTTCTGATTCGATTTACACATTTGGTCCTATAAACCAATGCGTTTGTTTTGTGTGTGAATTAAATAATGAGGACTAATACAAGTTTTGTTTATCCTCCAACGCAGCTTCATTCATTTTGGTGGTGTTTTAAGAAAATTAGATTACACGTGTGAATTTGGTTTAATTTAATGGGAAAATATTCTGATGCAATTCAGCCTTAGTATTTACTTTCGTGCGTAAATACATTTCCGTTCATCATTTTCTTAAGTTCAAAAAATGTAAATTAAAAAACAATAATTAAGATGTTAGGTTTCTTAAAAAAAATAAAAAAATAAAAACATGTCGATCTTGTAACGAAAACTAACACACTTAAAATATGATTAGGGCTTCTGTTTTTCGGGTTTTATTAATTGTATTTTTCGGTGCTTATTTTTTTAGCTATTTTCGAGTTTTATGTCGTTTTTTTGGAGGGCTTTCATTTTTGATATCCTGTATGAAATTAGTGTTTTCGATTACTTTCCAAAATGATTGAGTGTGTTTTTTTTTTTCTGTCAAATTATGTATAGTAGTAAATCGACAGTACTTGCACACTTAAATTGTACCTTCTTTCCACAACGAAATCCCTATGGTCACGGGCACATTCTTCTGGGGTTTTTGTGTGGAGGCATTTTTGTACATTTCTCCACAATTCTGTTTTAAATCCTCCGTGTCTTAACTGTAATACAGCTTGAAACCCTGTTAATAAGCCTCCATCCTGATTGTAATCTTGTTTTAAATCTCGCAAGCAGAGTCTCCAATAGAAATGTAGGAATGTGCTGTCATTCAGTAGTTGGGGCAGGTTTAAAGTATTGAGAACGAATCAATGATAGATACAAGTCAGGAAGGCGGGACATTGCCCAGCAGCACAGGGAAATGTATTTATTATTATTTCTGTTGTAGGTTTTCTTTTTTAATGAGAATAGCGTAAAGTCAACATGAATTGATTAACCATTTCCACAGTTTTTACGGTGCTTTCCTGTGCGGTTTATTGGTTATCCACCGATTTAATTTTTGTTTTGTATCGGGGGTGTTTTATCGGTTAAAACTGAAAACCAGAAGCCCTAAATATAATTAGCTGGAACCAATCACTCAGATCTTGAGCCCACCCCCCTTCAGTTCCTGTTTGGTAGCACACTACAATAAAGAGCTTAACCCTGAGCTCCGTACCATAGCTGGGGATCAGCTCGTCCCCAACTTTGTTCCCCATCTTTTTTCATTGCAATTGGTACTAAGTTAGTAAGCAGCTGGGGATGATCCCGAGATGGTACCATATTAGCTAGTCCGCAACTTAGTATGCAGGTCCGTACTAAATCTCCAAGTTTGTTGCAATTGACCCACTGTGACTAAGAACTGAACTGTGAAAATACACGGAGGACAAAAACACACACACAGGGACATGGACACAGACACACACGCACACGTTGTCTTCTTCTCTAATGTAATTTGCGTAACAGACTCCATGGTTAGTCGACAAACGCTTTGCAACTGACAGCAGCCACACACACGGACAGACACAAAGACAAGTAGACAGAGATTCCTTTAAATGGGAGATTCAATCAAACAATGCAGCGAGACCGTGTCCCGCTGCACACTTGTCGTGAATAAAATGAATCGGAAATGTCCCAACCCAGTCTCTCCCATTGACCTTGTGGGACAGTATGCTAGCTGTCTTGCTTGCTCATTAAAATCTCTTGCGTGAATCTGAAGAAGGGTCGAGTATCTGTTCAGGGACATCAACATATTTTACGAGCAAGAAAAGCAAGGGCTCTGAGTAGTAGTGGGGGAGTACAGCGAGTACCCAGTGTTAATCTGGACTGGGTTAAACCCCGGGTTGTCACAGGTGGGGTCTGTAGTGCTAATCCCATATTATCCAATGTTAATCCGGACCATAATCCTATTGTGTAAAATGACCTCTTTAGCTCATATCTATTGAAAGGGACCTTTATCAATGGAGACTGTCCTTTCTAGTGTGGTGACAGCGCTCGCTCATATTCACTGCCCATCCGGATAGACAACGACTCCTCTCCAGTTTATGCTTCTAGGTCCTTTTCAATGGGACTATAGTGAAACAGGTTTTTCTAATCTCAGATTATCCACTCTAAATCCATACATGATAAATCATTTTTATTTTATATACCAGGTCCCTTTCAAAGAGGTTTTGCTAATCTCATATACTCGCTGTTAATCCAGATTGAAATCCCATCGCGATGCGGACTAGATTACAACCCATATCTGCAGAGATGGAGACTGTAGTGAAACAGGCTTTTCTAATCTCAGATCATCTGATACTAATCTCATAATCGTATTGTGTAAAGAAACATCTTTCATTTATACTCCTATGATCCTTTTCAATGGAGGCTGTCCTTTATAGTGTGGTGGCAGCTCCTACTCTGCTCAGCTCCCCGCTGTCCAGTTTATATGTCCAAGTCCTTTTGGAAGGGACTGTAGTGAAAAGGTTTTACTCACTTGAGATGCACACAGTAAATCCATGCTGAAATCCCCTGTGATAGAGAGTCCTCTTTGGATTGTTACCCAGGTCTGCAGAGATGGAGACTCTAGTGAAGCAGGTTTTGCTAATATCAGATTAAAAGCTGTAAATCAGGATTCAAATCCGTACATGATGAATCCTCTTCAGTTCGCATGGCCAGATCCCTTTCACTAGTCATGTATAGTGTTGTGGCTAGTGCTGCATAAACCGATTGTTGGATTATTGAGATCGAGTTCCACAGGTGAGGGTCGCTGCTGTTGATCGGGCAATTTACCATTTCAAGTGAAACAAGTGAAGAAACAACTGCTTGGGTTTGTATGGATTTCTGTTCTCCACAGAGTAAGAAAAGCAGCGATCACCACAAACCCAAGCAGCTGTTTCTTCCCTCTGAATGGTATGAGCCCGATCGACACCAGTGACCCTCACCTAACTGTCAGCACCTGATTTCATTGGCGAGCTTCATCCTATTAATCGGTTCGTGCAGCACTAGTGCTGGCCGCTCTCGTTCATCTCAGATACTCACACTTAATCTGGATTACAATCCCATCACCATAGAGACGTTTCTTTAGTTCACATACCCAGGTCTGCCTGGAGTTTATCCAATGTTAATCCGGACTGCAATCCCATTGAGAACAGTAACTGTGAAGAACTCGCCAATCTCCTGACGAAGGAATATCTGTTCAGTCCCCACCCCAGGGGCCCTCTCAATGGAAACTGCACTTCAAAGAGCCGGCTAATCCCAGATACAGTCCAGTCTGGGTGGAGACGCCTCCCTCCTACAGCCCCAGATCCACGTCGACAGGGACAGGCTGCAGCTGAGTCAGCACCTTGGCATCGCACTCCATGTCTTCAGGCTCCTCTGCACCCCCGCCGCCCGCCCTGCCCCCCAGGAGTAGATCCTCCCCCCCGGCCAGGCTCAGCAGACCCCTGGGCTCTCCCTCACCCTCACCCAAGTGATCCCCCTTCCTCAGCTCCAACAGAGCAGCAGCGCCAGGCTGGGAGGAGGGGGGAGAGCTGGGCAGGCTCCACACTACCTGGGGGAGCTGGGAGGAGGGTGAAGAGCTGGGCAGGCTCCACACTACCTGGGGAAGCTGGGAGGAGGGTGAAGAGCTGGGCAGGCTCCACACTACCTGGGGGAGCTGGGAGGAGGGAGGAGAGCTGGGCAGGCTCCACACTACCTGGGGGAGCTGAGAGTTCGAGACTGGGAGGTGGTGGTGGTGGCTGCTGGTGCTTACTGGGGTGAGGGGAGCTCCCAGTCCAGCGGCAGGGCTGGGAGGGGGGAGCGTGGAGGGAGCTCCGGCAGGGTACAGGTTGGCAGAGTTTATGAAGGTGACGGAGCCGTCTGTCTGAAACGCTGAGACAGAGGAGGTGGGGCTGGAGTAAGAGGAAGAGGGAGTCAGAGAGATCACCCCAGATACCGGGGCTGGGCTCGGGGAGAGGACCGGGGTGAGGAGCAGACCCCCGGAGCTGGGCTCCTGTTTGAGGGGCAGGGTGGGGGAGGGGAGCAGCATGCCAGCGGGGAAGGTGGCAGTCAGGATGAGCCTGCCAGGCTGGAAGGACACGCCCGTCAGGAAGGTGCTGCCCCCTGCTGGATTACTCAAGAGGAGGTTTCCTGGAACAGCAAGGGAGAGGAGACAGGCTAACGTGCAGGCCAGCGCCTTCACCAGGGTTATGAAACTAAACTGAGTCAAGCAGACCAGCGTTTGGGCTCCAGTGCCTTCACCAGGGGTATGAAACTAAACTGAGTCAAGCAGACCAGCGTTTGGGCTCCAGTGCCTTCACCAGGGTCATGAAACTAAACTGAGTCAAGCAGACAAGCGTTTGGGCTCTAGTAGGGGTGCTAAATTCTGTTTAATTTAATAAACATTTAAACTTTTAAAAATATATAGTTTAAACTTTAAAATAAAAACATGCCCCCCTCGATGTGCAGTCTCGACAGCAGGAGAAAACCGGAAGTCGGACATCTTGGGGGAAGTGCATTATCTGCAAGGGATCTGAGCATTTTAAAATATATAGCTTTCTATAAATTACAGCATAGATGTCTACAAATAGGTATTTTACATCTGCTTTTCAACTCTCCTTAAATGCAGTTGATACATGTTAATCCATTCGTGTATCTCAGTCACAACTGAAAAACATGTTAATAGTAAAATTGGTTTCATTTACAATTTTTTTCTGTGAAACCACTAAATGGGCTTTTAAATCGTAAGTCTTACTTTTTCATTTAAATGCCAAAGCGACTACTCTTCATTAATTTAACTGCAATTACTCGTCAGGAGGATTGTAATAGTGTGTCCAGCAAAACGCCTTATTGTTCATTCTAGCTTTAATAACGACTAGTCACTTATTAACATGTTGCGATATCGTATGTACGTGAAAAATGAAGGCTTGGTCTATTCAAAAGCCCATTAAGTTGTTTGACAGAAAAAAAATAACTAAATTAAATCAAATAAATTACTAAATTAAGCCCTATATATAAATAAATGTATATAAACAGTGAAGCAATATTAAATATTAGCATCGGCGGTACTATAATGGTCTGTTTTGATTAGAGGGCGAGCATTAATGGCATTATTATAGAAATGTTATGCAGTCTAATTATTGGTTAGGGCCTTCATCGGTGTTATTGAGATTATAGTCAAACAGACAAAACAGGGACGGAGGAAGGAGGGAAGGGAGACTCACCTTGAGCCCCAGAGGGCAGCTGGAACAGGCCTGGGTTAATGAGCTGCACCCCAGCAGAGGCTCCACCGGGTAACTGGAGAGGACTGGGAGTGCTGGGAGCGCTGGCCAGGATCTGCAGAGTGCCAGTAGGAGAGGAGAGAGAGACAGCCTGGGAACAGGGCACCACCTGGGGCAGGAAGAGGGGAGTAGAGGGGAGGTGGAGGAGGAGAGGGGGCAGGAGAGGGGCAGTAGAGGGGAGGAGAGGGGGCAGGGAGAGGGCAGTAGAGGGGAGGTGGAGGAGGAGAGGGGGGTAGAGGGGGTGGAGGAGAAGAGAGTGGGCAGGGAGAGGGGAACAATCTGCGAGGGGGTCTGTGGCAGTGTCTGGAGGGTGTGGATGGTCTGGGGGGGTCCTAGGAGGGGAGTGGGGGGGCTTCCTGCTCACCCTGTAGCCCTGCAGTGAGATGGAAGCTCTGGGGCTGGGCGAGGAGTGCAGGGCTGACTGGGGCTGCTGGAACAATCTGGGGGCAGGGGGAGAGGGAGGAGGATGAGGTGGGGAGCTGGGAGATGGGGATGCCCTGGATTGAGGGGACTACCTGCGGGAGGGACAGCAGGCCATGGGGGTTCACCTGAGAGGGCAGCGGCACTACCTGGCTGGACTGGGGGAGCTGGGCGGAGGGACAGGGGGCCAGAGGTTTGAGCTCCCCAGCTGGGCTGTGGAAGGTAGGGGTGACAGTCAGGGTGCTGGGAGGGGAGGGGGAGGAGGAGGAGGAGCAGGAGGTGGGGGTGGGGCTCTGCATGCCCGTCTGTAGCACTTCTGTCTTGGGGTGTCCCCCGTTCTGGAGGCCCGCGGGGCTGTGCTCCCTGAAGAAGGCAGAAGGCAAGCCCTTGCCCTCCCCGGCGGTGAGCAGGAGCGTGGGCAGGGGAGGCTCTGCCTCAGGCTGCCTGGCTCTGTTCAGCAGCAGGGGGTTGTCGACGGGGCTGAGGGTGAGAGTCTGCCCCTCCGCCAGGGCCAGCCCGTTGATGATCACACCCCCCGGACCCCCGTTCAGCACAAGCGGCTGGGCCCCGGGCCCCAGGAGGCCCCCTGTTCAGCAGGATGTGGCCCGCGCTGGCTTGGAGCACTGGGAGTGTTGGGATCTCCTCCGCCCCCCGGCTGGACTCGTCCTCTGTGCTGGGATTGCCGTCCGATTCGCTGCAGAGAGAGAGGGAGAGATTTAAAACAGGCCCCAATGCATGTTATCAGTTAATATGCACTGTCCACTCTGTCTCTACTACCAGTTAATATGCACTGTCCCCTCTGTCTCTTCTACCAGTTAACATTAGGGGTGCACCGATAATCGGTAGCCTATCGGCACAGCACCGATATAAGGGGAAAAAACACAATCGGCTATCTGCAGTTTTTGTTATTTTAGCCGATAATGTACACCGATATTCATGCTTGAATTTCGTGTGACCAAAATCCAATAAATACGTTTCAAAATAGCTGTGTGTGGGTTGTTTTTGTTGTTTGTTTTTTTTTAATATCTGAAGACAACAATAGGATAGCGAGTTGTGTGCAGAACAGACTTGATGTTACATTAAATCCAGCAATGATTATTCTAATGTTAAAAAAAAGGTTGAATCCTAAATAACACTGATAGTTTAAGTTGTTATTATTAGTAGTAGTAGTTTAGAGTACATGTAGCCTATACAGTTACCAGACTAACATTCACCCTACGTAATGCTTTCTAGTTGGTTTCAGGCTGACAAAACTGTAATAAATATAGGGGTATTTATTGTTCATAAGAAAATAGTATTAACCAGGCAAATTATTGTTCAAATGTAGCATCGATGAGCGGTTAGTTACAAAACTGCCTCTGCGATGTCTCTGCTCCGTCTCTCTCTCTCTCTTTGGTCCTCCTCCATAGCTCACTTGATCAAATCCTTAAATGTAAACAGTTTCACTGAAAAGCACTTTTTTAAAACCAAGACTACAGCAGCAACGACAACAATCTCCCTAACTTCCAAGGCGTTGTGGGCTCTCTAAACGTTAAGTGGGAATTACCTTTTGTAATTTGTGTTTATCTTGCTCTGTTTGTTTATCTTAATCTGCATTGGTTGTGGGTGTATTAGTCGACATTTTGAAGCTGGAATTGATTACTGTGCCGTCTTGTTTAGTAACAAATTAAAAATTTGACTGAATTTTGTAAGCGGATATTTTCATGATAAAGTGAACAATTGAAGTTGGGCTGCATTTTTAATCAGTGTATGCTTACAATAAGAATTTAACGAACGTTGTTGTGGTTGACATTGCGTAGGCTATTTTTTTTTTTACTGTACAGTACAGGTCGAAGTTTTAATATGCAATGTTTGACAGCAAGTGGCTATAAAAAATGCCACATTATATATTTTTTCTACAGAAGTGTTTTTACAAGTACACATGCAAAGTGTTATTTTGTGTGACTGTTGTAAAACAAATGTATAAATTGCTGTCAAGCACACCATATAATATTACGGTATTCTTTGTACTCATTTTCTGAAGTAAATGCAACAAGTAAACAATACCTGTTTGTTTTTATCATATATACAACAAGTAAACGACATCTGTTATAATTGTTTAACATTTATAATTATAAAACCATTTAAATACAGGCCCTGTGTCTTGTTCTAGTACAGTTTACCTGCACTGTCTATTTATTATCGGTATCGGCCGATATGGGTAGATAATCATCAGCTATCGGTATCGGCCAAAAAAATCTTATCAGTGCAGCCCTAGTTAACATTTCAAGGTGACCCTGTCTCGTCTCAATTAACATGTACATACTCCGTTAACATACTCCGTTAACTCTCACTAATATGAATTTCATGGGACCAGCAATAAAATGTGTCTTATCATTAATTCTTATTATCAGGAGTCTAAGCCTAATGCTTACTGTCAGGTTTTACTGAAGTTACAGTAACACTGAAATCAAATTTCAATGACACTACAATAAAAAGTATTATACATTTAAAAACAGTTTGCTGTTCTTAGCCTGTATTATTGTACTCTACTTTTTCATAACGGTTGGTAAAGTGTTTGTGGGAATATTGAAATCTTTCTTTCTCTTGTTCAGTGGTGCATTATCCATGTTTTATTCAAATTTTTCTTCCTGGCGGTGGGAGGGCTCCATAATAATTTGCACAAACAGGAAATTCGTGTTCAATGAACTCCTATTATAGAAGCTATTTACAAGAAGCAGCTGCTAAACTTGGCCGGGAACATTCAAATTTTTTTTATTTTTTTTATTATTATTATTATTATTATTATTATTATTATTATTATTATTATTATTGTCTCAAATCGTAAAATTCTAGGTGATGTAAAACTTCTGGCCACAGTTGTATTACACTCTGAGCAGAAGAGAATTCCAGTGTGAATTTAACAATGACTTGCACTTTAGGGGAAAAAAATGTCTAATGTTCATTTCAGACCAACTGATATTCACAATTATTAAATCACACACACACTTTTGCATGAAACTAACAAATATATTTTAGAGAGGGCAGAATTGAATCCAGCTAATCATTTATTTTAATTATTGTATTTGTATTATATTAATAGCATCATTCTTATTATTAATAGTAATCGTATTAGCAATATTGGCATGTTTAATAGCACTATTATTATTATGAACAATAATAACAGCATCAGTCTTATTATTAATAGCAGTATTAGTATTATTAGTAGCCGGAGTAGGATCGCAATAAGACTCCTGTTGCATAGCAGTTTCACCTATTAAATTTTTACTATGAGTTTGATTAGTGTGTAACAACTCATACTGAAACCAGGAATGGATCAAAATGCTATGCAATTGGAGTCTTATTCCCATCGCTATAATATATTTTATACCATCATTATCATTAAACTACGAATTATGTCCCCTTTAAATCGTAACAATCCACCAGCTGTGCAGTGCACTCGGCAGCGGCTCAAAACGAGTCACCCTCCCTCCCCACGTCCCCTCTAGCCGGTGGCGCGGTGTCAGCTTTCTCGGCCCGGCTCGCCCCGTTCACAAGTTGACGAGAGAAACATGACCGGACCGGGAGTGTCGGCTCACATTTCACAACATCAGGACACGTTTGCTCTCAGTACAACAACACAGCCTTGCGACGCATCCGCGGTAACATGAAGAGGACATGCAGGCAGCGTGGCTATCCTACCAGGCAAACACAAACACAACGTGTTCATACACACGGGAGTGGGCTGGATTTACTCGCGTAACGTATGGAAGAAACTCGTGTTTTTGAAACGGAGAGGGTCTTTTTGATATTTTTTTTAATAAGAGAAGGATAACTATCCAACCTGCTCTGCTTTTAATAATACTAATGATAAGAATCGTGTTTATTTTAAACAGGCTACAAGAATCGTTCAACTTTCTGTTGTGGCGCCTCCATTTAAACTGCCGCTGGCTTGTGTTGTTAATTGTAAACAGCAGTGTACACATGCTTAAAACATTCCTCCTAACTTCATATTTTTTATTTTGTGTACTATTTCCTAGTAGTTTTATTGTATTCCATATAATGTTCGTTGTAGTCCGTTTCTTTTAATAAAGGCTCTTATACACGGTGTTAAATGCATTCCAATGTTGCATTTTATTATTTGTATTTTTAAATTCAAATGCCATTGTTGTGGGTTCTGTTTTGCATCACTGCTGTGTATCGATCGGTTTGTTAATTTCAAAGTGTATTATTTAAGAGAGGGGGTGCGCGACCTACCCTCCTCCCTCTCTCTCTTTGTTTCTCTCCTTACCTTTTGCTGGTGGCCCCCGAGGGCGTGCGGTCCCGCTGCCGCCGGTTCTTGAACCAGTTGCTGACCTGCGTGAGGGACAGCCCGGTGACTCTGGCCAGGTTGCGCTTCTCGTCCGGGGTCGGGTACCTGTTGCTCTTGTAGCAATCCTTGAGCGCGTTGCGGGACCTCTCCTTGAAGCAGTACACCGTCTCCTCGCCGTCCCAGATGGTTTTGGGCAGGGGGTACTTCTTGCGGAGACGGTACTTGTCCACGGCGCCCAGGGACCGGCCCCGGGACCTTTCTGCCTCCTTGTAGCGGGCTCGCAGGAACAGGTCCTGGAGAAACGCGTGGTTGGCCGCCTGGAAGGGGTGGCTTTCCAGGAGCGCGTACAGCTCCTTGAACTCCTCCTGGTGGAAAGCCACCAGCGCCCGGGCCTTGAGCAGAGTCTCGTTGCCACGTAGCAGCTCCTCGGAGAGGGGGACGGCGGAGAGGAACCGGCCCAGGCGCTCCACATTGCCCGCTTGCAGCAGCGCCTCGCAGACGCACGAAACCTGCTCCGCGGAGAAACTCAGCCCGGAGGAGCTCTGCAGAGTCTGCAGCAGCCGCTCCGAGGCCTCGTCCAGCGACCCCGCCGCCTCGCCTGGGGGGCTCCCGGGGTCCGCGGCGGCTGCCTCTGCTGAAGGACTCTCTTTCTGGGCTGCAGGCTCCAAAGGAAAGGAAGCCATTTTCAGCCAAAGTTTTTTTTTTTTTTTTCCTAAGTTCCTCCCCTCCCAGCTTGTGAATGCCTGTGTTTTTGAAGTGACTGAAACGTCACGCCCATAGTTTGCAAACTTTACAAACTCGTTTCTCCGCAGAGTCCCGTAATTACTGCTTGGGCGAGAAAAGTTTGTGAGATAGCAAACAACGGCGTGACGCAGACACTGGCGGCTTTAAGGTTTATGGCGTTCCTCACCCCCTTGCTTGTGTCTGCGATTATTTGGGGTATAATCTTAATCGCTTTGTAAACCTTTATTTATTTATTTTTGTGCAGCACCGCAACAATCGGCCTGCATTCGCCATTCCCTTCCCGATCATCTCCCATTCTTTAATGAATATGGCCGGTAATGTTGTTTGGATAATAAAAACAAAACTAACACGAACCGTGATTACGAAAAAAATATCTCTCTCCACAACACGAACTTAAAACAAGTTGTTGTTGTTATTATTATTATTATTATTATTATTAAAAACCCCGGATGTAGTTTATTTGCACTACATCACAGGACGTATAGTGTACAGTAGCCTACCAGTTCACTGCTGGTGTGAGGTACTCTCTGTACGGAGCTCTAATTTATAGAATAAAGAAACATTTTTTTTCACTGTAAATACACCATCGCTGTAAAACAAGTTACATACATTAAACATAGCATGTTGCCTAAAAGCAGCATTTGTCAATATCTACATTAAATTATATATATCTTGATCTATAAACGAAAATGTGTTTTTGTATGTATGCAAAAGCTTTAAATAATTTAAAAAATAATTTATTTCAGAACGTTTCTAACAAAAGCCATTCAGAGATAAACATTATATTCATGGCAACAGACCCCTACTGGAAAAAAGAAATCCTGATATTACTATTAGTTACGTTCATACGCATGAACGTGACTAATATTTCTTTCATATAAGACTCCTTGCTACGTCACCACCTTCAGTGTGCAGTGCCTGCCTGTGCCGTTTAATGTGAACAGCCGCCATATTTATCACTAATTACAACAAGCCCTGTAAAGAGCGCAATAATAGGCAACATTCAAAATAAAGATATGGACAACTAGAAAAAACAAGGGTCACACCAATAACATAATAATAATTTAACAAATCTTTTTAAAAGAGCAAGAAAATAAAAATATAAGAAGAAAAACACTTACTGAGATAAACCTCACAAAGTCGTATTTGCGTTCAGTGGGAGGAGTGAAAATTTCACCAGATACTTGAAAACGACCTGGCCAAACACCTTTCGAATTTCATCTTGTCAGTTTTTAATTTTCCAGTTTCCTGCGCAGACATAACTATGAATGCAGCATTTTCCAGAGCAGCCGTCGTAGTTTATACGAAAAGAAACTACCACAGCCAAACAAAAACAGCTTAATAAAGACGGTAAGAAACATAACATAGTAATATGGGTTAGAATATTATACACTAACTCTGCGTGGTAATATATTCTGACCCATATGTTATTATATATATATATATATATAGATTGCAGTGTATACAGAATTCCTCTGGTCCTCACTTCTCACCCTACCAACAGAAAAATACCAAAAATCTTGCAAAGAAACTTAAGACCCGTCTACAGCACCTCTTTTCAAGACTCTAAAGCCCCGTTCACACTGGCATGCTCTACCCGAGTCTAAACGTTTTCACACTGCTTTCTGAAGAAGACCTGGGTGACAGAAGCAAGTACACAATGATCTGGAAGCAGCAACGTTCACATGACCACGTTTGTTTTTTACTGTGCTTTATTACACTTCACTATGCTTTTACTATGGGAAACCTTTATAAGGTTTAGTTTACCATGGTTTGTTTTTTTAATATGCTTTACCATACCTCTATGTGCGTTACAATACTCACACTGTGCTTGATCACACTTTGCTGTGCTTTTACTGAGGGACAGTATAAGGATTGTAAGATGGGTTTCAGAGAGTTTCTGTCCCAGCTGAGCTGCTGCAGCCTGCCCTCCCCTCCACACCCACAATGAGGGTCTTGCCTGAGGCCACAGCAGCAGCCACAGCCCCCTCCCTGTGAGAGAGACGAGCGCTTCAGCCCTAAAGAGCCACAGTGAACATTGTTATTATTATTATTACCATTATTATTTGTTTATTAAGCAGACGCTTTTATCCAAGGCGACTCACAGAGACTAGGGTGTGTGAACTATGCATCAGCTGCAGAGACACTTACAACTACATCTCACCCGAAAGACGGAGCACAAGGCGGTTAAGTGACTTGCTCGGTCGCACACAGTGAGTGAGCTGTGATTTGAACCGGGGACCTCCTGGTTACAATATATATATATATATATATATATATATATATATATACAGTACTGTGCAAAAGTTTTAGGCAGGTGTGAAAAAATGCTGTAAAATAAGAATGTTTTCAAAAATAGACATGTTAATAGTTTTTATTTATCAATTAACAAAATGCAAAGTGAGTGAACAGAGGAAAAATCTACATCAAATCAATATTTGGTGTGACCACCCTTTGCCTTCAAAACAGCATCAATTCTTCTAGGTACACTTGCACACAGTTTTTGAAGGAACTCGGCAGGTAGGTTGGCCCAAACATCTTGGAGAACTAACCACAGTTCTTCTGTGGATTTAGGAAGCCTCAGTTGCTTCTCTCTCTTCATGTAATCCCAGACAGACTCGATGATGTTGAGATCAGGGCTCTGTGGGGGCCATACCATCACTTCCAGGACTCCTTGTTCTTCTTTACGCTGAAGATAGTTCTTAATGACTTTCGCTGTATGTTTGGGGTCGTTGTCATGCTGCAGAATAAATTTGGGGCCAATCAGATGCCTCCCTGATGGTATTGCATGATGGATAAGTATCTGCCTGTACTTCTCAGCATTGAGGAGACCATTAATTCTGACCAAATCCCCAACTCCATTTGCAGAAATGCAGCCCCAAACTTGCAAGGAACCTCCACCATGCTTCACTGTTGCCTGCAGACACTCATTCGTGTACCGCTCTCCAGCCCTTCGGTGAACAAACTGCCTTCTGCTACAGCCAAATATTTCAAATTTTGACTCATCAGTCCAGAGCACCTGCTGCCATTTTTCTGCACCCCAGTTCCTGTGTTTTCGTGAGTCGCTTGGCCTTGTTTCCACGTCGGAGGTATAGCTTTTTGACCGCAAGTCTTCCATGAAGACCACTTCTGACCAGACTTCTCCGGACAGTAGATGGGTGTACCAGGGTCCCACTGTTTTCTGCCAATTCTGAGCTGATGGCACTGCTGGACATCTTCCGATTGCGAAGGGAAGTAAGCATGATGTGTCTTTCATCTGCTGCAGTAAGTTTCCTTGGCTGACCACTGCGTCTACGGTCCTCAACGTTGCCCGTTTCTTTGTGCTTCTTTGTGTTCCTCACCCAGTTTTATTCCTCCTACACAGCTGTTTCTGTTTCAGTTAATGATTGTGTTTCAACCTACATATTGAATTGATGATCATTAGCACCTGTTTGGTATAATTGTTTAATCATACACCTGACTATATGCCTACAAAATCCCTGACTTTGTGCAAGTGTACCTAGAAGAATTGATGCTGTTTTGAAGGCAAAGGGTGGTCACACCAAATATGGATTTGATTTAGATTTTTCTTCTGTTCACTCACTTTGCATTTAGTTAATTGATAAATATAATTGTAACAGGGGGAGACCTGTGCTGACTCTTCTGGCGTGTTCATAGGGCTGCAGGGAGAGGGCAGCAGCTCGTCAATATCCGCCTGTCAGTCATGGCAGTGACACGGAGAGGTGGGAGAGTGGGTGTACGGACTTTCCTTCTCTCTGAGTGGCTGGGAGGCGGGTCTTGGGGGAATTGCTGACCCTATAAGTTTCATTCTGCTGTTCCCTCAGGTCTGCCCACGGAGACGTAAACGGCGTGCGGAAGCGCTGAAGGAAAAACAGCCGGGACGAAAATCCCGGCAAGACAAAGAATTAATAAAAGAAAAGAAGGAAAAGAATTAGCGGTAGCGGGGGAAAACTCTTGGGCAGCCCCGATAAAGTGGATAGCAGGCTGAGGGAGCCGCTAGGGTAGGACGGAGACCCAGGCCGTGCGGGTAGCGACGGTTGGGGTGAAGCTGCCGAGCGCAGCACTTTTTATTTTGTAGTTTTGTTTACTGTGTTTTGTTTCCCCTGTTCCTTTCGCCTTTTGATTAGTATTTTTTGTTGTTGAAACCTCTGTACCCTGTACCGCTCCGGTATAGTTGTGGCTCTGTCGCTACCATAGCTGGTACGGCAGGCCACAGACACCAGCGCCCTCTGCGGGCTGAACCAAAATAAGTTTCTAATAAAACTGGGCACCTGTGCGGTGTTTTCAGCCTCATTTCTCTGTGTCCTGTGTCAGTGAATTACCCACCACCCTTCCACAATAATCTATTAACATGTCTATTTTTGAAAGCATTCTTAATTTACAGCATTTTTTCACACCTGCCTAAAACTTTTACTGCATAGTACTGTATATATATATATATATATATATATATATATATATATATATATATATATATATATACACAGTCACCTCCAAAATTATTGTTACCCTTGATAAAGATGAGCAAAAAAGACTGTATAAAATAAATAATACCAGTACTGAGCTATATTGTAATTTTCCAACATGTGGAATATATTTGACTTTATTAATGATTCAATGAAATCAACCAAAAGTACACATTTCTCAAATTATAAATTTATTTCCAAAAAAAATCAAGTGCTCTGTTTTCGTCTCATCTGACCATAGCACCCGGTTCCAATCGAAATGCCAATGCCGTTTAGCAAACTCTAGGCGCTTCCGTTTGTTGGTTGCTCTCAAAGGCTTTTTTCTGGCAACCCTTCCAAATAGCCAATTGGCATGGAGGTGGCGTCTAATTGTAGATTTGGAGACTTGGTGACCCCAAGATGCAACCAATTTCTGTAATTCTTCAACTGTGGCCCTTGGATTTCCCTTTGCCTCCCAAACCATCTGCCTCACTGTGCGTGGGGGCAAGATACACTTGCGTCCTCTACCAGGCAAGTTTACCACTGTTCCAGTGGTTTTGAACTTCTTAATTATTGCCCTAATAGTGGTAAGTGGTATATTTCGTTTTTTAGCTATTGTTTTGTACCCATTGCCTGATTTATGAAGGTCAACAACCATTTGTCTCTTTTCATTTGTGAGTTCTTTGCCTTTCCCCATGGTGATTGATGACAAATGGATTTCATATACGTGTTACCTCATTTTTATACCCCAGTGAAACACGAAGCCATGGAAGGCCACAATACAGTTCCTTAAGACTGAGATGAACTTAAAGAAGTAGAATGTTAATGCAGATTTAATTTTGTTTGATTTTATTTATAAGAATCTTTAGGGGTGCCAATAATTGTGACACCTGTCTTTTTGAGAACAAATGTTATTACTTGTTAATAAAAAACTTTTTCTCTGAGCAATTGTATTAGAATAAAAGAATATGGTTTTCCCATATATTTGAGCATAAAATATAGCTCATTACCTGTGTTGTTTATTTTATACAGCCTTTTTTGCTGATATTTATCAAGGGTGCCAATAATTTTGAAGGTGACTGTATATATATTTTTTTGTTTATTTAGCAGATGCCTTTATCCAAGGCAACTTACAGAGACTAGGGTGTGTGAACTATGCATCAGCTGCAGAGTCACTTACAACTACGTCTCACCCGAAAGACGGAGCACAAGGAGGTTAAGTGACTTTCTCAGGGTCACACAATGAGTCAGTGGCTGAGGTGGGATTTGAACCGGGGGAACTCCTGGTTACATATATATATTCAGTGTTGGGGAAGTTACTTTAAAAAAAAAGGAAACAGTTACAAGTTACTTGGACGTAATTGTAACTAGTTACAGTAACGGATTACTTTGAAAAATTGTAACTGCAGTTACAAATAGTTACTTCTCAGACTCAGTTTACATTTTACAGAGATGATTTTTCGGTTTGGTCAGAGTGCAGCTTGAAATATTCTCTGAAGATCCAGCTATCGAACCCACTTGTTCCCTCCTCTGACCCTATTTTCCAGTGAGATGAGATGAAAAGCTCTTATTTCACTCTGAACGGTAAATCAGCCTGATCAACAGCAATGGCCCTCACCTGATTGCCAGCACCTGATTTCTCTGGTGAGCTCTAGTTTGTAATGTTTGGATTTCTTTGCCAACAGGGGGTTTTGAAGTTGAGCACAGACTCAGGACCGGTACTGTGTGTTGTTTTATTCAGTTTATTTTATTAATTATCTTTGTTTCTTCCTGTTTCTGCGCTCCTGGATATTTGGCCTGGTTAATAAAGCATATCTGAGCAAGCCTGAATAAGGAGGCATTGCAAACGATTCAAAACCTCTGCTGGTTTGTGCAGCTGAGGCATTTGCAGCCCATAAATCCATTACACTGGCTTGCTAAAGTATCTCTGTACCACTCCACAGATAAGCACCCCTCTTTTAAACACAATGAGCAAGACACCGCACAGCCCCTTATCAGTGTCCCTCAGTAAAAGCACACCAAGGTGTAATAAAGCACAGTGAAAGCATGGTAAAGCACAGGGAAGCACTGTAAAGCACAGAGCGGTATAGTACAGCATACTAATAAACAAACCATGGTAAACTAACCATTATCAAAGTTTCCCACAGTGAAAACACACCAAAGTGTAGTAAAGCACAGTGAAAGCATGGTAAAGCACAGATAAGTATGGGAAAGGATATTAAAATACTTGGTAAACTATGGTAAATGCATAGTATAACCATGAGGAAAGCATTGGGTAAAGCTGAAAAAATACTGTGGTGAACTTTTATTAAGTTTGACCAAAATCAAACACAGCCCCATACCAATCACACACCTCCATACCAATCACAATCACACACACCCACACCAATCACACACCCCCACACCAATCACGATCACACACACCACACCAATCACAATCACACACCCCATACCAATCACAATCACACACCTCCATACCAATCACAATCACACACCCATACCAATCACAATCACACCCCCACACCAATCACAATCACACACCCACACCAATCACAATCACACACCTCCATACCAATCACACACCTCCATACCAATCACAATCACACACACCCACACCAATCACAATCACACCCCCATACCAATCACAATCACACACCCCATACCAATCCACACATTATCATAATTACATACACCCCAATACAATCACAATTACCAATCACAATCACCCCCATACCAATCACAATCACACACCCCTATACAAATCACCTACAATCATAATCACACACCCCCATACCAATCACAATCATACACCCCACATAATCACAATCACACCCTCCATACCAATCACAATCACACCCCATACCAATCACACTCCATACCAATCTAATCACACACCTCCATACTAATCATCATACACACCTCCATACTAATCACAATTTTACACCCACACCAATCACAATCACACCTCCATACTAATCACAATCACCCCCCCTATAATCACAATCACACACAATTCATACTAATCACAATCACACACACCCCCACACCAATCACAATCACAAACCTCCATACCAATCACAATCACACACCCCACACCAATCACAATCACACACACTCCCATACCAATCACAATCACACACCCACACCAATCACAATCACACACCTCCATACCAATCACAATCACACACCCCATACCAATCACACCCCCATACCAATCACAATCACACACACCCACACCAATCACAATCACACACCTCCATACCAATCACAATCACACACCTCCATAATCACAATAAATCACACCCCATTACAATAATAATCACACACCCACACCAATCACAATCACACCCCATGCCAATCACAATTACACCTCCACACCAATCAATCACACACCTCCACAATCATAATTACCCCCTATACCAATCACAATCCACCCCATACCAATCCAATACCTCCATACCAATCACAATCACACATCCATACCAATCATAATCACACACCCCATACCAATCCTATCACACACCTAATCACAAATCACACAACTCCATGCCAATCACAATCACACACCCCCATACCAATCACACACCTCCATACCAATCACAATCACACACCTCCATACCAATCACACACCTCCATACCAATCACAGTCACACACATCCATACCAATCACAATCACACACCCCCATACCAATCACAATCACACACCTCCACACCAATCACAATCACACCTCCATGCCAATCACAATCACACCCCCATACCAATCACACCTCCATGCCAATCACAATCACACACCCCCATACCAATCACACACCTCCATACCAATCACAATCACACACATCCATACCAATCACAATCACACACCCCCATACCAATCACAATCACACCTCCACACCAATCACAATCACACCCTCCATACCAATCACAATCACACACCCCCATACCAATCACACACCTCCATGCCAATCACAATCACACACCCCCATACCAATCACACACCTCCATACCAATCACAATCACAGACCTCCATACCAATCACAATCACACCCCATACCAATCACAATCACACACCCCATACCAATCACATCACACCCCCATACCAATCACAATCACAGACCTCCATACCAATCACAATCACACACCCCATACCAATCACAATCACACACCCCCATACCAATCCATACCAATCCTGATCACACACCCCCATGCCAATCACAATCACACACCTCCCCCAATCATAATCACATACTCATGCCAATTATCACACCCCCATACCAATCACACATGCCTCATTACACACCCCATGCAATTACAATACCAATCACAATTACACCCCCCTATACCAATCATATCAATCATACTAATCACACACCCCTATACCAATCATCAACACCCCCATACTAATCACACCAATCTCCATACCCCATACCAATCACAATCACACACCCCATACCAATCCACACACACCAATCACAATCACCCCCATACCAATCACCCCATACAATCACAATCACACACCTCCACCAATCCAATCACACACCTCCTCCATGCCAATCACAATCACACATACCATCACACACCCCCATACCAATCACAATCACACACACCACACCAATCACAATCACACACACACATACAATCCTGATCACACACCCCCATACCAATCCTAATCACACACACCACAAATCACAATCACACACCTCCATACCAGTCCACACACCCCCCATACCAATCACAAACCTCCATACCAATCCTGATCACACACCACCATCACATCACACCCCCACACCAATCACAATTCACACACCTCCATACCAATCATAATCACACACCACACCAATCACAATCACACACCCCCACACCAATCACAATCACACACCCACACCAATCACAATCACACACACCACACCAATCACACACCTCCATACCAATCACAATCACAGACCTCCATACCAATCACAATCACACACCCCCATACCAATCACACACCTCCATACCAATCACAATCACACACCCAATCACAAAAACACGCCCCCATACCAATCACACACCTCCATACCAATCACAATCACACACACCCACACCAATCACAATCACACACACCCACACCAATCACAATCACACACCTCCATACCAATCACAATCACACCCCCATATCAATCACACACCTCCATACCAATCACAATCACACCCCCATACCAATCACACACACCACCAATCCAATCACACCTCCTCACACAATCACAATCACACCCCCATGCCAATCACACACCTCCATACCAATCACAATCACACACCTCCATACCAATCACAAAAAAACGCCCCCATACCAATCACACACCTCCATACCAATCACAATCACACACACCCACCAATCACAATCACACACACCCACACCAATCACAATCACACACCTCCATACCAATCACAATCACACCCCCATATCAATCACACACCTCCATACCAATCACAAAAACACGCCCCCATACCAATCACACACACCCACACCAATCACAGTCACACACCCCCATACCAATCACAATCACACACCTCCACACCAATCACAATCACACACCCCCATGCCAATCACACACCTCCATACCAATCACAATCACACACCTCCATACCAATCACAATCACACACCCCATACCAATCACACCTCCACACCAATCACAATCACACACCTCCATACCAATCACAATCACACACCCCCATACCAATCACACACCTCCATACCAATCACAATCACACACCCCCATACCAATCACACACCTCCATACCAATCACAATCACACACCTCCATACCAATCACAAACCCACACCAATCACAATCACACACCTCCATACCAATCACAATCACACACCTCCATACCAATCACAATCACACCCCCCATACCAATCACCAATCCATACCAATCACAATCACACACCTCCATACCAATCACAATCACACACCCCATACCAATCACACCCCCCCACACCAATCACAATCACACACCTCCATACCAATCACAATCACACCCCCACACCAATCACAATCACACACCCACCATACTAACACCTCCATAGCAATCACACACCCCCATACCAACACTCCATACCAATCACAACCACCCACCTCCATACCAATCACAATCACACACCCCATACCAATCACACATCCATGCAATCACAATCCACCCCCTCACAATCACACACCCCCAATCACAATCACACACCCCCATAAACTCCATACCAATCACAATCACACACACCAATCACACAATCACAATCACACACCCCACACCAATCACACACCCCATAAATCAATCACACACCCATACCAATCACAATCACACACTACACCAATCACAATCACACACCCCACACCAATCACAATCACACACCCCACACCAATCAATCATAATCACACACACACACACCCCCCATACAATCACAATCATTTATACCAATCACAATCACAGACACACCCATACCAATAAATCATAATATATCATAATCACACCCCATACCAATCATATATACCAATCACAATCACACACCTCCATACCAATCACAAAAACACGCCCCCATACCAATCACACACCTCCATAATTAATACAATCACACACACCCACACCAATCATAATGTTAATCACACACACCCACACAATCACAATCACACACCTCCATACCAATCACAATCACACCCCCCATATAATCAATCACACACCAATTATACCAATCACAATCACACAATTTATACCAATCACACACACCCACACCAATCACAATCACACACCCCCATACCAATCACAATCACACACCTCCATACCAATCACAATCACACACCCCCATGCCAATCACACACCTCCATACCAATCACAATCACACACCTCCATACCAATCACAAAACACCCCCATACCAATCAATCACACACCTCCATACCAATCACAAAACACACCAATACACACCTCCAATCACAATCACACACCCTACCCACACACAATCACAAATCACAATCACACCCCATACCAATCACAATCACACCCCCCATATCAATCACACACCTCCATACCAATCACAAAAACACGCCCCCATACCAATCACACACACCCACACCAATCACAGTCACACACCCCCATACCAATCACAATCACACACCTCCACCTCCACAACACACCCCACAATCACACACCCCATACCAATCACACACACCTCCATACCAATCCACACCCCACAATCACACACCTCCATACCAATCACAATCACACACCCCCATACCAATCACACACCTCCATACCACCAATCACAATCACACACCTCCATACCAATCACAATCACAAACCCCCATACCAATCACACACCTCCATACCAATCACAATCACACACCCCCATACCAATCACACACTCCATACCAATCACAATCACACACCTCCATACCAATCACAATCACACACCCCATACCAATCACACACATACCAATCACACACCTCCATAGCAATCACAATCATACAATCACAATCACACCATACCAATCACAATCACACACCTCCATACCAATCACACACCCCCACACCAATCACAATCACACACCTCCATACCAATCACAATCACACACCTCCATACCAATCACAATCACACACCTCCATACCAATCACAATCACACACCTCCATACCAATCACAATCACACACCCCCATACCAATCACAATCACACCCCATACCAATCACAATCACACACACTCCACACCAATCACAATCACACACCCCATACCAATCACAATCACACACATCCATACCAATCACAATCACACACCTCCATACCAATCACAATCACACACCTCCATACCAATCACAATCACACACCTCCATACCAATCACAATCACACACCCCATACCAATCACAATCACACACCTCCATACCAATCACACACCTCCATACCAATCACAATCACACCCCCACACCAATCACAATCACACACCCCCATACCAATCACACCTCCATACCAATCACAATCACACACCCCACACCAATCACAATCACACACCTCCACACCAATCACAATCACACACCTCCATACCAATCACAATCACACACCCCATACCAATCACACACCTCCATACCAATCACAATCACACACCCCCATACCAACCACAATCACACACACCAATCACAATCACACACACCCATACCAACCACAATCACACACACACCACACCAATCACAATCACACACACACCCATACCAATCACAATCACACACCTCCATACCAATCACAATCACACACCTCCATACCAATCACAATCACACACCCCCATACCAATCACACACCTCCATACCAATCACAATCACACACCTCCATGCCAATCACAATCACACACCCCATACCAATCACAATCACACACCCCCATACCAATCACAATCACACACCCCCATACCAAGTTTGATAGAAATTCCATGAGAGCTTCTCAAGATATAGCCTAATGAAATGCAAGTATGTTAATTATCTGCAGGAGTACAAATCAGATTCTAAATACACACAGTTTAATGACAAAGGAAATCACCATGACTTACCCCAAGGGAACAGACAGACAGACAGACAGCCTCCACACACCCCAGACTCTGAAGTTCTCAATAACTAGTGCTAAAGAAGCTTCTTAGCAAATGTGATCACAACCGGGTCTCTCTAGATACATGTAGAATGGAAGCTGAAGTGCTGCCCAAGCAGGCATTGCATTGCAATGATTGGAATGATCAATAAACAGCTCTTGAGACGGTGAAAAGAGCTAAGATGCATGATTAAACACTCAAGAGCAGTGGTGTAGTCGAGGGTAAACTGTTCACTCCCTTCTCATTCAAAGAATAAAGCATTTAATCGCTCCTGTTCTCCTGTGAGCAGCAAATCCTGGCTGTAAAGCCAAAGCATATTCCAATGTATTATATACATTTATTATATATTATATAAACCCACAATTCTGCACAACCACCACAACTGACATGCGTGCAATCTAGTAAGGGGCTCTCTGCAGTCTCAGTGCTGACCTGAACTCCAGAAAGGCTTGTTTTCCCACTGCTCAGCACTGCTGAATTTAAACATACTAAAATAAACTCAGTAACAAATGTTTCCACTAGAAGGCTGTCTTTAACAGCATGGTGATTGTGCATAGTTCCCCCTGGTTTAAAAGTCTTTCAGTATATTCAAATTGAAGAGACAGAGAAGGAGTTCTAGTTGAAACATGTGAAAATGTTATTTGATATGCTACTTACACTTTAAATACATGCAGCTGCAGGCAGGCAGGCAGGCAGACAGTCAGTCTCATATTCAGATCCTGATTCCACCACCTCATTATAAAAACCACCTCACAATGAAATGCATCAAACAAATCCTGTGTCAAGATGCAACTCAGTGCGATTCGTTTACACATCTGATTTCTATTTAATAACAGATATATACAGTATATAAAAAACCTAGAGGGAATCAGAGCCGTGTGCAGAAATCACACCCAGAATAGTACACCGTGTAACACAGTGTTAACATGTGCAATACACAGCCCAAACTAGCAACTAAGGACTCGAAATCAGGAAGGTCCACTCACGGTCCTGGAGGGACATTCCACTCCAGGTTTAACAGGTAAACTGAGATAATGAACTACTTCAGGGTCTGGATGGAGATTTAATTGGTTCAATTGAACAATTTCGAACAGGGCTGGAACAAAGACTAGGTGTGTAAGAGCCAACTTCGGTCACCCAGCTCTAAATAATCACAAGAAATCCTCTGTCCCTTCAGCAAGGACACCCCCCTGTTAAGCCCATGTTGTCGGTCCCTCGGCTGGTCCTAATACAGAGGTTTCCCTGCAGTTGTATTACTTTCTTATTGAGGGAGTTCAAAACTGATCTCGGAACTGCTGGTTAATGTTGCCCCCTTGTGGCACCAGACTGTTATTACAACTGCAGTAGGAAATACCAGTCAGGTAGGGGACTGAGTCAGTGACACTCATCGATCAGACTGGGATGAAACTGGTTTCAGACACCAGACGCGAGCTTCAAATCACTTGAAAAATAACAGCCTCCTTAGACTCCCATATTCTGATACCTTAAACAGCTTGTGCTAAAGGCAGTCGGACTAGCGGTTCTTTGAAAATCTGCAAACCTCCTGTATGTATCATGTCAGGGATGTGCGCCCCAGTGGATAATGAGTCTCCCCTGTGAGTCTGCAGGGTTACTGTTAGGAGAGGGTCATGCATCAAACTCCTGGCTCCTGATCGTCTCAACAGCAGACTCCAGGACTTTATTGCTGGGCTGCAATGACTCCCATATTTCTGCAGGGGGCAGCTCTTATACACTTTCTGGTTTTATCCAGAACAGCTTTCAAATACAAAGAAATGAAAACACCAGACAACCACCCACAGGTCCTGACACACCAACTTCATTTCAAAAACAGAACAAAAACCAAACATTATTTTTGTCTGCAGCTCTGTTGTGAAGGGAGTTGTGAGCAGTCACTCTGGGCTGTTCTGCTTTCACTGGTCCAGCCCCAAGTACTCTGTGATGAACACAGCCAGGATCTTGGTGAGGTTCTCCACGGTCCGGGGGTGCTGGTTCTCCTCGTTGTCCTGCAGGCTGTGCCAGAAAGAGGGGAAGGGAGTGGCAATGAGGTGGAGCACTGGAACTCCTGCAGAGAGAGGAGAGGAGAGGGCGTGAGGAGGGGGAAAGGAGAGAGAGAGAGAGAGGGGTAAAGAGGGAGGAGGAGGGAGAGAGAGAGAGATAGGGGTAGAGAGGGAGGAGGGAGAGAGGATAGAGAGAGATAGCGAGGGGTAGAGAGGGAGGAGGAGGGAGAGAGGATAGAGAGGGAGGAAGAGAGAGGGGAGAGAGGAAGAGGGAGAGAGGATAGAGAGATAGCGAGGGGTAGAGAGGGAGGAGGAGGGAGAGAGGATAGAGAGAGATAGCGAGGGGTAGAGAGGGAGGAGGAGGGAGAGAGGATAGAGACAGGGGGCAGAGAGGGGGAGGAGGGAGAGAGGATAGAGAGGAGGAAGAGAGAGAGGAAGAGGAGAGAGGATAGAGAGAGATAGCGAGGGCAGAGAGGAGGAGGGAGAGGATAGAGAGATAGCAAGGGGTAGAAAGGGAGGAGGAGGGAGAGGGATAGAGGGGGAAGAAGAGAGAGGAAGAGAGAGGAAGAGGGAGAGAGAGAGAGAGATAGCAGGGGCAGAGAGGAGGAGGAGGAGAGAGGATAGAGAGAGAGAGCGAGGGGTAGAGAGAGGAGGAGGAGGGAGAGAGGAGGGAGGGGAGAGAGAGAGGAAGAGAGAGGAAGAGGGAGAGAGGATAGAGAGATAGAGGGGTAGAGAGGGAGGAGGAGGGAGAGGATAGAGAGATAGCGAGGGGTAGAGAGGAGGAGGAGGGAGAGAGGATAGAGAGGGAGGAAGAGAGAGAGGGAGAGAGAGGAAGAGGGAGAGAGGATAGAGAGAGATAGCGAGGGGTAGAGAGGGAGAGAGGATAGAGAAGGAGGAAGAGAGAGAGGAAGAGGGAGAGAGGATAGAGAGAGATAGCGAGGGGTAGAGAGGGAGGAGGAGGGAGAGAGGATAGAGAGAGATAGCGAGGGGTAGAGAGGGAGGAGGAGGGAGAGAGGATAGAGAGGGAGGAAGAGAGAGAGGGGAGAGAGAGGAAGAGGGAGAGAGGATAGAGAGAGAGATAGAGAAGGGAGGCAGCGGGCGTGTTTCTCACCTCTCTTGAGGAAGGGCGCGTGGTCGTCCTCCACAGGTCCCAGGTACAGGTCCTTGCGGAAGTAGCTCTGCTCCGAGGGGTGAGAGGAGAGCTGACCCAGCTTGTGCAGCCGCCTCTCTGGGGAGGAACAGAGGGGGGGGTGGGGGTGAAGCACGCAGGCAGGCAGGCGCTACACTGGGATCATCAGCGCTACATCAATGGGGGGGTATTTCTATTAATCCTCAAACCCCAGAAAGCTACTGATACCTCAGTGTGTGTGTGTGTGTGTGTGTGTGTGTGTGTGTGTGTGTGTGTGTGTGTGTGTGTGTGTGTGTGTGTGTGTGTGTGTGTGTGTGTGTGTGTGTGTGTGTGTGTGTGTGTGTGTGTGTGTGTCAGTGTGTGTGTGTGTGTGTGTGTGTGTGTGTGTGTGTGTCAGTGTGTGTGTGTGTGTGTGTGTGTGTGTGTGTGTGTGTCAGTGTGTGTGTGTGTGTCAGTGTGTGTGTGTGTGTGTGTGTGTGTGTGTGTGTGTGTGTGTGTGTGTGTGTGTGTGTGTGTGTGTGTGTGTGTGTGTGTGTCAGTGTGTGTGTGTGTCAGTGTGTGTGTGTGTCAGTGTGTGGTTGTGTGTGTCAGTGTGTGTGTGTGTGTGTTTACCTGCGGTGATGAGTCGGTCGAACCAGCGCGCCGTGTTGTCAAAGTGATTGACGAAGAGAGGGTCCGGAGCACCAATCAGATCCAACAGAACAAACAGGTCCTGACAGAGAGAGAGCGGGGGGACAGAGAGGGAGAGAATGTGTGTGTGTGTGTGTGTGTGTGTGTGTGTATATATATATATATATACATGGACGAAGGCTATATTTGCATCCTGAGCCATTTGAAAAATAATACCACAGCAGTGACGTCAAAAAGTGGTTATTCCTCTAGAGGAAAATATACTTGAACTTTGACCCCATTCGACTCCTCGAGACCATCACTTTCAATTCGAAAAAAAAAATGTCTTGTTTTCAATCACTCGATAACACCCACAGTACAGAAATGTTCATTAATGATCAACAAAATGAGAATACATTACAAAAAATGATGTAAAGCTGGTACATTCATATCTCAGAGAAACCGGAGAGGAACGGGAAATTAAAACAAGGTAAAGGCGATCGTCCAAATAAAACTGAAGCACTAACGGATAACGACACAGAACGCCTGTACAGCGCTGAAACACTACGCTTAAAAAACAACTGTACTGCTGAACCTCGTCTTCTTTAATATCAGCATCTCAAGGGTATCCATGGATTACAAAAGAAATAATAGATAGGCTTCATCAGTGAGTCACTGGAAAACAATTCCATCTCGGGTTTCTGTGATGGAATTATTTTCCTGTAACTCACGAAGCCCACCTATTATTATTCTCTCTCTCTCTCTCTCTCTCTCTCTATATACACTGTATGTTTATGTTAAACATTTCAGAATATTTACTACTATAACTTTGGCAATGAGAGAGAGAGGGAGACACAGAGTGTGGTACAAATAGCCAGGTACTGTAGTGATGTACTACTGCATATACACACACAGGAATCAAAAGACAGGGTCTCTGCGTGTGTCAGCATCTCAGTGTATGTGTGTATCTCAGTGTGTGTGTGTGTGTGTGTATCTCATTGTGTGTGTGTCAGTGTGTCTGCATCTCAGTGTATGTGTGTATCTCAGTGTGTATGTGTCAGTGTGTCTGCATCTCAGTGTGTGTGTGTGTGTATCTCAGTGTGTATGTGTCAGTGTGTCTGCATCTCAGTGTGTATGTGTCAGTGTGTCTGCATCTCAGTGTGTATGTGTCAGTGTGTCTGCATCTCAGTGTGTGTGTGTCAGTGTGTTTGCATCTCAGTGTGTGTGTGTCAGTGTGTTTGCATCTCAGTGTATGTGTGTATCTCAGTGTGTATGTGTTAGTGTGTCTGCATCTCAGTGTATGTGTGTATCTCAGTGTGTATGTGTCAGTGTGTCTGCATCTCAGTGTGTGTGTGTCAGTGTCTGCATCTCAGTGTATGTGTGTATCTCAGTGTGTATGTGTCAGTGTGTCTGCATCTCAGTGTGTGTCTGTATCTCAGTGTGTATGTGTCAGTGTGTCTGCATCTCAGTGTGTATGTCAGTGTGTCTGCATCTCAGTATGTGTCTGCATCTCAGTGTGTATGTGTCAGTGTGTCTGCATCTCAGTGTGTGTCTGTATCTCAGTGTGTCTGCATCTCAGTGTGTATGTGTGTGTGTCAGCATCTCAGTGTATGTGTGTCTCAGTGTGTGTCAGTGTGTCTGCATCTCAGTGTGTGTGTGTCAGTGTGTCTGCATCTCAGTGTATGTGTGTATCTCAGTGTGTATGTGTCAGTGTGTCTGCATCTCAGTGTGTGTGTGTGTCAGTGTCTGCATCTCAGTGTATGTGTGTATGTCAGTGTGTATGTGTCAGTGTGTCTGCATCTCAGTGTGTGTGTGTCAGTGTGTCTGCATCTCAGTGTGTGTCTGTATCTCAGTGTGTATGTGTCAGTGCGTCTGCATCTCAGTGTGTATGTGTCAGTGTGTCTGCATCTCAGTGTGTGTGTGTCAGTGTGTCTGCATCTCAGTGTGTGTGTGTCAGTGTGTCTGCATCTCAGTGTGTGTCTGTATCTCAGTGTGTATGTGTCAGTGTGTCTGCATCTCAGTGTGTGTGTGTGTCAGTGTGTCTGCATCTCAGTGTGTGTGTGTCAGTGTGTCTGCATCTCAGTGTGTGTCTGTCAGTGTGTCTGCATCTCAGTGTGTGTCTGTATCTCAGTGTGTGTGTGTCAGTGTGTCTGCATCTCAGTGTGTGTGTGTCAGTGTGTCTGCATCTCAGTGTGTGTGTGTGTCAGTGTGTCTGCATCTCAGTGTGTGTGTCTGTATCTCAGTGTGTGTGTGTCAGTGTGTCTGCATCTCAGTGTGTGTCTGTATCTCAGTGTGTATGTGTCAGTGTGTCTGCATCTCAGTGTGTCTGCATCTCAGTGTGTCTGTATCTCAGTGTGTATGTGTCAGTGTGTCTGCATCTCAGTGTGTATGTGTATCTCAGTGTGTGTCTGCATCTCAGTGTGTGTGTGTCAGTGTGTCTGCATCTCAGTGTGTGTGTGTATCTCAGTGTGTGTGTCTGCATCTCAGTGTGTATGTGTCAGTGTGTCTGCATCTCAGTGTATCTGTGTATCTCAGTGTGTATGTGTCAGTGTGTCTGCATCTCAGTGTGTGTGTGTCAGTGTGTCTGCATCTCAGTGTATGTCTCAGTGTGTGTCTGTATCTCATTATATGTGTGTGTGTCAGTATCTCAGTATATGTGTGTATCTCAGGATGTGTGTCTGTATCTCAGTATATGTGTGTATCTCAGTGTGTCTCAGTGTGTGTGTCTGTATCTCATTATATGTGTGTGTGTGTCAGTATCTCAGTATATGTGTGTATCTCAGGATGTGTGTCTGTATCTCAGTGTATGTGTGTATCTCAGTGTGTGTCTCAGTGTGTGTGCGTCAGTGTGTCTGTATCTCAGTGTGTGTGTCTCAGTGTGTGTGTCTGTATCTCAGTGTGTCTCAGGGCTGCACTCACGATGCTGTTCAGCAGAGTGGTGTCTTCTGCTCCGGGGGGGTGCTTGGTTCTCCCCATGAGCTCAGCGAGGTGGCGTGACCCGTACAGAGAGTCAGTGGCAGTCCACTCCTCGAAGGCCTCCTCCCCATCGAAGAACACCAACTGGAGAGTCAACACAGCCTTCTGCACCAGACAGGAGAACAGCAGCGAGGCTGTCAGTGAGTATTCCCTCCCCTCCCCTCTCCCTCCCCTCTCCTTCAATCCCATCTCCTTCCTCTCACCCGGTGTCGTGCTGCTCTCAGCATGGTGTCCAGCGAGGAGGCGAGCTCCAGCAGCATGGCACAAGGCACGGCCGAGTCACTGGCCCCTAGGAAGGGCCCCCCAGGAAGCTTCTTAGAGTCATAATGACAGGCCAGCAGGAGGCGTCGTGGAGCTTCGGGATCCAGCACAGCCAGAACATTGGAGAAGGAGACCCGGCCTCGAGGTGTGAGAGAGGAGAACGAGTCAACCTCCACCGTCCAGCCAGCAGAGAGGGAGCGCAGAGAGGAGAGGAGGTGCTGAGAGAGAGGAGAACGAGTCAACATCCAGGAGGGGGGAGTGGTAGAGGAGGGGAGGGTGTTTCAGAGTGTTCACCTGTCTCACTGCGCTGCTCCCCGGACTGCCAGGCAGCCTCTCCACCAGCAGGGGGCGCAGATGAGTCTCCCAGAGCCGGCTCAGGTCCACACGAGACACCAGCCGACGAACCTGGCTAGCAGAGACCCTGCTGGGCAAGTGAGACAGCTGGGAGAGGGAAGAGAGAGAGGAGGCTCAGAGTGCTGTGCAACAGTAATCTTATTGTTATTATTATTTGTATTACTACTACTAAATTCAGAGTGAATGTAAAATCTGGACTGGCTCTCACACTGCTGTGCAATGGGAGCCTTGTTATTATTAATAGGCTCACAGAATGCGAGTTGCTTATATAATCTCAATACCTTCAGATGTCACAAAACCCTGCAGAAGTAAGAGCTGTTTGGAAGCGCCCTGCGGCTCACCTTGTCTCTCGTCCAGTCTGCGGGGTGTGGACGCACGCTGTCCAGCGTGTCAATAGACAGGTACACTCCCAGCATCCCCGCCACAGCCAGAACCACGCACAGCCCGCACAGCAGCACCCGGGCCTGGGGTCTCCCGACCGGGTCACACCGGCCCGTCAAGCTGCCTGGACTGACCGGGGCCGCAGCTCTGAACCTCCGCCCTCCTTTCGACATCTTCAAACCCGCCGGGACTTGGAAGAGCAGACAGGAGCCTAATGCAACTACTATTAACTAGTGCTAACTAAAATGAACTAACATCAATGTACCTAGTGACTAACATTAACTTATGTAGTCTACTTCAGTGCTCATGTTAATTTGGCTGAATAATTAACAAGTGCAACAACGAAAGAAAGAAGGCACTTATTTATTTTACATTATTTTCTTTTATTGTTACTTATTTGAAAAACAGTATTTGAACGGGGGTTCGGGAAAGAATCTCCGACTTGAACTTAGAATTTCACCTTCCTTCGCGCAATATGACGTCACCAGCATGTATCACTGTAGCATGACACACTGGGACCCCTTGCGGTTGCGTGACGTCAGGCTGTATCCACAGACAAGACTGGGATTCATTTAACATTGAAGTCAAGTAACGAGTTTCTGTCTTCAGACATCCATTACTTAAATATAATTGACGTTACTGTCAAGTACTATCACGTGTTGTCCTAGCGTTTAAAATGCTGAGACACGCTTGTATTTAAATTCAGATAGGCACTGTATAGTATTTACATGTTAATAATAATAATAATAATAATAATAATAATAATAATAATAATAATAATAAAAACAACTTACTTATATTTTAAGACAAAACGTCGTTTTCATTTCGAGACCCCCTCATCCTGTGACGTGTAATTCAAAATAATATTCCATTCCGATAGCAATGGGTTAAATGGGAAATGAACACAATCTTATAGCCCTATTAATAATATTATTATTATTATTATTATTATTTATTTGACTCAGTCAATTACTATATCGCCGTTATCAATGCACAGCAGGTCATGTTAACGCATATGCGATGCAATAAGGATACCAATTTCTGTACAGTAAAAAGAAAACCGAGCGACCACAGCAGCGCACACAGTAAACCCTTATGTTACTAACTCTCCCTAGTCACCGGGGTATTACACTGACAATGCGCAATATGGTGGAACCAGTCCAGATTCAAAGCGGTACAGGCTGTCAGTCTGTCTGAAAGATATTCAAACGCTCTGCAGAAAAAAAACGTCCCTTTGCCCGGAGCCGCGACCACACAGGTGCAATATTATAACTACGATTAACAATGAAATGAATCGGTGTTCATATTTCCTGTGAATTCCGTCTCCTGCCCTCAGCCATCTCGTTTGTTTAGGTACTCGTCTCCCTCCAGACCCGCTTACTGTGCTAAAAACGACACATTGCAACAAGAATCTCCGCGCTCTAGTGAACAGATACCTTCCGGCTTCCTTTCCAAAACGATGACGAGCCACACACGGCTCTTAAAGGGACAGCGTATGAAATATCGACAAGCTTCCCAAATACACCTCCTTCAAAAAGGAAGTTTATAGTTATATAAACTCTCCGCAAATATGTAAAACAGCATATGCTGAAAAAATACTAGTTGTGTTTTATAACATTGCTTCTCTGATATAAACAAACAAAACATGCACCGTTGTCGTGCTGTGCGGTGTGTTTACATTGCGTATCGCCACTACCGCGCTGTATCCAGAGGCGCCGGAAGGACTGCACAAGTGAGGGGGTAGGGTGGGGGGCAGTTAACCGAAAGAATTCTGAATGAGTTAACTACCATGTCATAACACAGTTTACCTGCTGCAGTGTCACTTTGGAATATCACTGATCATCATTACTCACTACTAAAAACGACAGAATTGAGTATAGCTACGACATCAAATAACTTCTGTCACCTCGTTGGCAATAAAGATCAGGATAAAACATTCTCAACCATGTGCAATCGGCAAGCTTTTTTCTTTAGATTAATCACGTCGTCATTTTTTAACGGTAACCTAATGGATGCATTGATTATTAAAAATTAAAAAAAAAACCCTGTGCTGAATAGTTCAAACAAATTTAAATTAGAAAACTAGTCTTTTCTTCTTGGGCGTTGTAAACCTGGATAGCTGGCAATCGTGGTGGGGAATGTAAAAGAAATGAGTCGACTTCCATTAGCGGCGGTACAAGCACAGCACATTTATTAGTTCATAGGATTCGGACCATACATAGCCAGGTCCCACGGCTTTCCCCTCCCAGGCATACATATCAGAGGATCAGGCGTTTTACCAACTAAACCAGGCCACAGTATATTCCTGGTTCATTTGGTATCAAATTTAAATAAAACACAGCTCTGGATGCAGAATTGACATTTAAAAACAACATCTTGCGCTTTAACCTGTACTTGCACCCCGACCTGGTACTACTAAAGCCGGTTTAATCAATCCAAACCTATAGCATCGGTAAAGTTTGTCACATAGGATTTATTAAAACGCTTAATTTATGGATGTATTTGACTTATCTTTGTCACTGTGTTCTGGAAGAGCGCAAATGTCTGTTTTCTTGGGTGATGGCATTTCATATACAGCTAGAAAAATATGGGTTCCCCATGCTTGTTTATAGGGGCTGTGGTCAAAAATGGGGACCCTTATACCCTTATCTCTGTCTGACTGCCTGTCTGTCTACTTTACTATTAAATATTAGCTTGGGAACATGCTGAATGGCAAACATGGGTGAAGAACTGAAGACATTCTCCTCCCATCTAAACACACTAAACCCTGCCAGCTGTACGGAAGAGAGTGGAGAATAAAGTCGAAACTAACAGAAACCTTCGAGACTGTTCTTATAAAAGTTCACCAGGGGTCATTTTGAAGTTTTGCCCTATACTATACATTTACATAGTTTACCATGCTTTTTAAATATGCTTCACCATACCTCTCTGTGCTTCACAATGCCCTCACTGTGATTTATTACACTTTGCAGGAAACTTTTTATAAAAGATGTCATTTTATGTCCCAAAACCAAAATAAAAGAAAGAAGACTCTCAGGGTCCCCTTCATGAGTTTGAACTTCAGCTTTCCCCTCTTCGCCTGCTTGCAGGATGATGCATGAAAGGAATGTGCAGTAACAGTGGTATCCACACACAGGCACTGCAGGGGAAGCACACAGTAACACCCGCAGGACTGAATGAGACTCTAGACACCACCTTTACTAAATCAATATAAGAACCCATTCAACTGCTTTATATGAGTTACCATTGCCACTGTATTCCTTTGAAACCAAGAAGAAAAGGACTGAAGAAACTCAGACTAAGAGGCGCAGACTTCGTTTACTTTCATATTATTTATTTACTGTCTGTTTTTCACAGAAAAATCGAAATCATTTCTCATCTCCATAGAGGTGAGGAGTAGCCATCGAAAGCCCCCTCCCCGGGCCTCACCGCCTCCACCCTCACCCCTCAACCCCTTCTGAAGGCCTAGGAAGGGGGCTCCCCTTTCCTGCCCCGCTCTCTTTGAGCCGGCCCCTGCCCCCTGTCTCCTCAGGGTCTCTCTCCTGCCCCCTGGTGGATGGTGTGGCAGTAGCCCCTCAGGGTCGGTAGCTTGCCCACTGTCGGATGGAGCTGTGCAGCTTGTCTCCGGGGCACTGAGTGCTGCCCAGGTCACGGTGCCCCTTCAGGGTGAAGGCAGGGAGCAGGTACCCCAGAGACACCCCGCAGTGGAGCAGCCTGCGGGCCGAAGAGAGAGCCTCCAGGCTGGGGGCCGAGTCTATAACACACAGACAACACAATCCACAACATCAACACAACGACACAATATCAAGACAGCCACACAGCATCAACACAATACACAACCTCACAGCAGCAACACAATACAGCATCAACACAATACACAGACACACAACATTAACACAATACATAACATCAACACAATATACAACCACACAGCATCAACACAATACACAACATCAGCACAATACAACATCAGCATCAACACAATACACAACCTCACAGAAGCAACACAATACAGCATCAACGCAATACACAGACACACAACATTAACACAATACATAACATCAACGCAATACATAACCTCACAGCAGCAACAGAATACACAACATCAACACAATACAGCATCAACACAATACACAGCAACACAACATCAACACAATACAGCATCAACACAATACACAGACACACAACATTAACACAATACATAACATCAATGCAATATACAACCACACAGCATCAACACAATACACAACATCAGCACAATACAACATCAACACAATACACAGCAACACAACATCAACACAGCCACACAACATCAAGACAATATACAGCATCAACACAATACACAACCACACAGCATCAACACAATGCACAACATCAACATACTACAGAACCACAGACACACATGCAATCTCAAAGAAAGGCACAAAACCAGACTGTGCAGCCTCACCGGTGAAGCAGCCCATGAGCGCGATGCCCAGCGCCTTGTTATTGAACATGCGAGTGTGAGCACCTTCCACACCCCAGCCCCGCCCCTCATACACTGTGCCGTCCGGACCAATCAGGAAGCTGCAAACACAACCACAGCCAATCGGTACACTGCAAAACAGACACTTTGGCGGATCTATGTAATTGCAATAGCAGAATTATGTCACGCAGACCCGTGCAGAGTGTCCTAGTAATCAGACAGCACCCGACAGGGTACATATCTGTCACAATAAAATCAATCTTAGCAGATTATAGCCAGGCTAGGAGTGTATGATAAAAGCTTGGTGAAGATTGCTGAAAGATCAAGGTAGTTATTGTGTTCACTGTGTACAGAGAAACACACAGACAGACCGATGGACAGACAGGCAGCCATGCAGACACAATCAGATCATCAGGGTGCCTATATTTTGAATGGGGCTCCTGAAAGGGAGTGAAGTTTGCAGCTCCTTGCTCTCAGGGTTAGAGTCAATTCCTTTTCTTCAATTGCAGTTCCATTTGCAGTTCCTTTTTAAAATCCTAATTTTCCAATTCTAATTCCTATTCCCTTTTAGTCAGTTCCAATTTTACGACGTAGGCTTTATTGAGCAAACATACATCCAGCTTGTCAAACACATGTACACCTTGTAGAACTGCATGGTTTGTTAACAAGGTGCACATGTGTTTGACAAGTTGTATGCATATTTGCTCAATAAAGCCTATATTGTAAAATAAATTAGAACTGGAATTGAAAAAAATTAATTGACCCCTACCCTGCTCCTGCCCCAGACACCCTGCTCCTGCCCCAGACTCCCTGCTCCTGCCCCAGACCCCCTGCTCCTGCCCCAGACCCCCTGCTCCTGCCCCAGACCCCCCTGCTCCTGCCCCAGACCCCCTGCTCCTGCCCCAGACCCCCTGCTCCTGCCCCAGACCCCCCTGCTCCTGCCCCAGACCCCCTGCTCCCGAGTGCTCTCCTGTCTCACTTGTAGCCAATGTCATTCCAGCCGCGCTCATCCATGTGCAGCCGCTGGATGTTCCGGAGCTGCACGCAGCAGGCGGGGTGGGTGTGGCCAGGCGGCATGGCTGTGTGGTGAATCACTGCCAGCGCTGCCGGGACCTGCATGCTCTCCGAGAGCCTCGGGGGCCGGGCCCCCCACTCCGAGCGAGGCACCACAGGGGGGCAGCCCTCCACAGCATCTGAAACAAGAAGATGAGTTCAGAGACCAGCACACAGAGAGAGGAGAGGAGGGGAGTGAGAGTGAGAGGAGAGGGGAGGGGATGGGAGGGGAGAGGAGAGGGGTGAGGAGGAGGGAGGGAGGAGGGAGGAGAGGGGAGAGGAGAGGAGAGAGGAGAGGAGGGGGAGGGGGGAGGAGAGGAGAGGAGGGAGGGGACTAGGGGAGAGGGAGAGGGAGAGAGGAGGAGAGGAGGGGAGGAGAGGAGAGCAGAGGGGAGGGACGGGAGGGGAGGGAGAGAGGACGGGAGGGAGAGGAGGGGAGGGGAGAGAGGAGGAGAGAAGAGGGGAGGGGAGAGAGGAGGAGAGGAGGGGAGTGAGAGTGAAAGGAGAGGGGAGGGGACGGGAGAGAGGAGGGGAGGGGAGTAGAGAGTAGAGGAGGAGAGAGGAGGAGAGGAGAGGGGAGGGGAGAGAGGAGGAGATGAGAGGGGAGGGGAGAGAGGAGGAACGGGGCGTCCAAAACCTCAGGGGTCTGTCTGTGCTGAAGATACAGCCCCACTCACGGCACTCACGCACCATCAAAGACCAAAATGTGAAACTTGGAATTGGTATAAAAAATGACAAGCCATCTGACTTGTGTCTTTACAGTGACACATCACTGCCTCTGATTGCCCTGGCATCGACTCCATCTTATCCAGCCAGTGCTTTTGTTATACTGATAACGTGTTCCAGGAGACGCCCTGCAGAGTGACGCTGTTCAACACAGGCTGGCAGGGCGAGGTTTTAATGAGCTTCACAATCTGTGTGGAGCGCGATGTAATTGAGCCGCGCCCTCTGGTGGACAGACGTACAGACAGACACACCCCTATAGCCCCGGACTCTGATCACTATCATAAAACAAGTTTCATGTCAGCGGAATAAGTGATTGTCCAGATATATGTACATACAGACACGTGACTGTAGTGACACACACTTCCAATATAGCAGGAATCTGATCCTCTCAATAACTTATGTAAATAATGTTATTACCAAGTTTAATCACAATTGGTAAAGCGACTATTGACACTGCTAATGGTGTCGTTTGAATGCAGCCTCTGGTGGTATTAAATCCACTGTTTTATCGATCAGTGAATAATTAGTTTAAGTTATTATTAAAAGTGAAATGTCTTGCATTAAACTAACAGGGCTGTATCGGAAGTCATCTCTAAGTAAACTCTTCGTATAGCAGGAGCGCTGTTACTCCTTGTTAGAAGTGCCGGCAGTGACACCGAGTAAAACTGGTCCAGTTTGTGAGAGTGCGTGTCCTCACCTGCCCGCTGCTCCACCGCTCCCCGGTCCCCGGACTCAGTTTTATCGGCTGCCGGCTCCATTCTGTCACGACCAACGCGCATGCTCGGTCCTGTGCTTCGCGTCAGCCAGAGCTGCGCCGTATAGCCCTACAAACACGCGCAGAGGCTGGGTGTTGTGGGTGTGCCTCTATAACTTATACAAACGCGTCTGTATTCGATTTTCTAGCGAAGTACAGCTCATTTTATATAAGTTCTTTAACTTGTATAAAAAGAAACGTATCACTTACATTTGGATAAAATTCACTAGATGTGATCGAAAAATGACAAACTCTGTTTTAGATCAGGTGCAGTGACTTTTTATCGTGCTGATTAACAATTGACATCACGAAGATGCTGCAGAATGATCTGTGGATCTTGGGCAGGTGTTGTGACTCTCGGTCTCCCAGTTCGTGGCCTGTCAGAGTGTGTCATACCGTCTCGCCAGGTTTGAAATTGCTGGCTGTGAGCACCCAAGACAACGAGCCACAGCACGCTGCCCTAGTCCAGCCTCCAACATGCCGATCGCACGAAGGCGCTGCTCTCTTGACAGACGTGGCATATTGTTTTTTTTTCTGTGATTTTCTTTATTGCTTTTATTCAAGCTTGCAATTCAACAGCTGAAATCACTCCATATCCAGCGTCCGATCAACTGTCTCACTAATTAGGTGATTAAGTGCATCTGCTTCAGTCACAGTCACTCAAGCGTGTCATGGTCAAGGATGAATGATCGAGTGATTAAAAAGAAACCAAAAACATTTCGTCAATGTCCATCATTTATATACCTTTTTTCAAAAAGAAAGTGTTAAAATAGTGATAAGTTTATTTTAATGCTGTGTGTGTGTGTGTGTGTGTGTGTGTGTGTGTGTGTGTGTGTATATATATATATATATATATATATATATATATATATATATATATATGTAATGTTATGTTGTCCAGGCTTGCTCTAAACAAGATTATTGGTTTGTAGTGTATGAAACATTTTTGTTCTATTATTGTTCAATAAGCGTTGCTTATTTTGTCTACGTCACAGTCTTTTTCCCTGTACCTTTTACAGAGCATTCACAAATTCTTCTTTTTTCTTTAGAATGGAAAAACACCACTTCCAGAGCAACTCGATTACTCAACTTGTTGTGGATGGCAGTATCACAAATAACCCAAAGAAAATAGCCGCACAATGTTCAGATTTCTATCAGAACTTATATAAGTCTAATGTCTGTGAAGATTCTACTAGAGATTTTTTTTAAATTAATAGGTAATGTTAAAACTATTAATGCAGATGAAAAAAGTTTTTGTGATGGTCCCATTCTTATACAAGAAATTGTTGACTCCATTGCAAATCTTAAAAATAATAAATCACCAGGAAATGATGGTATTACCGCTGAATTTTATAAAATGTTTGTAAAACAGGTATCCATTTTTTTATACAAGGTATATTTAGAAAGTATAAATGTAGAATCTCTACCACAAACCCTGAACCAGGGACTAATTACCTTAATACCTAAACCTAAAAAAGACCTTCTCTTACTTGATAATTGGAGGCCCATAAGTCTTCTCAACAGCGATTATAAAATTTTAGCTTTGATTTTTGCTAAAAGAATAAAAATAGCTCTTAATACAATAATAGATGAAACACAATCAGGTTTTATGAAAAATAGACATATTACAAATAATATTAGATATCTTAGATTATTCCGACTTATTATTATTATTTATTTCTTAGCAGACGCCCTTATCCAGCGCGACTTACAATTGTTACAAGGTATCACGTTATTTTTTTACATACAATTACCCATTTATACAGTTGGGTTTTTACTGGAGCAATCTAGGTAAAGTACCTTGCTCAAGGGTACAGCAGCAGTGTCCCCTACTAGGGATTGAACCCACAACCCTCCGGTCAAGAGTCCAGAGCCCTAACCACTGCGCCACACTGCTGCCCTGACTTGGTATTGGAAGAAAGTTTTATTCTCTTTCTTGATTTTTACAAGGCTTTCGACACAGTTGAACACCTTTTCATCGTTAACGCTCTTGAAAAATTTGGCTTTGGAGTTTTTTTTTTATTAAAGTAATTAAAACTCTTTATAAAAATAATAATAGCTCAATTAAATTAGGTCATGGTACCTCGCAAAGATTTACTATACAACGTGGCATCCGACAGGGTTGCCCTATTTCACCTTATTTGTTTCTACTTGCAATGCAGCTCCTGGCAGTCCATATCATTAATAGTGGTTTGCAGGGTATAAATAATTATAAGTCAGTTGGCAGATGATACAACTCTTTTTCTGAAAAATAAATCTCAGATACCAATAGCTATTAACATAATTAATTCATTCTCAAAAGCTTCAGGTTTATACTTAAATATAAAAAAATGTGAATTATTACCTATCAAAAATTGTACTGATTCGTTTATATCAGAAATCCCAATTAAAAACAAAATAAACTATTTAGGAATTATTATAAATAAAGATAAAAAAAAACTAGGTGCTCTCTAAATTTTAATCCTCTTATTGAAAAGACACAACATAAATTAAACCAATGGTTGCAAAGAGGTTTGTCTCTGAAAGGTCGGATTTTGCTTACTAAGGCTGAAGGTATTTCTAGGCTGACTTATGCAGCTCTTTCTCTGGATGTATCAAAAGACATCAGTAGTATGGTTGATAGAATCTTATTTAACTTTATCTGGAAGAACAAAACTCATTATATTAGAAAATCAGTAATAATGAACAATCATGAATCTGGAGGACTTAACTTTCTTGATTTTTCTACCTTAAACAATACCTTTAAAATAAATTGGATTAAACAGTTTATTAAAAATCCATCTTCAACTTGGAACTTTATTCCTGCATATATTTTTAATAATCTTGGTGGTCTAAGCTTTCTATTAATATGTAATTACAATATCGAAAAAATTCCCATCAAGTTATAAAATTTTCATAAACAAATGCTTCTTTCTTGGTCTTTAATTTATAAACATAACTTTTCTCCACACAAATATTTCATTTGGAATAATAAGGATATTTGCTATAAGCATAAGTCCTTATTTTTCCCCAATTGGTTTAATAATGGCATCATATTAGTTACTCAATTATTTAAATGTAATGGTAATCTTCTTAACTATACAGAATTCTTGTCCACCTTTAAATTACCTATTACAGATGCTCTCCCTAGAGGAGTGATCACTTTACTGAAAAATGATTTGAAAGTATTATCTTGCCCTCTACCTTCCATAGACCCTTGTGAAACTTTTATTGGAAAATATTGTTTTATAGATCATTCTAAAAATAATAAGCGTATAAGATCTCTTTTCCAAAATGATCTAGTATCCATCCCTTATGTTATTTCATATTGGGACGGGTTTATTGAAGGTATTGACTGGAAAAAAGTTTGGATTTTATCCAACAAGTACTTATTAACTAACAAAGTTAAAGAAGTTTCTTATAAAATAATACATAAATGTTATCCTGTTAAAAACTATTTAAAGAAACTGAAACATGGTATCGACCTGAGCTGCTCATTCTGTAAGGACTCCACTGAAACAATGTTGCATTTATTTTGGAATTGTAGATTTTGGAAAGATTTAATTACTTTCACCAACAATAATATTAAAAAAGAAAAAAACCTTAAAATTCATATTGGTAATGTACTGTTTGGTTTCACTAACTATAAGACCAGTGAAAATAATGAGTATTACATTATAAACTTGATTATTCTAATGGCCAAATTTCATATTCACAAGTGTAAATTCTCTAATCAGAAGCCTTTCTTTTTTCTTTTTGTAAAAGAAATGGAACAGTACATCAAGGTTATTAAGATGTCCAATAATAAAAAAGCTTTGAAAACACTTCATGTATGTAACCTATTTAATATTTTTTTGTAATTGTATAAAGCCCACCCCCTGGCTTCCATTATAATATGTTCACTATTCTGTTTGTTTTTTTTCTACTTTCTGTACATTTTCTTTGTTTATTTCAATAAAAATGCATTTAAAAAAAAAAAAAAAAAAAGAGCATTCACAAATATATGTCCTACTGCTGCTTAGCTTAGATTAGTTATCGTACAATGAAAACACTGTGTAACAATTTTTTTTTTTTTTTTGGTTCCTGGGTAGTAAGTGTTATTTCCTAATTGCTTATGCCTCAAAAGTATAGAAAATGGCTATTATTCCCCACAAACTTTGCTTTTGTGACCAGGACAGTGATATTTTGAAATTTACCTATTTTCCAGAACATTCCAGATAGATTCAGTGCTGAGTAAACTTGGAGTAACTTCTAGAACTTTCCAGTAATATAAATAGTAGTATAAATACAGGGGCCTTAAGCCCACCAGTTCAGTTTAGTTCCAGCTGCCTAAGTGGATACATATCTGCATTTTTCTGAGATGGCATCAAGAGGCTGCAATGGTGGCATTCCTGATGGGTCTCCAAGGCGGTTTTACCAAGTTTCCTGCTATCTTTGCCTTTGGGACAGCAGGGACACCAAGGCACACTACCACAGGCGGGACTGGCCACAGCGGACCGAGTTCTCTGTGGGGAGGAACAACGTCAAGTGGGAGCCACTGGTGGACCCCGGAAGGTGCTGATGCCACCACTGCACATCAAATTGGGCCTTATGAAACAATTTGTCAGAGCTCTAGATAAGGAGTCGGCAGCCTTCAAGTACCTTCAAGACTTCTTCCCTAAGCTGTCTGAGGCAAAGGTCAAAGCCGGTGTCTTCGTCGGACCACAGATAAAGAAGATCCTGGAGTGCAATGAATTCCCCAAGAAGCTCACTAGTAAGGAGAAAGCGGCTTGGAACAGCTTTGTCGCAGTGGTTCGGGGCTTCCTGGGCAATCACAAGGCCGAAAACTATGTGGAGCTGGTTGAGACTCTGGTGAAGAACTACGGCACAATGGGCTGTAGGATGTCCCTCAAAGTCCATATCCTTGATGCTCATCTTGATAAATTCAAGGAGAACAGCTTCCACCAGGATATACTGGACTTGGAATGCCGCTACCAAGGACAGTATAACGAGAACATGATGGGAGACTACATTTGGGGGCTGATTCGTGAAAGTGATTGACAGTATAATCGTAAATCTCGAAAAACTACTCACTTCTAAATCTTTTGTAGTCATTTTTGTATTACTTTAGTATAAATACATGTTAATTTGGATTCATATGTTGTTTTTTTCTGACTTTATGTGAACGAAAAGACACAAATTCGCCCGTTTTCTCATTGGAAATAGGTAAATTTCAAAATATCACTGTCTGGTCACAAAAGCAAAGTTTGTGGGGAATAATAGCCATTTTCTATACTTTTGAGGCATAAGCAATTAGGAAATAACACTTACTACCCAGGAACAAAAATTGTGTTACATAGTGAAATGACTGTGCTATGTACAGAGTACTGGGGTGAGAATTGGCCCAGGCTAATGTGCACCCTCCCAGAAGAGTAGTGAGAATTAGCCTGACAGGGTGAGGTTGAGCCTACAGAACTCACCCGGGGTGAGAATTAGCCTGTAACACCGGCTCCATTGCAAGGAGCGTATATCGGGCTTATGTCTTCGTATGTGATTGCGTCACCTACCAGCCTGCTGCTGCCTTCCCCGTGCACGCTACGCTCTCCTCTGCCAGCCTCAAGTCTGCCCCGGACTTGCTCACCAGGCTACAGTCCGACGAGTGCGTGCCGGGGTACGTGTGTCCACTGCTGACGCCACTGTAGCAATGCCGAGTTCGCGTCCGACCTCCGCCTGTGTGTGGATTGCCTCACCTGTGTGATGCGTTAACCGCGATCGCTACAAAATAATGAAGCACTTTTCTGCTGTTTTCCGACAGGTGGAATGGGTGCAATTCACGCTCCCCGACGGTCCGAACAACTTTGATATTCAGGGACATTCTCTCTGTGCTGGTTCCATGTAAAATGTTCCTAGTATAGGGAGAGGAGGGTGTATAGATATACAGAGAGAACATATAGAATGAACTAGATACAGAACAATATATAGAGAAATAGGCTAATAAAGACAGAGAGAAAGAACTATAGAGAGAGATAAACGAGATCGAGATAGAAAGAGAGAATATATAGCCTATATAAAGAGAGAGAGAGAGAGAGAGAGAGAGAGTACACATAGACTGAGGTAGGTAGATATATTTAGAGAAATAAATAGATAGAATGAGGACCCCAATGTAGTGAACTACTAACACTGGAGGCTGCAGTTTAACATTGAGTCCACTAGATGGCGGTGCAGCGCCACACACATGCACACACGCATTCTAAACAGAATGAATTCACAATCCTGGTTAAGTTAGGGTATAATATTTATAACATAAAAAGAATTTGTCTCTACACAGCAGTGTTTAATTGCTCGATCCTCGTGGCCTTCTGGAGTTCAGAATGTGACACCTAAACAAAGGGGGCCAATTGCAACAAGCTTGTAGATTTAGTGAATCAGGGCTGTCTAACCCCAGCAGTGAATCAGGGCTGCCTCCTCTCACCCCCACAGTGAATCAGGGCTGCCTCCTTTCACCCCCACACTGAATCTGGGCTGCCTCCTCCCAACCCCACAGTGAACCGGGGCTGCCTCCTCTCACCTGTCACTCCTGTCCCTCCAAATGCGTCACGTAGTCCTGTTCATACATGACGTGGAGCTGTCATCCACTGCTGTGCAAACAGTGCAGTCGAGTCTCGTGGTGCCTGTGATACCCGGGGACACGATGATCAACTGCAAAAGAGCTGACCAGGAAACCTCTCCTCTCCTCACAAAACCGGTAAACAGCAAACCTGACCCTGTCTCTCCTGACCTCACAAAACCAGTAAAGTCCCTGATACAGTCTGTCCCACCTGTCATACATAGCAGAGAAACACTGACAGTGTGTAGCTGTGCCGGAGCACTCACAGAGAAACACTGACAGCGTGTAGCTGTGGCGGAGCACTCACAGAGAAACGGGAAACACTGACAGTGTGTAACTGTGCCGGAGTGCTCACAGGGAAACAGGAAACTCTGACAGCGTGTAGCTGTGCCGGAGCGCTCACAGGGAAACACTGACAGAGTGTAGCTGTGCCGGGCGCACCGACAGCGCAGGGAAAAACACCGGACAGGGTGTAGCTGTGCCGGGGCGCTCACAGGGAAACACTGACAGCGTGTAGCTGTGCCGGGGCGCTCACAGGGAAACACTGACAGAGTGTAGCTGCCGGGCCACGGGCACTGACAGCACAGGGAAACACTGACAGCGTGTAGCTGTGCCGGGCGCCACAGGGAAACACTGAAACAGAGTGTAGCTGTGCCGGGCGCATTAGGGAAACACTGACAGCGTAGCTGTGCCGGGCGCCACAGGGAAACACTGACAGCGTAGAAGCTGTGCCGGGCGCTCACAGGGAAACACTGACAGCGCCGGGCGCCACAGGGAACACTGACAGCTGTGCTGGGCGCCACAGGGAAACACTGACAGCGCAGTAGCCGTGCCGGGCGCCACAGGGAAACAGGAAACACTGACAGCGTGTAGCTGTGCCGGAGCGCTCACAGGGAAACACTGACAGAGTGTAGCTGTGCCGGGGCGCTCACAGGGAAACACTGACAGCGTGTAGCTGTGCCGGGTGCTCACAGGGAAACAGGAAACACTGACAGCGTGTAGCTGTGCCGGAGCGATCACAGGGAAACACTGACAGAGTGTAGCTGTGCCGGGCGCTCACAGGGAAACACTGACAGCGACAGCGTGCCGGGGCGCTCACAGGGAAACAGGAAACACTGACAGCGCCACAGGGGAACAGGGAAACACTGACAGAGTGTAGCTGTGCCGGGGCGCTCACAGGGAAACACTGACAGAGTGTAGCTGTGCCGGGCGCTCACAGGGAAACACTGACAGCGTGTAGTACAGGGAAACACTGACAGCGTGCCGTGCGGGCGCCACAGGGAAACACTGACAGCGTACAGCTGTGCCTGTGCACAGGGAAACAGGAAACACTGACAGCGTAGCTGTGCCGGAGCAGGGAACACTGACAGAGTGTAGCTGTGGCGGGCGCCAGGGAAACACTGACAGCGTAGGCTGTGCCGAGCGCCACAAGGAAACAGGAAACACTGACAGGGAAACACTGACAGCTGTGTAGGAGCCGATCACACAGGGAAACACTGACAGAGTGTAGCTGTGCCGGGCGCTCACAGGGAAACACTGACAGCTGTGTGCGGAGAGCGGGAAACACTCACAGGGAAACACTGACAGCGTGTAGCTGTGCCGGGCGCTCACAGGGAAACACTGACAGCGTGTAGCTGTGCCGGGGCGCTCACAGGGAAACACTGACAGAGTGTAGGAAACTGTGCTGTGCGGAGCGCCACAGGGAAACACTGACAGAGTGTAGCACTGACAGCCGGGCCGGGCGCCACAGGGAAACACTGACAGAGTGTAGCAGCGGGCAGGGAAACACTGACAGAGTGTAGCTGTGCCGGGCGCCACAGGGGAAACACTGACAGCGTGTAGCTGTGCCGGAGCGCTCACAGGGAAACACTGACAGAGTGTAGCTGTGCCGGGGCGCTCACAGGGAAACACTGACAGCGTGTAGCTGTGCCGGGGCGCTCACAGGGAAACACTGACAGCGTGTAGCTGTGCCGGAGCGCTCACAGGGAAACAGGAAACACTGACAGCGTGTAGCTGTGCCGGGGCGCTCACAGGGAAACACTGACAGCGTGTAGCTGTGCCGGGGCGCTCACAGGGAAACACTGAAAATCTTGCAGTTTGCTTTCACCATTGGTTTTCCATGTAAGTTAATATGCTTTTACCTCACTGGGCCTTACAATGCTTGCCTATGCTTTACCAGACCTCTCTGTGCTTTACAATGCTTCCCTATACTTTACCAGACCTCTCTGTGCTTTACAATGCTTCCCTATGCTTTACCATACCTCTCTGTGCTTTACAATGCTTGCCTATGCTTTACCAGACCTCTCTGTGCTTTACAATGTTTCCCTATGCTTTACCATACCTCTCTGTGCTTTACAATGCTTGCCTATGCTTTACCAGACCTCTCTGTGCTTTACAATGCTTCCCTATGCTTTACCAGACCTCTTTGCGCCTCCTTAAGACTCACCTCTTCAAACAGCACCTGTAGAACTCCTCTGTTTGTATCCTGGGACACTATCACCCTTCATGTAAATGTGCTTTATTTTGCTCTTATCTGCCCCCTATTTTACTGCATTTAATCCTGTACTTCAGAATACTGTAATCTGCCAAGTGTTTAACCTGTAGTACTTTGTATTTAATCATATCCTGATGTAACTATCACTATTTAATCATATCCTGATGTAACTATCACTATTATCTGCTGTATTATTGAATTGTGGTTTGTCACACTTGTACTTTGCTTGAACAAAAGTTATTGTCTTTCTTGCTCTTATTGTATTACTTGTATTGTAACACTTGAAATGTATTTGCTTACGATTGTAAGTCGCCCTGGATAAGGGCGTCTGCTAAGAAATAAATAATAATAATAATAATAATAATACAATACTTCCCTATGCTTTACCACACCTCTCTGTGCTTTACAATGCTTCCTTATGCTTTACCAGACCTCTCTGTGCTTTACAATGCTTCCTTATGCTTTACCAGACCTCTCTGTGCTTTACAATGCTTCTCTATGCTTTACCAGACCTCTCTGTGCTTTACAATGCTTCTCTATGCTTTACCAGACCTATCTGTGCTTTACCAGACCTCTCTGTGCTTTACAATGCTTCTCTGTGCTTTACCAGACCTCTCTGTGCTTTACAATGCTTCCCTATGCTTTACCAGACCTATCTGTGCTTTACCACACCTCTCTGTGCTTTACAATGCTTGCCTATGCTTTACCACACCTCTCTGTGCTTTACAATGCTTCCCTATGCTTAACCATGCTGTCAGTGTTGTATCCTCCTTCCATCCCCTTCTCCCACTATCCCTCTCTCCCCGGCGGTTTAACACTCGACCCCGGCCCCTCTCCCCGCGCTGGTAACACAAGACAGCACACAGACCAGCACAGAGTGTCACTCACATACCTTCTCCATTCACGAGTTCAACCAGCCGTTTATTTAAAAGCTGTCCTTTTCTGTTGGAATAATATCACGTTTCATGTCGACACGGTCGGGTAAGAGCCATCTCGTGCCCCGTCCCGTGAGGCAGGTGACCCCTGTCGCTAGCTTTGTGCTGAGCGACGAGTACAAAAAATGAGCGTCACTGCCACCCAGCTGCACCCAAACAACGGCCGAGACACACCCACACACACACGCGGGGCCGGACGAGGGGTGTGCTGCGGTGCGCAGCGGGACACGCTGCACAAACCGGCCCTTCACACTGCTTTACAAGCAGAGAATTCGCAGGAAACGATACAGAATGAGAAATAAATAATAATAATAATAATAATAATAATAATAATAATAATAATAATAATAATAATAATAAAACTCAAGAATTTAAGCGAGATTGATGAAAGCGTGTCCTCTGTTCTTTAATTAACTTATGTTTCTTGAAAGGAAGCCACCCCAAAGTTTACCTTAGCCCTTAGACGACTTTAATCAGGGAGCAACAATACAGTACAGACATGCAACGTGAACTCGGGACCGGGCGCTTGCTGTGTGAGCACCCACAACAAGCTACCCGCTTTCCCGCTGAAGGGGGAACCGCGTTGCTATACTAAACATTCCCTCCAGGAAATGCTCTCTCACAAACTCGTGTGTTGATTCCATTTCTGTACGTTCAAAAGTTCCTACTAGTTTCTATTTAAAATAATAATAATACAAAACCCATTTAGCAACTCATATTTAAAATTAGATTTACTTTAACTTTCAGTTGTAAACAATCAATGTTATTTAACGTTTCTAATTATTTCATCTTCTACCCCTTGCTTAAACGTTTCAATATAACCTCTACGTGTTCCAGTTCTTTGTTCACTTCGGTGACTTTTATTAGTGTAACGGGCAGTGTTGTGTGATACACTGCAGGTACACATCCGTACAGGTACAGGTACTCTGTCGATAATGGCGAATAACAATGAAGTTTGGGGATTTTTTTAAAATTATGTCTCATTTGTGTTTAAGGTTTTATTTCAACATTGTATAGCGTCCGCTATGTGGGCAGTAAAAGTGATACGACAGAGACAGTTCAAAAGGCGACGAGCTTTCAACACAGGAGATGAAAGATGCTCAATCACTATTTGCCTTCCAGCAGCGTTTCCCCTGCGCAGTGAAATGTCGAGGTTTGTAAAATACCGGCAACCACATCTTTAACTAAACGGTCTTCAGATGTATTCTCCCAAAACTAAAACATTGAATCAAATATAGCTGGAAACTAGTGTTTCTGCCATTTCTCAATCAAAGACATTGGCTGGTTTTGTTACGTTACTGTCTGTAGGATTTTACTTCGTTGCTTTTGTATAATTGCAACACGCAGCAATACAATGTAGCAATTATGAAGAATTCCATAGTTGAAAATTGCAACTTTGTATAGAACTGTGTACCAAACCAGACTTAAACAAACAGCATGCGTGTATCTATTTACAATCCGCTCGCTCTGCTTTAAAATCGGTATGTTTAAAAACTCAATTCAAAATAATAATAAAAACTGGGATTATAGGCTACTTATTACCGAATGACCCCGCAGAATAGATGCGATTTCCACAGCTAGCAGAAACTTCACAACCTCGACCCTGTTACAACAGCACGTACTTCATACTGCACTGAAACACTTCATGTTGGATAAAGATGTCTGTCTATTTATTTATTTATTTATTTATTATTATTATTATTATTATTATTATTATTATTATTATTATTATTATTATTATTATTATTATTATTATTATTAACAGGCCCTGCATTATATTCCACCATACTGAAGTTTTGCGAGACAAGCATTGGCACTATAGGTGCCCACACAACGTGCAGTGTAGCCCCTCAAATGTTTCCCTTGACCCCCTCAGAGCTCCCTCACCTGGGAGAGCCGGGCGCCGCCACTAAACATGACCTATCAAATATAATATCAATACCGGTATTTTATACACGTTATTTCACACTCTAAAATATTGGTTTTAAAGTTCGAAATACTAAAATACACTTCATAAATTCAATGCAAACGTTTCGGCTTCTCAGGACGCTGACAATTTGAATTCAGTACGTTCATTTTCATATTTCTAAACAGTTATGTCACAGCGTTATTATTTATTTATATTAAGATTACTATACAGATAAACAGCATGCACATGACTAAATACATCTAACATGGTGTCCAGGTCCTAGTGAGAGTGGATAGTCTCATGGGAATTGAAGCGAAATAAGCAGTGGTGATTTCTATCGCGCTACGCAGCTTGTGAATTTGAGTGTTATGAACCCGTGACCAAGGCGTGTGTGAAAGAAACTCCAAACACCACGTGTATTTGATCAAGTAATTTCTTAATCTCATGATAAACGGCATTTTTTAAGAAAAAATAGATGTTTTGAATTTTCTTGTATCTATAATAGATATAAATAGATGTAAAACAGATTTATAAACCACAGGATCTACATAGAACACATAATAATAATAATAATAATAATAATAATAATAATAATAATAATAATAATAAGTGTAGTTGTAAATCGGCTGATGTCCACTTCAATGTTTTAAGCAGTGTTTATATACATTGCATTTATATTCTATAAATAGGGCCGTTTGCAAAAATCCGAATGCAATGAAACGGGAACAAAAGTTACTAACTTAAAGAAACGAAGTGAAATAATATGACCCGTGTATAATACAGCGCTTGTATGAATGCTTACAACGTAATCAATATAAACATGTCTTGTGTGACAGAAACACACGAAGCAATAATAATTATTATTAATATGAATAATAATGAATACTCAATTCAGCATTTCATGATAAAGGTGACGTAAGAAGGCTGAACAGAATTTTAAGTCATTAACAGATTATTTTATGTATCTGCAATGATTGCTAAAATCAAACAGTTTATGAATAGGCTACAGTATATTAAAACGTCCAAAAGACTTATTTAATTTCTGTGACAAAATTTCTCTTTTTTTTTTAAACACAGACCTCCCCTCAAAAAGTGGGAAATGAACAAATACGTGGATGGATGCCCGGATCCGCTATCAGATCATTATATTCGGTTTGTAATTGGAAGCATGGATAGTATATATTTCATGTTCAGATTTCTAGTTTATTTTGCTACAGAAAATGGGAACGTGGGAAGATTTGCCCAGGAAACTTTTCAATTTACCAGGAATATACAAAAACATAATAATAATAATAATAATAATAATAATAATAATAATAATAATAATAATAATAATAATCGGGGGGGTCGTGCCTCATTGCTGATGTCGGGAGCTGCACGCCCACATTTGCCTAGCTGTGTTTTAACATAATCATCAAGTTTGAACAATATAGTCCTCTTATTTTTTGCTTATTTTCTTTTCGGCTCCACTTTTATGACTATTACTATTTTAAAAACCAAAACAATACTCCAGCTAATTTCAAATGTGTATCATATACCGCAAGTTTAGAATAGCTCTGATCATTCACTACCATACTGTATTGTGATCAATACTGTCATGTATGGATGTGTTTCCTCTCTGACTAGAAATTACCACGGCAGCAGCACCCGCTTGACTACCAGTCAAAATTATGGGTGCAGCAAATTATTTACAAAATCTTTGTATTGCCCATTTTTCCTTTACTTACAAAATATCTTGGTATCTCTGATTAGATAATCGACTCCTCTTTAAATGGGTAGTAATAAGGCTACCACTACACTTGTGAAATATCTTGCTCATTAAAATCTTTTGCATATTTTTTTTAAAAAAAGGAGACAATTATCTATTCAGGGATAACAATGCATTTTATAAGGGGAAATGAGCAATACAATTAAGTAACGTTCGTCGAGTACATTTCCGCTGAGTTCTAAGAAAATAGTCCCGGACATTTTTTAAATAATAAAAAAAGGATGACATACACATAAAGAGAAAAACAATTAGTTTTGATTTAGTAAATCGATTTGTTATTAACGTGTTAAGGTTTTAAACTCTTATTTATAATCTGGACATTGCCTAAGGAATGAATGGAGCAATTACTGGACAGTCCGTGTACGATAGAGTCTGAACTACAATCTCTCATTAAATATCGCTCTGAAATGCCTCCTCACTCACCATGTTTCTACCTTCAGCCAAAGCATGTCTCTCCTGAATCTATATACGAATGGAGCAATATCACTGAACTGTCCGCGTCTCGATTTGTTGCTGTTCAGAGATGCCGTGTGACCCCAGTCGAGCTGACAGGCTGTGATTGCCTCGCGGCAGTTGCAGGTACAGGGTTGTGCGCCGATTGATTTTAAATCTGAGTCACACAGTTGGTGCTAAGACGTTCCAGCGGGCATCTGCTGTTAGTGCCCGCTAGAACTGGAAACTGATCGGCTGACGGTACTGAATCGTTTTCTAATTGTAGAACATGAACCGTGACAACGAAGGTAGTTATTGACCGGACTGGCGCTCAAAAAGGAGCTCACTATCAGAGTAACAGATTGCCTATCTGTAGGCACGACTAGAGCGAGAAAAACATGAATTAGTTAAATTCTACTGTGTAGTAATTTAAGACAAGTTATTATTATTATTATTATTATTATTATTATTATTATTATTATTATCATGAATTTCCGTTTATAAAAATGAAATTAAGTATATCTATGTTCAATACGGATATGTTGAAACAGTATTCATTTGTGTGTATTCACAATGTTTTCGCTTATGAGTTGTATTGAATGCTTCTGGGCGATGCATACGTTTTGAGATACAGTCACGTGTTCAGATATGCTGTTACTCGATAGATTACTGTCTCGTTCACAGGCGTCTGTCTATAAATAATGTTAGAATATGTGTTGTTGGGGTAATAAAACTTTTTTTTAACTGATTCAAATTTTGCTGCGGATGTATTTATTTTCATAAAGTCTTCTTTAGTTAAGTGCCGCAGCTGTGCTGCCAGAGTTTTATTTATTTATTTGTTCAACGACCTTAAGTACCTGCATTGGTTTTAATAGAGTAACCTCTATATAACATATTTATGTTGAAGATGATCTGCTCCAAGCCTATTAAATAATATGCATGGGGTTAAATGTGTTTAAAGGAACTGCTAATAGTGTTATAAATACGTTATAAGCATGGTTAGCTGTAGTCCAGCAGTCACAGTGAGCAGGGTTAGCTGTATAGTCCAGTCACAGTGAGCAGGGTTAGCTGTATAGTCCAGTCACAGTGAGCAGGGTTAGCTGTGTAGTCCAGCTGTCACAGTGAGCAGGGTTAGCTGTATAGTCTAGTCACAGTGATCAGGGTTAGCTGTATAGTCTAGTCACAGTGAGCAGGGTTAGCTGTATAGTCCAGTCACAGTGAGCAGGGTTAGCTGTATAGTCTAGTCACAGTGAGCAGGGTTAGCTGTATAGCCCAGTCACAGTGAGCAGGGTTAGCTGTATAGCCCAGTCACAGTGAGCAGGGTTAGCTGTATAGCCCAGTCACAGTGAGCAGGGTTAGCTGTATAGCCCAGTCACAGTGAGCAGGGTTAGCTGTATAGTCCAGTCACAGTGAGCAGAGGTAGCTGTATAGTCCAGTCACAGTGAGCAGAGTTAGCCTCTACAGTATGTTTATATATCCACAGAAACACAAGACTACACTCATGCATAAAACCACAAACAGGTGCTCATAATATACAGTCATAACACTACTGCTATTATCACTAGAAATAATAATAATAATAATAATAATAGATTACAAAACTTAGGAAAAACTATAATAAATAAAGTCAAGTAAACGAACGTTTTGGCTAGTGCATTCTTTAGTGAACTGTTTTCCAAACCTTCTGAAAAATACACCTTCAACATAACCAACAAAACCAGAGCAACGTCGCCCTACCTGCACAATCAATCGATTCGACAAACAGCAAACCGCATGCAAGTCACTTAGCTACATAGGCCTATACGGGGATTGCAATGCATGTAAAGGTCAATTTTAAAGGGTGAAACAACTGAAGGCATTCCAGTCGAGCAGGCGTGAACGCTAACACTGCAGGACTAACCTGAGCCTGTGCGCAACACAACACCGACAGAAGCGTGCCCGTTTACACGAGAGTCCTCTTCACTCCCAGCAAGCTGCGGGAAGGGGTGTCTTACAGGACATCAGTGTATTTGCTAAACACCAAAAACATTTAAAAAAATGCCAGGCACTTTTCTGAAGAGGGGGGTGTTGAAAGCCGGCTCATTGGTCGGAAAGCAGACGAGCGTGTTGTGTTACAAAGTGCTAGGAAGTGTTCTAATTCAACGAGGAGTTCCGCGACGACACAGAGAGATTGACACCTGAATGGAGCGGCTTACATGAAGAATACCTCCTTCTGCAACCCGCTGCCGAGAGTGTATGGGTCTGCGTGCCTTCTCTTTCTCTTCCTCTGTCTTTCATGCTTTCTTCCTGTGATTCGCTTGATTTGGTGGGATGTGAAATGCTGGACATGGAGCGCTTGAAAGAGGCCCCCGGGATTGTCCGCGCGTCTTCATTCAGCATCAAGAGTCTCTTGCAGGAGGTGGCGGGGAGTGACAGCGGAGCCCCTGACAGCGGCGCGCACGGTGATACTTCCAGGGGACTGGAGACCCAGCGCACAGGCAGCCCTCATCCCGGGGTCGCCGAGCGGGACGGGGGGCGCCACGACAATACTAATAACAGCAATAATAATAATAATAATAATGAGGATAAAGAGGGAGAGCGAGGAGGAGACGAGAAGACCAAAGGGTTGGAACAGGACAGAGAGGGAGAGAAGGCAGCCACTTGTGACAAACCCCCGTTCAGCTATAACGCGCTGATCATGATGGCGATACGCCAGAGCCCGGAGAAGCGCCTGACTCTCAACGGCATCTACCAGTTCATCGTGCAGAATTTCCCCTACTATAAGGAGAACAAGCAGGGCTGGCAGAACTCCATCCGCCACAACCTCAGCCTCAACAAGTGCTTCCTCAAGGTGCCGCGCCACTACGACGACCCTGGGAAGGGCAACTACTGGATGCTGGACCCCTCCAGCGACGACGTTTTCATCGGTGGCACCACGGGCAAACTCCGCCGGCGCTCCACCGCCTCCTCCAGGGCCAAGCTCGCTTTCAAGCAGGGGAACAGGCTGGCGTCCTCCGCCGCTGCTGCCGCCGCGGCCGCCGCTGGCCTAGCCTTTGCGGGGTCCCTTTACTGGCCGGTCCCGCCTTTCCTGTCCCTTCAGCAGCCTCACCCTCACCACCAACCCGGCTCCACTCTCGGATACAGCTCGTCCTACTTCGGACACCCGAGCTCCTACGCTGCCTCGATTCTGTCCCAGACCTCACATCAGCTTAGCGCCACGGCCGCCGGGGTGGACCGGCTACTGCAAGGCGCGGCCGAGTCTTCTTACGCGGGTACCGCTGTGGGGAGCCACCACCATCACCAGGTCACGGCCGCCGCCTCGTTCGCCGCGTCTTCGCTGCCATGCGGTCTGTCGCTGCCCACCTCCTTGAACCCGTGTTCGTTCAACCTCCTGGCGGCCGGACGGGCCAGTTATTTCTTCTCTCACCACGTCCCACACCACCCAGCCGTGCAGGGGACACAGCCCCTGCCTGCCCCTCTCGAGTCCTCGCCTCCGAAGGGCTTCCCGGTGGAACAGCACCTGCACTGCTGGAGCGGGTCGAGCACAGCCGGGGACCCGGGTCACTTCACCCAGAATCACCAGACGAGCTCGTTCAACTCGCTTCTGCACTGAGACTTTCTAAATGGGGGGGAGAAAGGAAAACATGTTATAACATTTACAGGAAGACTGTAGCTAAATTATTTTAAGCCACTATTGGACTCCACGATGAGTCAGGTATCTGCGTTACATTGCAAAGCTGCTGAACTGAACGTCTATAGCAGACAAGACATGTTGTATACCCGAGAATAAACGAGAGCGTAATGTGCTTGTCTAAACTTACAGTTTGTTTTTTTAACAGTTCATACTTTCTAATTTCAAAACTTGTTGCTCCACAAAAAAAATATGCCCCATTTTTTTTTTTTTTTTTTTTTGAACAGAAATGAAATCTTGTGATGTTCCAAATGGATTAGTTGCACTTCACTGAACGGGCCGGGGACTCTGTACGTGTCGATGTGTAACACTGCCCCGTGTCCGCCGCGTCTGCTTGGGAAGCGGTACAGATGGCGAGTCCATCGATCACTACAAGGTTTTCTTAGAGCTGGTAATTCGATGTGATTGAACTCTTTTCATTTTCAATTTAATATTGCGTGTTTCTCTTCTCAATGCATTAATAATTCATCTCTCTGGCGAGTCGATTGGACCCCCCAATTTATGAATCCATATGAAAATAAACTGCTGTTTCAAATTTTAACAGATACATCCAGTCAAATCCACATACTATATATATATATGAAAGTTACCTAAATATATAGAAATATAAGCTACATTTCAAATGTAGTTTCATATAGATCATTTTGATATGAAAGCTCGAATTTTTCCTCTATATCATTTTTAATTATTTTTTTATTATTGGAAATTTACTGAGATGAGACCAAATTTGCCCAATTTTGAGTTTTAGTTTCAAAGAATTCAGCCGAAGTTATTATTATTATTATTTATTTTTTTTATTAATATTATTTGAAACAAAAAGTTGCATATTTTTTACTGGAGCAAAAAAAAAAAAAATCGTTAATATTTGTATGATGTTGTTTTATTTTGTTTGTAACCGAACTGCAGGGAATTTTAATAATAATAATAATAATAATAATAATAATAATAATAATAATAATAATAATAATAATAATAATAATAATACGAGTGTTTTGTAATATATCAATGGCAGTGTTATTGTGTATTAGATGGTATGCATCCTTTATTTTAAAAGCAGTATTGTTTCAAACGTGAACGCTCTCCAAATCTGAAAAAAAAAAAATGCTATGAATTTATCATGGGGTATGTTTTAAATACACACCTGTCTCATTTTAAATATATGGTTTGTGGTGTGTGCTCTTGGTTTGTAAATCGAGTTTTAGGCTACAGCAGTGCAGGGAATACATCGGAGTAAACTATTCTGAAATTAAGTTTCCTTGCAGACGCTGTCGCGCTCGTACTGTGAAACACGCATGCACTTTGGTTTCGCAGATGTCTTTTTAAAAGCTATGAAAACAGTGTTTCTTTGTTTGTTTGGTTGGTTGTGTATTCATCAGTACATGTTTACAATTCATATTCAGATTGCATCTTAATAAGCACACGGACATGCACGTGTCTTTTGATTTGTGTTTGTTGTTACTGCATGGCAATATGACAATTCTAACACCGCGGCTTTCAGTTAAGAAATATTAAAGGGATGACTTTTATAAATGAGCACAGAGTCATTTTGCAGTTTCCACCCATGCTGTTCCCATGGTTATACTATGCATTTACTATATTGTTCTTGTTGTTTTAACATGCTTTACCAGACCTCTCTGTGCTTTACAATGCTTCCCTATGCTTTACCAGACCTCTCTGTGCTTTACAATGCTTCCCTATGCTTTACCAGACCTCTCTGTGCTTTTACAATGCTTCCCTATGCTTTACCAGACCTCTCTGTGCTTTACAATGCTTCCCTATGCTTTACCAGACCTCTCTGTGCTTTTACAATGCTTCCCTATGCTTTACCAGACCCCTCTGTGCTTTACTTCCCTATGCTTTACCATACCTCTCTGTGCTTTACAATGCTTCCTATGCTTTTACCACGCCTCTCTGTGCTTTACAATGCTGCTTTACCTATGCTGTGCTTTACAATGCTTCCCTTATGCACCAGACCTCTCTGTGCTTTTACAATGCTTCCCTATGCTTTACCAGACCTATGCTTTACAATGCTTCCCTATGCTTTACCAGACCCTCTGTCTGTGCAAATGCTTCCCATGCTTTACCATACCTCTGTGCTTTTACAATGCTTCCCTATGCTTTACCACGCCTCTCTGTGCTTTACAATGCTTCCCTATTACAATGCTTCCATGCCTCTCTGTGCTTTTACAATGCTTCCCTATGCTTTACCAGACCTCTCTGTGCTTTTACAATGCTTGCCTAATGCTTTTTTACCATACCTCTCTGTGCTTTACAATGCTTGCCTATGCTTTTACCAGACCTCTCTGTGCTTTTACAATGCTTCCTATGCTTTACCATACCTCTCTGTGCTTTTACAATGCTTCCCTATGCTTTACCATACCTCTGTGCTTTACAATGCTTATAATGCCTTCCTATGCTTTACCAGACCTCTCTGTGCTTTACAATGCTTCCCTATGCTTTACCAGACCTCTCTGTGCTTTTTACAATGCTTCCCTATGCTTTACCATACCCTCTGTGCTTCAATGCTTCCTATGCTTTACCATACCTCTCTGTGCTACAATGCTTCCCTATGCTTTTACCACACCTCTGTGCTTATAATGCTTCCTGTGCTTTACAATGCTTTACCATTTACCAGACCTATCTGTGCTTTTACAATGCTTCCCTATGCTTTTACCAGACCTCTCTGTGCTTTTCAATGCTTCCTATGCTTTACCATACCTCCTGTGCTTTATAATGCTTCCCTATGCTTTACCATACCTCCCTGTGCTTTTACCTTCCTATGCTCTGTGCTTTACAATGCTTCCCTATGCTTTACCAGACCTCTCTGTGCTTTACAATGCTTCCCTATGCTTTACCAGACCTCTATGTGCTTTACATTGCTTCCACTTTGCCATGCTTTCATGTGCTTTATTACATTGCTAGGTTTTTACTGTGGGACTTTTGTATAAGGGTAACTTCTACATATATTTGAACGTGGTGTCGCCACTGTAAACTTAAGAACTGAACATCAATCTTCTGGAATAGAACACAGTTTAATTGTAATATTTATGCACTGCATGCTGTAATGTGGATTTTGTGGGTGTCTTAAATATATCTTAAAACAATTCAAATAAAGAATAATCTTTATATGTATTTTGATGGTGTTTAGACTCTTTTATCTGCAAATTAAACAGTAAAACGGAGCTTATTTTCTGTTGCTAAGAGTTATGTTTAAATATTAAAACATTTGGGCCCAAATTCACCAATCATTTCTTGGAGAAGGTTATTATCTGCAACAGGAAAGGTGGCGTGCTCTGAAATGAACACTCGAGTCGATCATGTGAAGTTTTTAACAGTGTTTTCATTATAGAAAGACATTTCGTTTGCTTAAAGCTCTGTGAATATGGGACTCTGAAGCGCAGGGTTTGAAATAACTTCCCATTCCATTAATAATCTTCGAATGAGTGACGCGTTTGTTGGTTGGGGTCTCCGCGTTGAAATTATAATGTTGGAGTTCTGAGTTCTGGTAACGAAATAACAGAAAGAAACGCAACATTACCCCCCTAACCGGCTGCTCACGGGCATTACATTAAAAAAAAACCCCAAAAAACACCGCAAATACTGCTTTCTGATGACATTAATACGTCTTGTATGCAAGTACATTTCAGATTATCACTTATTATTATTATTATTATTATTATTATTATTATTATTATTATTATTATTATTAGTCGTAGTAGTAGTAGTATTTGGAAATAACTTTGATAGTCTTGTAATTCATTAATATTTAAAGTAATTTCCATGTAGTAGAGTTGTTTATTATTATTATTATTATTATTATTATTATTATTATTATTATTATTATTATTATTATTATACATCTGACAATATCTTTAATAGTCTTGTTAATGGTTACAATGTAAAGTTTAGCTGCACACACTCTACAAACACTCTGCCGATGTTGTTGGCTACATCTTTCAATAACACCTTTTGTAAGCCTTGTAAGAGATAGTTATAAAGTATTTAAAAATTAAAATGTGTTTACAAGGTTTGTTTAATTCCTAAACTCTTGCAATGCAATGTAATCGTACAGTTTTCCAGGCGAATAGATTTTCTTTTTTCTGAAAGCAAAAAAAAAAAAATCCCAAAAAAATATAATATTATAAAACTGCAAAAGCAACTCCTTTCTGAAAACTCTAACGCTGGGAGTAGAAACCACTGTTGCAGGCCGACATGAAATCGGTTCAATGAAAACATCTGCATTCCGTGTTCGGAATTCGGAAAAATGTCTTCTGAAAATTATTCCATTTATCTCTTTAAAAAATGGGCACTTCATTATAGTATTTTGGAAATAGATAGCCTATACGTGGGGAATTATATATAATCCATGTGCATGCATTTCCTTGAATTCCTACTGCGTTCAGTTTGAGAATTAATCTTTTATGCAGGACTTTGTCAAAAGCTTTCTGGAAATCTAAATAAACCATGTCGTATGCTTTGCAATTATCCATTGTCGATGTTGCATCCTCAAAAAAATCAAGCAGGTTAGTTAGACACGATCTCGCTTTCCTAAACCATGCTGTCTGTCTCCCAGGATACTGTTACCATATAGGTAATTTCCATTTTGGATCTTATTATAGTTTCCATAAGTTTACATATAATAGAAGTCAGGCTTATTGGTCTGTAGTTACCTGGTTCGGTTTTGTCTCCCTTTTTGTGGATCGGTATTACGTTTGCAATTCTCCAGTCTGTCGGTACAACCCCTGTGTCAAGAGACTGTTGCATGATCTTGGTTAGCGGTTTGTAAATAACTTCTTTCATTTCTTTGAGTACTATTGGGAGGATCTCATCCGGCCCAGGGGATTTGTTTATTTTAAGAGCTCCTAGTCCCTTTAACACTTCTGCCTCAGTTATGCTATCATCTATGATTTTGCCATTTGTGTCTCTTAGACATTTAACCCCCTATTGAATATTTGAATGTTCTCTTGCTGTTATAATATAACGCGTTTTGCATACAACATTCTCTCTCTCTCTCTCTCTCTCTCTCTCTCTCTCTCTCTCTCTCTCAACTTTCATTTGATTAATGTTTCGTTGTTAAACATTTTTATCAGTATGCTGGATAGCCGTGCTGTTTTAAATGTAGAACACGATTTGGTCTAGTTTTGAAATATATATATATATATATATATATATATATATATATTTCAAGACTAGACCAAATCGTGTTCATGAACACTTCCGCTTCGCGTGTACGTAGTGAAACAGGGACAGGGAGTCTCTGGAAAATCCACATTTAATTCAATAAGCAAACCAGAAGAGCGTCGCTTTAGAATTCAGAGACACATTCGGTACTGCGGTGCACGCATAGCCCTTGGTACTTCGGTATCTAGGTGCGCACGGTGCTTATTGCACACGGCACACGGTGCCCAGCGCTACAACATCAGTGCACGGACAAGACGCCGCACGGTACACGGTGTACTTAGTGCTCGCGGTACTCGGTGTGCGCGGTGCTCAGCACGCACGGTGCTCGCGGTGCAATTGTTGCTTGATCACAGGGTGCTATATATTATAGTGCAAGCAGTGTTCGGTGCACGCTTTGTTCAGTCAGTGCAGAACACGCCAAGATGATGTCGAGCAAGACCGGGTTCCACGCCTGTACATCCTGCAGGGCCAACATCCCTCAGGAGGACAGGCACACTCTCTGTGCGCGGTGCCTGGGCATCCAGCATGCCAACTTGGCCCTCGTGAGAGAGGTGGCCTGCAGTATCTGAAGGAGAACAGGTTGGAGAGGGCCATGAGGGCGAGTTCCGCGTCCTCAGTGGCCGGACAGTTGGAGTCCAAGAGCCCCTCCTCCATGAACTGTCCCAGGACTCCCTGCTGGACATCCCCGGCACACAGGACCCCCATAGTTGCTCCCCATCCACGCAGACAAGAAGGGTGAAGCGGTCTAAACAGGTCAGGGACATTATGGACCTCAAGGCACAAATGGCCCAGGTCCTGGAGCTCCTGTCTCGACAGACACTTGTGGCTCCTGCCGCAGCCCCAGCTCCAACCTTGCCTCAAGTTTGAGATCAGGGTGAACAAGAAGATCAGGGTGAATGGGAAGAAGCGCCCCAGCCGGCACAGGAGGATACACTCTCGATAGCACCCTCCTGGGACAGAGCCTCCTTCTCCTCCGGCACGGAGGTAGGAGGGGAGCCTGAACCTCCTGCTGAGGCAGAACTTAGCTTTGAGGTGGCCTCGGAAGCCAGTGCTCCACCGCTGTCGGACTCCACATCGGTGCTGATGGGGCGCACTGCAGCGTTTCTGCAGGTCCCCTGGACACCAGCGGCAGAGCCACGCCGCTTTGTATTTCAGACGCAGATGATGACCCCTCGCCCTCAAAAGTACCCCGTCTTCCCGGACTTCATGGAGGAGGTCCACTTCTCCTGGAATATGGGATATCCACCTGTCGACAGCTCTGATATAAAGAGCTCAGAATACCTACCCAATGGGCAAGGACATCCCATAGTAACGTTGGTGGTCATCTTCTCTTTCAGGGAACCAGGGTTACGGTAGCTAACCTAACGTTATTGTTTGAAAGCAGAAGTTTGAATAGAGGGCCACTGGAACGAGACCCCTGATTATATTACACAGATACAATCTCGGAGCTCTTAGCGTTTTCAAGGAAATGCAATACTGTGGCCAGTCTGCATGCAAATGTACTGCAGCTACGAATATGCATGTAGTAGCGTTTATTATTATTATTATTATTATTATTATTATTATTATTATTATTATTATTATTATTACTAGTAGTAGTGGTAGTATTTGGAAATAACTTTGATAGTCTTGAAATTGATTAAAATGTCATTTCCATAGTTTTTATTATTATTATTATTATTATTATTATTATTATTATTATTATTATTATTATTTTTGACATTTGACAATCTCTTTAGTAGTCTTGTTAATGGTTAAAATGTAAAGTTTAGCTGCACACAGTCTATAAACACGTCCGTGCTCTAAAGCAACGAAAATGAGAGAAAGCCCCCTATTCACAACGCGTGCACTAGTTTACACTGTTAGTTACGGTTAGTTTACACTGTTTATTTTATTAAAACAATCGAAGTTCAGATAAATCACTCAGAAGTTAATGTAGCTCCATCATTCGTCTGGGTGTATTTCATTCAAGCTCTGTGACATTGGATTTGTTTTAAAATTGAACCAGAACCAATAAGAACATAAGAACATAAGAAAGTTTACAAACGAGAGGAGGCCATTCAGCCTATCTTGCTGGTTTGGTTGTTAGTAGCTTATTGATCCCAGAATCTCATCAAGCAGCTTCTTGAAGGATCCCAGGGTGTCAGCTTCAACAACATTACTGGGGAGTTGGTTCCAGACCCTCACAATTCTCTGTGTAAAAAAGTGCCTCCTATTTTCTGTTCTGAATGCCCCTTTATCTTATCTCCATTTGTGACCCCTGGTCCTTGTTTCTTTTTTCAGGTCAAAAAAGTCCCCTGGGTCGACATTGTCTATACCTTTTAGGATTTTGAATGCTTGAATAGATTCAGTTATTTTAGCCTGTCTGCATACGACATGCCTTTTAAACACAGGATAATTCTGGTCGCTCTTCTTTGCACTCTTTCTAGAGCAGCAATATCCTTTTTGTAACAAGGTGACCAGAACTGAACACAATATTCTAGGTGAGGTCTTACTAATGCATTGTAAAGTTTTAACATTACTTCCCTTGATTTAAATTCAACACTTCTCACAATATAGCCGAGCATCTTGTTGGCCTTTTTTTATATCTTCCCCACATTGTCTAGATGAAGACATTTCTGAGTCAACATAAACTCCTAGGTCTTTTTCATAGTTCCCTTCTTCAATTTCAGTATCTCCCATATTATATTTATAATGCACCATTTATATGCATCACACTGTTTTACAGAGCTGTTGAAGGGAATGAGAGAACCTATATATATATTTTTTTTTTTTATAAATTTAGTCGTTGCCAATTTTTTTTTTATTTTCTCCCAATTTGGAATGGCCAATTATTTTATTATGCTCAGCTCACCGCTACCACCCCCAAGGCTGACTCGGGAGGGCGAAGACGAACACACACTGTCCTCCGGGCGTGTGCCGTCAGCCGACCGCTTTTTTTCACACTGCAGACTCACCATGCAGCCACCCAAGAGCTACAGCTTCGGAGGACAACGCAGCTCTGGGCAGCTTACAGGCAAGCCCGCAGGCGCCCGGCCAGACTACAGGGGTCGCTGGTGCGCGGTGAGCCGAGGACACCCTGCCCGACCTAACCCTCCCTCCCCCCGGGCGACGCTTGGCCAATTGAGCGCCACCCGCTGGGAGCTCCCGTCCTCGGTCGGCAAAGGAATAGCCTGGACTCGAACTCGCGACGTCCAGACTATAGGGCGCATCCGGCACTCTAAAGATGAAGACATTTCTGAGTCAACATGAACTCCTAGGTCTTTTTCATAGTTCCCTTCTTCAATTTCAGTATCTCCCATATGATATTTATAATGCACATTTGTATTGCCTGCGTGCAGTACCTTACACTTTTCTCTATTAAATGTCATTTGCCATGTGTCTGCCCATTTCTGAATGCTGTCTAGATCATTTTGAATGACCTTTGCTGCTGCAACAGTGTTTGCCACTCCTCCTATTTTTGTGTCGTCTGCAAATTTAACAAGTTTGCTTACTATACCAGAATCTAAATCATTCATGTAGATTAGGAATAGCAGAGGACCTAATACTGATCCCTGTGGTACACCACTGGTTACCTCGCTCCATTCTGAGGTTTCTCCTCTAACGTTTAACGTTGGCCACATTCCACACTGCTGCTAATCAGGGAGGGGAGTCTATCCCCAGCACTGCCATGTCTAACACAAACTTCACTTTATTATAAGAATTAAAAAGAATCAAAAAACACTATTACACCAGCATGACTGTGGGGCTGTCTGCACCTCTGAGTACTATTTCTTTCTATTTTTCTTTCTCTTTCTTTCTTTCTTTCTTTCTTTCTTTCTTTCTTTCTTTAATTGGTCACATTGGTAAAGAAATGGAGTTGAAATGTTGCAGTTTGTTGTGTTGGGGGGTTACTGGGTGCTGCTGGCGCCGGGCTGTCTCGTGCCAGTAAACCAATCCCCCGAGACCAGTGCCTGCCACCTCACAATGAGGCGCAGTGCTGCACTACCGAGACACTGATACCCATCACTAACAAAGAGAGCAGTGTGTGCCACCTCTCACTCACACACACACACACACACACACACACACACACACACACACACACTGATACTGAGACACACACACACTGATACTGAGACACACACACACACACACACACACACACACTGATACTGAGACACACACACACACACACACACACACACACACACTGATACTGAGACACACACACACACACACACTGATACACACACACACACACACACAGATACTGAGACACACACACACACTGATACTGAGACATACACACACACACACAGACACTCACACTGAGACACACACACACACACACACACACACACACTGATACTGAGACACACACACACACACACAGACACTCACACTGAGACACACGCACACACACACACACACACACACACACTGATACTGAGACACACACACACACACTGATACTGAGACACACACACACACACACTGATACTGAGACACACACACACACACACACACTGATACTGAGACACACACACACACACTGATACTGAGACACACACACACACACTGATACTGAGAGACACACACACACACACACTGATACTGAGACACACACACACACACACACTGATACTGAGACACACACACACACACACACACACAGATACCGAGACACACACACACACACACACACTGAGACAGACACACTGATACTGAGACACACACACACACACTGATACTGAGACACACACACACACACACACACTGATACTGACACACACACACACACACACACACACACACACACACACACACACACACACACTGAGACAGACACACTGATACTGAGACACACACACACACACTGATACTGAGACACACACACACACACACACACACACACACACTGAGACACACACACACAGACTGAGACACACACACACACACACTCACACACACTGAGACACACACACACTGATACTGAGACACACACACACTGAAATCCTCACACAGACACCCACACTCACACTGAGACACACACACACACACACACACACACACACTGAGACACACACACACACACTCACACTGAGACACACACACACCGATACTGAGGCACAAACACACACACACACAATGAGACACACACAATGATACTGAGACACACACACATACACACACACACTGATACTGAGACACACTCACACACACTCACACACACACACTGATACTGAGACATACACACACACCCTTCACAGCTCCCTCTCTCCTCTCCCCTTTCTCCTCCTCCGACCCCTCTCCCATCTTGAAACACACAGAAACACACCACTCTCCCCTTCCCTCGTTCCTTCCTCCTCCCCTTTTTAATGCACATTGAAATTCATGTTAATGCAGGGTTCTATATGAATCCAGCATGAAACTGCCTCTGCTTCTGTGAAACCAAACTGTGGAAAACGTATTACCATACAACAAGAAAATCGATTTAAAACACATATCAATAAATGTCAAACGATAATCACGAACTTCCCTACACTGCTGATGAGGAAACCAACAACAGTAGGAACTTTAATATATAATTCAGCGGCATTTATTAATAGAACACAGAAAAATAATTTCTATAACTTTGTCAACAGGTCTACATATATGTGGATTTAGTCAAATGTTACATTTCAATAAGAATACAAATACATGCGGTTTATTAATGGTTGTTATTTAAATATCCGTATGCCCTGCTCCTGGTTTAATTTGACAAATATCCGGACTGTCACGCTGAAACCGGGAGGCTTGGCAGCTCTTCAAACAAAAAAAGTGCAGCGGAAGTCCCACCCTCTTTGCGTTGTACTCTGGAAGTATTTCTTGGCGCCGACCCGCATGTTCTCGCTGCTTCCTGTGCTACTGTAAGAGAGATATCTCGGGAATCAACAGCTTACTCAATCAAAATATTAGTTTGAAATAAAATTAGCTTCGCGTAGCAGCAGAGATGTAAGTATAACCCCGTTTTTGATGCAAACCTCTGGGTTCAAGGTGTGTTCTCGCGAGTTTGAATTGTTTGAATGGGTACCGTCTCGGACAGGCGCGCTTTGTGCTGCGTTTTTCAACTTTTGCCTGGGTTTGTAAACCTTACTTTGTTTATAAACACCGGGTTTAGTTCACAGTGTGAAGCATTTGTAGATGCTCGTCTTCATGCGATTTGTAATATTAAAAGTGAACTGAACATGCGTGAATTTAAAGATCAGTAATCCGGCATACATGTTTATAACCATTGAAAACAAACTCCCCATACAGTGTAGGCCGTGCAGGTTATTAACGGGTTTAAATTATAGTGACCCCGCTCAGTTTAGATAATACATACGAGGCTCTTGTAAAGAATACAACGCTTAATGCAATGCGCTGCCGGTATTGAAATTTACAAAATCATAACTAATACAGAGCGTGTTTAATCAGTCAGCGCTGATTCATGGATATCTGGAGCCCAGCATTGTGGCGCACTGCTTATTTCTAAATACACGCTGCGTTTTACTCAGAAAATATGTCTCGAGTATTAAAATAAAAATAAGTTGGTGCTCCACAAATATACATCCGTGTAAAATGCATTGCTCTGTACAGGGTACCGCACCTAGGAAATATGCTTCAGATTCCAAGAGGGTAACAAACAGTGGAGCACAATACGTTTGATTTTTATAGTAGCATAATGTAGTTCTTTTAATCTTTTTTTGTAAAATAATTGTTCAAAAGATGTTTTTGTTCAGTATACTGGTTCTGAAGAGATTCCTGAGTTGATCCAAAATGACTTGTCCACTCCCTCGCACAGTGTTTGTCTGCTGCAGATCAAACCAGCCAGTTGAGCAGGGCCAAGCCTCCCAGTGTGTTTGTGTGTGTGTCAAGCCCCAGTCTGAGATGAACCCTCTCTTACCAGAGACCCTCTTTAATGAGGGTCTGGAACCAACTCCCCAGTAATGTTGTTGAAGCTGACACCGTGGGATCCTTCAAGAAGCTGCTTGATGAGATTCTGGGATCAATAAGCTACTAACAACCAAACGAGCAAGATGGGCTGAATGGGGCCTCCTCTCGTTTGTAAACTTTGTTCTCTTTACTGTAACGCTCTCTCTCGCTCGCTCTCTCTCTGTTTGTCTCTCTCTCTGTCTGTCTGTGTATTTCAGGAGTCTCCTCAACAAGCCCAAGTCTGAGATGAACCCCGAGGAGCTGCAGAAGCGGGAGGAGGAGGAGTTCAACACCGGCCCGCTGTCTGTGCTCACGCAGTCCGTCAAGAACAATACGCAGGTCCTCATCAACTGTCGCAACAACAAGAAGCTGCTGGGGCGTGTCAAGGCCTTCGACAGGTAGGGGGCGCTAGCACTGTCTCTCTCTCTGTGTTGGTCAGTTTCTCTCGCTGTTAAAACCCCTTTTTGTAATTAAATGATGTACCGCACTGTTATTGGAGTATAAAGGCAGTATGTCTTTAATAACTGCTTCTCCTGGCTTCACTCTTGCAGCATGTGCATTGCTCATTGCACCTCTCTACAGCCCTGCCTTTTTATTCCCCATGTCTATGTTAAGGTGCTTTAATTAATGAGCACCAGCGCCATCTAGTTCAGCAGTGCATTGGCAGCAGTGCAGTAGGAGGCTTGATCCTGAGTAGCTGTTCACTAGATTGCACTGCCTCTCGCTTCTATACAGACGCTTTGGCAGATGCAGCCCACATTACACATGTCTGGCAGGCAACTAGAAATGCAGAGCGGCTCTGAACTCAGGGTAAAGAACCTAAACACAATGTTTGATAGAAAGCACTCTGAGTGATTGCAGACCTCAGAAAGCTTATTTGGAGGCACTTGAAGCTCTGAAGAAATGAACCTTGTTTTTGCCAGGTATTGCAACATGGGCCTCATGACTAAAACCAGAACCCCTTAGTTATTTAGAGGGATTCTTGACCCTGTGTACTCTGAAGTTCGCTCCTCGATCACAGGATGCAAGGCTGCTGGTTGTAAAGCTCCTGCATTCTGGAATGCTCTGCAGCTCCTGCATTCTGGAATGCTCTGCAGCTCCTGCATTCTGAATGCTCCTGCATTCTGGAATGCTCTGCCTTCTCTGTCAGGGAAGCTGGGACACTTACTGTTTTAATTCAAGATTAAAAACTTATTTTTACAAAATAGTTTTTCAATGTTAGTTTTCCTGGTTTACAATCAAAACTGCTTTTTCTTTTTGTCTGTTTTTAAAAATTTGTTTCAGACTCAATTTTGTATCTCTTTTTAAATTTCTGTTTTATCAAATTCCGTATTAAACTGTTTTTAATAGAATGGTTTAACACGGTCCTTATGTAACATTAAAATAAACCATAACCACTAGAACTGAAGAGCTGCTTTTAAAAGCACTGGAACACAAGAGCTGACATTTCATAACTGGAAGCTGAGGAGGTGGTGGTATTGCAGGGGTAGAAATAAAACTCTGTGGTAGTTTACTCACTCCAGGTTTTACTATGCGCTCATTTAGCCCCAGTGTATAGGTCACAAGTTCAGGTGTGTCTTGGTAAACTCCTAGTGAAACCAGGAATGGATCAAACCACAATGCAATGGGAGTCTCATTTCCACCCCTGACTAGTTTTTGAGTGCATTGCTCACCCTGCTGGCCAAAAGCAGACAACTAGAACTGAGAAGCACCTTAACTCAATAGCTGAGTAATGTAGTAACTTGAAGAGCTGAGCAGTGGTGTTGTATACAGTGCTCACTGTCTCCCCCTGCTGGCCCCCGCAGGCACTGCAACATGGTCCTGGAGAATGTGAAGGAGATGTGGACCGAGGTGCCCAAGAGTGGGAAGGGCAAGAAGAAATCCAAGCCGGTCAACAAGGACCGCTACATCTCCAAGATGTTCCTGAGAGGAGACTCTGTGATCGTGGTGTTGAGGAACCCTCTCATCACAGGGAAATAACACGCCACCCCCCCCTTTACCCTCTCCCCCTTCCCCCTCTCCCACAGCCAGGCTTGCAGCAGCACAAACCTGCAGGGTTACAGCAATGGAAATACGACTCCTATTGCAGAGCAGTTTTGTATTATTAATTAGTCATTTAGCAGACGCTTTTATCCAAGACTAGGGGGTGAACTGTGCATCACAGCTGCTGCTGCAGAGTCACTTACAATATGACCTGGATTTTACTACCAACTTGATTAGCTCCACTCACAGTAAAACCAGGAGTGGATCAAACTGTTACGCAATGGGAGTCTTTCTTCCATCCCTGTGTTAGTTTCTAACCCTGATTCAGGCTGAGCTCTCTTATATAACCTGCATGCTGACCCCCAGGTGAGGGGCTGTAGAGTTGATTGGAAGAATTCACTGCTGCTCTCCACAGACTCACTTTCTCGACAATACAAACCAGGTCATCTCCAATCACTATTTCAACACGTTCTGTGTGTTTGTGATGGGGGGCAGCACTGGGTGTTAATGGGGTACAGCTTTGTGGAGAGCAGCTGTCCACACACACTGAAGCAGCTGTTTCAATGGGAGTGGCAGAACAGACAACAGCATCGCCCCTGTCCTGGGTGACGCTCAGTCAGAGCGATCGGTTTGTCCAGCTCTAGCCTTCGCGTGGTTCACAGGGTGCGGCTATTAAAGCTCCAATGTGGATATAGTTGTTTCCTGTTAGTTCATGTAACATTTTTTTTTCATTAAATGCCTTTGTGAATATATCCTTTGCTTCGTTATCCAGTTTCCAGAGCAGTGTGAGTCCTGATGATCACACGTTTTGAAATCTCTCCTTTTTCAGCTAGTCTGTTTCAGTGTGTTGCGATGTGTGAAAATCTCATTTTCACCCCGATGTGTATTTCTGAAATGCAGTTTTCCTCCTGGTCCCTAACCCTGGGGGCTGTGCATTTACACATTTTATAGAGCGTATACCAAGTGCAGAAACAGGCACTAGATTGTAGTGATCACATTGTAATGCATTCAAAACTGCAATCGTTGGACACGTCACTGCTCCAGACAGCACTCAGAGCTGTGTGTGTTAAGTGTTATAGAAACCTTGTATTGAATGAATGCCTCACACCCTGCCAGAGGCAGTGTTTGTGAAGGGAACATGCAGATATCCTACAACACAGACTCTACTGGCAAAAGGGATGCCCCAGTTCCTCCATAGTGTTTATCTGGTTTGTGATGAGCACACACACACACACACACCCCCCTGGTTATTCCCAGCATTGGAAAGGGTTCCATGTTCAATTCATTTGATTAGTTTTGCACTGGATAGTGTCTCAAACTGCTCTGCAGAAGAATGCCTGCCTGCCTGGGGGTGAATTGGCCTGAATGCATTTTTTTTTTAAAAGCTCAATACCTGTGAATGATTGCCTGTTTTTTTTATTGTTCAATTTTGTACAACAGAAAAATAAAACCTAAACTATACGCAATACCTCAAGAACACCAGATGTTTGTGGATTGTTTTTCCTGTGTGCAGAGGGACTGCTGTCACAGAGGTTATTAATCTGTTTTATTGGAGGGAATGTTTTGGAGGCAGGACGAGAGAGAGGAGTTATAAAGGTGCTTTAGTTTTGAAGCAGGAAGTGTAGATTTTTATCACTAGTTTGACATTTGATATGTGGTGTCTGGATCCAGCCTTCCATGCAACAGCTTTCATGGTAGCTGCAGGTAGAGTCTAATGTGTTTCCATTAAGGACGGGGAGGATGGTGGTAAAACCAGCGCCCTATTGCAGTGGAATTTTTTTTTTTTTTTTTTTTTTTTTTTTTTAAGTGTGAGTGACATGTTTTTCAATGTTGAAACCGGCAGTTTTGGCTTTTTTGTTTTTCTAATAAAAAAATTGGCTTAAGTTGTGAAGGTGCTGTCTTCATTCAGAGCAGTGTATTGCAGCCCCTATGGTATTGCCCCTATGGTATTGTGTGGGGGGGGGGATTAATCTGGTCTATCTGCTCCTGCCCTCATTGTCAAGGTCTGTGGTACAATCCCATAACCCCTGCGGTTCTCCAGAAACATGTGAAGTGTGACGTATGTATGTATGTATGTATGTATGTATGTACATGTGACTGCCTCCACTATAGAACATAAGAAAATCTCCCAACAACTGGCCAGGTTCCTAGTAGCTGATTGATCTCAAAACTTTGCAAAGCTGGGTCTTAAAGGATTCCAATGATTCTGTGTTAAGAATATGACTAGGTATCCCATTCCATCCTCTCACCACTCTGAAGAAGTGTCTCCTTCCCTGTCCTAAGTGTCTCCACTTGGTTTCCAGCAGTGTCCTCTGGTCCTGGTTTCTGTGCTGCTCTGATTGGTTCAGGTTATCGCTTTGTAGAGCATTTCATCCAGAATGGGGACAGGAAACACCTGGAACACGAGGCCCTGATTGGACAATCATGCTGCTCCTCTGTCTGCCCCTCCCCCTATCCCAGTTCCCTGCTCTCATACTGTCACTGCTGTCACCACTCACTTTGTTTGAACAAGTGAAATACTTGATTTTTCAGACACCGTGGAGGAGAGAGGTAGGGGGGACTACAGCCACTGTAACTGTCTTTAGATTATTGAGTCAAATTTCACAAGCTTGAATCAGTTTAAAAAAAAAAAATAGATCAAATATCTGAAAGAGCCTGAAGAATTCCTTACTTTTGTAATGAAAATCCTGGTGGTTTTGAAAGGTTGAGTTAGAGGTTGATCTTCACTGCTTAAGTGTGTAGGGGAGGAGCACCACTGAGTGCTCCGGGGATCCCTGGAAAACAAACTCATCCACAGCATCTCCTTTGAAAAGTGTGGTTAAGCATGGTAATGCATAGCAAAAAACAGCCATGCTAAACTAACCCATATAAAACTTCCCCACAGTAAAAAGCATGCAAAGTGTGATAAAGCACAGGTAGTCATTGCGAAACACAGAGGTGTGGTAAAGCATGTTTAAAAAAAAAAAAAAAAACGGTAAACTATCCATAAATGAAAGCTGATAACCGTGGAGCATGTACAGAACAGTAGAATGAAAATATTTAATCGCAATTTGATTAATGCAGGATACCCTTGGGAAAAGCACAGGGGAAGACTGCAAATGTACCAGGGTACACTTAGCGTAGTATATACATTACTAATCAGAGGAAAAAATAAGGACCGTACCATAGAACAAGTTTAATTTACTTCAAGTAAACAGCTGACAGAATAACAGCAAAGACATTTTAACAAAGAGAAAGAAGAGACACGCTTGTGCCAATGTAAACACATCATCCGTTTATTTACATCCTCTGCACTCACTTCTACCAAAGACTGGCCCGTGTAGTCTTACCAAACCCAACAGGAGTGTGGAATGAATGGGGCACTGGGGAGCTCAGAGACGCACAGGATCCAGAGATATCCCTTACAGCCCTGGGATAGGGAATAGCAACAAGGTGAAAGCTGTGAGAAAGCAATACTCTATCCAGTCCTTCATCAACTGAATATAACAGACACATACGGCTGGTTTGATAGACCCGATTAGTACTAGTCTTGGATTATTTTACTTACAATGAAATTAGTGAGTCCAAGACTAGTGATAATCAGTCTGTGAAACAAGTTAATAGAATAAAGAAAGCCATCACTGAATTGAAACAGCTTCAGTTAAATTGAAAAGCAATGAACACCTATCTATGTGTGTTTATATATAGATAAGTACATGAGTGCATATATATATATATATATATATATATATACACAGGATGGTTTGTAATTCGTGCAACATTGTGAGAGCATTGCAGAAAGTGGATGGAGTGTGGAGCAGGACATGCAAAGGGAAGTGTGACAGACGCTCTGGGACACAGCATTTGAACACCATGGGGTGCTTTAATAATGTCAAAACAACTAAGAAACGAAGCAAGAAATGATGAAGCTGTTTTTAGTAGGCTAATAGCCGATCTTCTCTATACAAGCAATTCCAACACTGACAGGGCAGGGCAGGGCAGGGCAGGGCAGGGGGATATAGGAGAGGGAGGGGGTGTTAGCTGTGCAGCGTTGCCCCTCGGGGGATCCTCTTTCCTCTCGCTCCTGAAATTCAATCTCTCTCCCTCTCTCACAGGAATATTTGTGACAGATTTCTGCCTCCCAAAGAAAAGTGGTGTTCAAACAAGAAGCAGGTTAGCAGACAGGTCAGACTGAAAAGAGCAGCACGGGTGTGGAGAGACACACGGCACATTCAACACTAAGGAATGCTGTTGGGTTTTTAACAGATCTCATTTTGGAATCTGGAATTCGCTCAATTCCTCCATACCTATTACACTCTCAATAGTACTGAAGTAAGAAACACTAAAATGAACTCCAATTCAATGGCAAACTTTTCCACTAGATGTCTTTTTTGAAGCCTTCTAGTTGAAAAGATTATCATTGAATTAGTATTTCATTGATAGAATGAGGGGCGAATCTCTCTGTTCCAATCCCAGAATCCACAGAATCTCTCTGTTCCAATCCCAGAATCCACAGAATCTCTCTGTTCCAATCCCAGAATCCACAGAATCTCTCTGTTCCAATCCCAGAATCCACAGAATCTCTCTTTTTCAATCGTTGATTAAAGCAGATGCAGAGCTCGATCTGAGGAAAGGGATTCTCTGAATCCAGGAGCATGGCCCTAAACAACACACTCAACACCATCCTTATTTGTGAGAAAACTACAATATTCACCTCTCCCTACTCCTGCCTGACCCTCTGCAGGCTGTCACTGTGCTTCATTACACCGTGCTGTGCTTTTACTGTGGGGCACTTCTGTAAGGGTTAGTTTACCATGGTTTGTTTTTGACTATGCATTGCCATACCCCTCTGTGCTTTACAATGCTTGCCTGTGCTTTCCTATGCTTTCACTGTGGTTTATTACTGTACTTTACTGTGGCACTGTTCTATAAGGGGTGTTTTAAAAGCGTCCAGCACACTGTCAGCCACAGATCTCCTCTAATTCAGCCCGCAGAGCCCAGCTCTGGTAGCAGATCTCTACAGAGAGCCGTGTAGCCGCAGGGCAGGGTTATTTTCTAACACGGGGAGTTTGGGAGAGAGGATTGATTTACAGCATCGAGTCACCGGATCTGATTTCAATATCTCTGCAATGACACTGAAACACACACACTCACACACACACACACACACTGACACACACACACACACGCACGCACGCACACACACACACACACGGTTGCATTCCTAGTTTTGTGGGGACTTCCCATTGACTCTCACTATATTTTTATGTACTATTTCTAACTCCAGTCAGACAAAACTCCACACAGGGTGAAAGTCGACAACAAACTAAATATGTTGGCCCTTTTTTCATTTTTTTGAAGGCATGTTTAATTCTTAAAAAGGTGTTTTACAAAGTGGGGACGTCCCCACAGCGTCGTTTTTTCAGGAGTTACTATCTTTGTGGAGACATTTTCTCAAATTGTGTCCGCACATTGATATTAATACCTGCACACACACACACACAGACACAGACAGACACGCACAGACAGAGGCACAAGACACACTGACAGACACTGAAGCGCACACACACACAGATACAAACACACACTGAGACTGACTCCCTGACAGACACTGAAGCACACACACACACACAGACAGAGACACACACAAACACCGACTCTCTGAAAGACAGAGACACTGAAACAGACACACGGACACGAGCACGCAGGGGTGCAGGGAGTAGGATGCAGGGACTTCCTGGGTTATTTAACCTGGAGAGTCACAGACTTCCTGAAAAGCAAGGCAAGCAAACTTGTTTTAGAATGAAAATCCACGTTTGCTGTAAACTGCACAGTTCTGCCCAGTGCAGCTCATCCAAGTGGAGAAGACTGAAGGACTTATCTTGTCGGCTACAATCACTTTAATGCCTCAATCTGCAGCCCGAAACGCTTCAACCCCTTGAATACATGGCAGTAAATAAGCCCTCTGAGAACCTGCAGCGCACTAACGAAAACATTCAAGAAAAATGCAAATAAAATCTGGACTGGTCAAACTGTACGTCCACATTTGAATGAAATCAGCTAAACTAAGAACACAGTGTTGGTATTAATGTGAGTCCCTTGGCTGGTTTAAACACCTCGCTTTCACTGTAAGCTGCTCCCCCCGCCTCTCTCCCCCTCGGTAAACAACCCCGACACCTCGCCAGTGTTTTTACAGAGTACTCAGAACCCGACACTTTAAAGCAACGCTCTTAAAAACAAATTTACTTAAAGTATTAATTACAGCCGAGTCCGGTCGATAGCGGCAACAAACTGCCGTTTAAAAGGGCGCTGAATTATTGATGAGGCCAGATGTGCTGACAGGAGCTTAATCACTGTGATAGGGGGAGAGGAGAGAGGGAGGAGAAGGAGAGAGAGGGGAGAGGGAGAGGAGAGAGAAGGGGGCGAGAGGAGAGAGGGGAGGGGGAGAGGAGAGATGAGAGAGGGGAGAGGAGACAGGAGAGAGAGAAGGGGCGAGAGGGGAGGGGGAGATGAGAGAGGGGAGAGGAGCGAGGGAAGGGGAGGGGGAGAGGAGCGAGGGGGCAAGAGGAGGGGGAAAGGAGAGAGGGGAGGGGGAGAGGAGAGATGAGAGGGGGAGAGCAGACAGGGGAAAGAAGGGGGCGAGGGCAGAAGGAAGGGAAGAAGAGAGAGGGGAGAGAGAGGGAAGAGGTGGGAGCACAGTCAGACTGTTATAATTTACTGTCTAATCCGCTTAACACTAAGTAATTGTAGCTCACAAAACAATTCCATTAATCTCACCTTTTTGTACTTCCATTAGCTACACTAATCTCAAATGTGCAGCATTCCAACAAAACAATGTGCTTCTGAAAAACTCTGCAGGGCTGATTGTGGGGAAGCATATCAGTGTTGCACACAGGCTTCAGGGCTCAGTGCTTCACCTGCGGGCGGCAGTGCACTGTGCAACACTAACATTCTTCCCCTCCTCAACGCAAGGATAATTATGAAAAATAAAATATGTGTAAACAACTGATTTATTTTTCTTCCTTTCTCTGCCTTTCGTTCATGTCATTTTACTGTGACGTAGTTGCAGACAAATACAGTTTATTTTTTTTATTTTTATGAATATATAGAAAAAAAACACCAGTAAGTCATTTCGTAAGAAAATATGATCTTTACCTAACTCAAAATAGAACAAACTAAATATTTATAATCAGGGTATATGAGACAATACGGCTGTGTTATATACAGCCAGGAATTCCATATCCCCACAAGCACACCCTCACAGGCTCTATGCAGAGTAAATACCAGGAGGATTTAAAACCTGCACTGGTGAAACCCACGCACAAGTAAAATGCATGCATCGAGTAGGGTCAAACAGGTTCTTTGGCCAAATCATGAGGACATTTTATGGTACTTGTGCGATGATGTCATATGTATGATTCCACCTCCACAGCCTGCGACTACCCACCATGTGGAGATCTCCAAAGATATATGGTCCGAAATAGCTGAATAAATACACATTATGGAAGACCAAAATTCGACATTCCATAAAAATCGAACCCTTAATTGAACTAATCATTTGCCTACTTAGAGCATTTAAATTATTTCTTCAATGGAGATTTCAAGTTACATATACAATTGTATAAGGAACTTGAAATGTACAGCTTTTTAGAAGCTAAACAGTTTAAAAAAGTCTAATTAAACATATTATTAGTTCAATTAAGTGTTCAATTAAGTAATTGTGAGCCCAGTTGGAACAAAAACCAGCAGACACAGGGGATCTCCAGGACTAGGGCTGGGAAACACTGTTTTATGGCCATATTTGTTGAAGACATTGTTGAGCTCTTCCACTTTGATAACATGAACATATTGCTGAGGTGTACAGTGTGAGATGTTACATCTTGCTTACTTTTGCTAGGGCCTGGCATCTCTTATTCATTGATGTCATTTACTGACGGAATCTTGCGTTGCTGAATGCACTGTTATATCTGAATTTGCTGATGGGTTGGATATTGGCAATATTCCTAATAATAATAATAATAATAATAATAATAATAATTTGTAATACAGATATCTCCATTTTATGCACTGAACATATTTTTTTTTTTTCTCCATCTAATTATTGATTTTGAACTTGTTTACATTCAGAATGTTACATTTTCAATTTGCATGTTTAACAGTGCTGTTACAGCATGTGTATTGTTAACATTCTAAAGTGTGTATTCTATATCAACACTGATAACACATACATGATAATACACAGTTAAAGTGTGTATTCTATATCAACACTGATAACACATACATGATAATACACAGTTAAGATGGACATGTTTAAAAACATTATTATTTTATTTCTTAGCAGACACCCTTATCCAGGGCGACTTACAATTGTTACAAGATATCACATTATTTTTACATACAATTCCCCATTTATACAGTTGGGTTTTTACTGGAGCAATCTAGGTAAAGTACCTTGCTCAAGGGTACAGCAGCAGTGTCCCCCACCTGGGATTGAACCCATGATCCTCCGGTCAAGAGTCCAGAGCCCTAACCACTACTCCACACTGCTGCCCCATTGCAGTTGCATAGTTTAAAACAAAAACAAAACTTTGTTAATTATCTTCTTGTATTGCAGCTGCATAGTTAAACAGCTCTTGGCTTGGTTTCCAAATTTCAGTGTGCACTAATGTTATAGCAAGACAACATTCTGTCTATTGCAACTTATAAATGCAGATATATGTAGGATTGTGTTACAATGACATTTGTGATTTCTGTATCTGTGTGAACATGTTAAAAAACATAACTGCAGCACTTATAGTCCTGTCAGTTATGTTACTTTTGTCAACACTATTACTCTGTTGTCAACTATGTTACTTGCAAATATATTTCTCCAAAATATTTAATTATGTGTTTTGTAATAAACTGACTTGCTTTATTGATTGGCAAAAGGGAAGAAAATGATCCATCATGAATATTTTGTGAAAATGATGCTGTTTATGTACAAATTTATTTCTGACGTCAGAATTCTGAGATAGTTTTTTTTTTTTTCATTTTGTGGCGGGAATGGGCTTCCATACATTTGAAATGTTGTTTTTATGATAAAACCTTTTTTTTTTTTTTTAATACACAAAGATTTTCAAAATTTGTACAAGTTTCAAAAGACACTCTGTTGGTAGAATGACGTTATTCGTGTTTTTTGTAAACATATGAATGAAATAACTTTATTCTTTGAGGACAACGATAATGGTAAATTATAAAAAAAAAAAATCGCACCCCAATAGCCAACAAATTTGCCATGACCTCCCCGTCCCCATGACTCATTTTCTGATACTTCCACACTCACACACCTGTCGGGGGGCCAGGCCGCGACACGAATGAGCTCCACGGAGAGACTCAGAACCGAGCCCGGGCACAGCCGCTGGATCGAGTGTCAGTACTGAGCGGAAACAAATGAAAAGCAACACCGTGAGAGAGACTCTGCTGCCGGCGGGGCCGCGGCGAGCTGCAGCGGTGTGATGTGACCCTTCCGGCGCCTGCTGTACAGTGGGCTTGTCACACTGGAGTGATTCATATCGGAAATGTGCGCGTCTTCGAGTCCCGCTGCAGGTCACGGACCGGCCCGGGGGGACGGGAAGGAACTCGTAAAACATAAAATACTAAATATGACACCTACCTGAGGTACATCATCCACAACTATAAAACATTCAATAGTGCTACATTAAAAATACTGAATTACAAAACCCGTAGTGAATTCAAAGACTAACCCTTCGGCTAGAAGTCTTTCTCATTGAAGCGTTTGACACGGGCACGTTTATTTTAACGTGTCTCTATGTTACCTCTTCAGTGTAGTTTTTATTTCATAAACTGTATCACGGATGGAAATAAGTGTGCATGCCAGTGTCATCCACTCCAGGTTTTTAATATATATATACAGTGCCTGTGTGTGTGAACTTTGGACGACATTTCCTTCAAACATCAAAGGAAACTGATTTTTGTTTAGAATCAACAGAGAGGGACACAATCATGGTGGAACGAAATTTACTGGATATTTCAAACTTTTTTAAAAAACTGAAAATTGAAGGCAAAATTATTCAGCCCCTTTACTTTCAGTGCAGCAAACTCTCTCACAGTGCAGTCTAATGAAATGTTGACCTAAATGACTAATGATGATAAAGCAAACCACCTTTTAATCAAGTTCCGTGTAAATGACATGTGATAGTCTCAGAGGTCCGTTTAAAGGGCATCATGAAGAACAAGAACACACCAGGCAGGTCCTGATACTGACTCAGAATAAAGTTATTTGGATACAAAAAGATTTCCCAAGCTTTAAACATCCCAGGAGCACTGTGCAAGCGTAATATTGAAATGGAAGGAGTATCAGACCACTGCAAATCTACCAAGACCTGGCCGTCCCTCTAAACTTTCAGCTCATACAAGGAGAAGACTGTCAGAGATGCAGCCAAGAGGCCCATGATCACTCTGGATGAACTGTCTCAGCTGAGGTGGGAGACTGTCCATAGGACAACAATCAGTGATACTGTCTCAGGCCTTTATGGAAGAGTGGCAAGAAGAAAGCTGTTTCTTAAAGATATCCATAAAAAGTGTCGTTTACAGTTTGCCACAAGCCACCTGGGAGACACACCAAACATGTGGAAGAAGGTGCTCTGGTCAGATGAAACCAAAATCGAACTTTTTGGCAACAATGCAAAACGTTATGTTTGGCGTAAAAGCAACACAGCTCATCACCCTGAACACACCATCCCCACTGTCAAACATGGTGGTGGCAGCATCATGGTTTGGGCCTGCTTTTCTTCAGCTCAGGGAAGATGGTGTGATGGGAAGATGGATGGAGCCAAATACAGGACCATTCTGAAGAAACCTGATGGAGTCTGCAAAAGACCTGAGACTGGGACGGAGATTTGTCTTCCAACAAGACAATGATCCAAAACATAAAGTCTACAATGGAATGGTTCTCAAATAAACATATCCAGGTGTTAGAATGGCCAAGTGTGTCCAGACCTGAATCTCAGAATCTGTGGAAAGAACTGAAAACTGTGTTCACAAATGTCTCCATCCAACCTCACTGAGCTCGAGTGTTTTGCAAGGAGGAATGGGTTTCAGTCTCTCGTGTGCAAAACTGATAGTGACATACCCCAGTGTGTTACAGCTGTAATCGCAATGTGGTGGCGCCACAAAGTATTAACTTAATGGGCTGAATAATTTTCAGTTTTTCAGTTTTTATTTGTTAAAAAAAGTTTGAAATATCCAATAAATTTCGTTCCACTCATGATTGTGTCCCACTTGTTGTTGATTCTTCACAAAAAATTACAGTTTCATATCTTTATGTTTGAAGCCTGAAATGTGTGTCTCAATGTTCAGGGCGTGTCTCAGTGTGTATGTGTGTGTGTGTGTGTGTGTGTGGTTGAGTGTGGGAATGATGTGTAGGCTCTCAAGGAGTGTGACTGTACCTGCTGTTTTAAGAAGGCAGCAGCCATTCACTGCAGAGGTCTCACATGTGCAGTCTAGAAAGAAACACACGTTACAGCAAACATGCCTTTTCATGTTACAGACATGGCCTCTGGTACTACACTGGGCTGAAGGAATTGGCTCTCAGTGTGAATGTGTCTCATGTGTGTGTGTGTGTCTTAGTGCATGTATCTCATCTCAGTGTGTGTGTCTCAATGTGTGTGTCTCAATGAGTGTGTCTCAGTGTGTGTCTCAGTGTGTGTGTGTAGTGTGTGTGCGTGTCAGTGTGTGTGTCACAGTGTCTCAATGTGAGTGTGTCTCAGTGTGTGTGTGTCTCAGTGTGTGAGTGTATCGCAGTGTGTGTCTCAATGTGAGTGTGTCTCAGTGTGTGTCTCAATGTGAGTGTGTCTCAGTGTGTGTCTCAGTGTGTGTGTATCACAGTGTGTGTGTGTCTCAATGTGAGTGTGTCTCAATGTGTGTGTGTGTCTCAGTGTGTGTCTCAGTGTGTCTCTGCATGTGTCCAGTGTGTCTCAGTGTGTGTGTGTGTGTCTCAATGTGAGTGTGTCTCAATGTGAGCGTGTATATCTGCATGTGTGTGTGTCTCAGTGTGTGTGCGTGTGTCTCAGTGTGTGTGTCACAGTGTGTGTGTGTCTCAATGTGAGTGTGTCTCAGTGTGTGTGTCTCAGTGTGTGTGTGTCAGTGTGTGTGTGTGTGTCTCAGTGTGTGTGTCTCAGTGTGTGTGTGTGTGTCTCAGTGTGTGTGTGTGTGTCTCAGTGTGTGTGTGTCTCAGTGTGTGTGTGTGTGTGTGTGTGTGTGAGCATGTATATCTCAGTGTGTGTGTCTCAATGTGAGTGTGTCTCAGTGTGTGTCTCAGTGTGTGTGCGTGTCTCAGTGTGTTTCTCAGTTTGTGTGTGTCTCAGTGTGTGTGTGTGTCTTAGCGTGTGTGTCTCAGTGTGTGTGCATGTGCTTTCTCCAGACTCTCCAGACAGACACTCTCTCACAAGAGATCCAATACCCGCTATCCCACAATCCCCGGCAATGCCGTCCTGTTTGCGGGGTCGGACGGTCGTGTTGATATTTTGTAGATGTGAAGGTGTGAGCCATACATCATCAGAGTCGACAAGACAGCGACACACAAATCCCTCAGTGAGCACACCTCCGTGCCTTCATTAAACACAGCCTGGAAATACCTGAATACACTGTAGGTCTAGCAGGGTGCACAGCACTGTCACACACAGATATAATACACTGTAGATCTAGCAGGGTGCACAGAACTGTCACACACAGATATAATACACTGTAGATCTAGCAGAGTGCACAGCACTGTCACACACAGATATAATACACTGTAGGTCTAGCAGGGTGCACAGCACTGTCACACACAGATATAATACACTGTAGATCTAGCAGAGTGCACAGAACTGTCACACACAGATATAATAAACTGTAGATCTAGCAGAGTGCACAGCACTGTCACACACAGATATAATACACTGTAGATCTAGCAGAGTGCACAGCACTGTCACAGATATAATACACTAGATCTAGCAGAGTGCACAGTACTGTCACACACAGATATAATACACTGTAGATCTAGCAGGGTGCACAGAACTGTCACACACAGATATAATAAACTGTAGATCTAGCAGAGTGCACAGCACTGTCACAGATATAATACACTAGATCTAGCAGAGTGCACAGCACTGTCACACACAGATATAATACACTGTAGATCTAGCAGAGTGCACAGCACTGTCACACACAGATATAATACACTGTAGATCTAGCAGGGTGCACAGAACTGTCACACACAGATATAATAAACTGTAGATCTAGCAGAGTGCACAGCACTGTCACAGATATAATACACTAGATCTAGCAGGGTGCACAGCACTGTCACACACAGATATAATACACTATATATCTAGCAGGGTGCACAGAACTGTCACACACAGATATAATACACTGTAGATCTAGCAGGGTGCACAGAACTGTCACACACAGATATAATAAACTGTAGATCTAGCAGAGTGCACAGCACTGTCACACACAGATATAATACACTGTAGATCTAGCAGGGTGCACAGAACTGTCACACACAGATATAATAAACTGTAGATCTAGCAGAGTGCACAGCACTGTCACACACAGATATAATACACTGTAGATCTAGCAGAGTGCACAGCACTGTCACACACAGATATAATACACTGTAGATCTAGCAGGGTGCACAGAACTGTCACACACAGATATAATAAACTGTAGATCTAGCAGAGTGCACAGCACTGTCACAGATATAATACACTAGATCTAGCAGGGTGCACAGCACTGTCACAGATATAATACACTAGATCTAGCAGGGTGCACAGCACTGTCACACACAGATATAATACACTGTAGATCTAGCAGGGTGCACAGAACTGTCACACACAGATATAATAAACTGTAGATCTAGCAGAGTGCACAGCACTGTCACACACAGATATAATACACTGTAGATCTAGCAGAGTGCACAGCACTGTCACACACAGATATAATACACTGTAGATCTAGCAGGGTGCACAGAACTGTCACACACAGATATAATAAACTGTAGATCTAGCAGAGTGCACAGCACTGTCACAGATATAATACACTAGATCTAGCAGGGTGCACAGCACTGTCACACACAGATATAATACACTGTAGATCTAGCAGGGTGCACAGAACTGTCACACACAGATATAATAAACTGTAGATCTAGCAGAGTGCACAGCACTGTCACACACAGATATAATACACTGTAGATCTAGCAGAGTGCACAGCACTGTCACACACAGATATAATACACTGTAGATCTAGCAGGGTGCACAGAACTGTCACACACAGATATAATAAACTGTAGATCTAGCAGAGTGCACAGCACTGTCACAGATATAATACACTAGATCTAGCAGGGTGCACAGCACTGTCACACACAGATATAATACACTGTAGATCTAGCAGGGTGCACAGAACTGTCACACACAGATATAATACACTGTAGATCTAGCAGAGTGCACAGCACTGTCACACACAGATATAATACACTGTAGATCTAGCAGGGTGCACAGAACTGTCACACACAGATATAATAAACTGTAGATCTAGCAGAGTGCACAGCACTGTCACAGATATAATACACTAGATCTAGCAGGGTGCACAGCACTGTCACACACAGATATAATACACTGTAGATCTAGCAGGGTGCACAGCACTGTCACACACAGATATAATAAACTGTAGATCTAGCAGAGTGCACAGCACTGTCACACACAGATATAATACACTGTAGATCTAGCAGGGTGCACAGCACTGTCACACACAGATATAATACACTGTAGATCTAGCAGGGTGCACAGCACTGTCACACACTGTCACAAAGACGGCCAGAGTGGGTTGCGTCAGACCAGAAAGGAATTCAAACACAGACGGACGGTGGTTGTGATGAGCTGAGTGCAATGGCTGCACTCAGCGTTTATTAACAAATAAAAGGTTTGAAAACAGCACAAAACACAGGACACGGCACTTCACGCCAAAATAAAGAGACAAACAAAACGGACTAGACAGTGCACAACAGACAGACGAACAAACACGGTGAGTGAAAACACTCTAACTATTACTTTTACTTTTACTATTATTATTATTATTTTACTTCACCTCCGTCTCCAATCCCGTTCTCCACTCACCGAACACCTAACCCCGAGTGACTAAAAATGTGTCTATTTATACTGTTGTGCTGGGATTCAATTACTAATTAATTATTCACTTGAATCCCAGCACGTGAATGAATTACGTGCAACCCCGTGCCACACATTATACATTTAACCAGCACGTGAAGTGATTTGTGCCCTCCTCGTGCCTAAATACAAATCTACCTTTTTAAATACACGTGAAACACAGACCCGTTTATATCCGTGTACCAATCTATACACCAACATTAACACACGCAACATACAACACATAACACACAAATACACACAGGGGCGGGCACTTTGCCACATATACCCCCCTGTAGCAAAGCACACATGGCCTCAACGGCCACCTCCCCCTTAAATACCCAGCAGTCCAGGCCAAAGTCTCGGGGCTGGGAAGGGAGGCTTCAGGGGCCCATGGCTGAAATGCTGTCAGCTCCCCTGCCGGGTAGTGGCACGGCTGACAGCATGCTGGTCCCGTCCTGCAGCGAAAAAAAGCTGCGGGGCAGGTGGTCCCCGACCTCCCCTTCTTCGTAGCCGGGCTCCCCTCCTGTGGGGCTCCGCCACAAGAACTCCTGCAGAAACTGCTGCTGGGGAAAGTGGTCTCCAGACCTCGTCCCCTTCTTGGCCCCGGCAGCTCCCCTTTCTGGGGCTCCGCCACCGTATCTCCCCTGTGGAGGTGCGGGCAGCAGAGGCAGCTCCTGCTCCTCTGCTCGGCGGTGGCGGAAGCAGAGGCAGCTCCAGCTCCTCTGCTCCTAGTGTAGGAAGCGGTGGTGGTGGCGGAGGCAGAGGCAGCTCCTGCTCCTCTGCTCCTAGTGGAGGAAGCGGTGGTGGTGGCGGAGGCAGAGGCAGCCCTGCTGCTCTGCTCCCTCTGCGGTGGTGGTGGCGGAGGCCATGGGGCTGATGCTGGCCACTCAGAGGGAGGCTGTGGCAGTGCTGGCTCCCTCTGCTGTGGCGGCTGGGCTGGTGTGCGCCAGTGCTGCCCTCATCAGCCTGAATAGAGGCTGCTGGGGACACCAGCCTCCTGCCCCTCCCCCCCCAAAATTTTCAGGGGTTGAGCCTGTAACTCCCTCCCCTTTCGGCTCTTGGGGCTGAACCAGCAGGCATTCTCCCTCTGCTGGTGGCTTGGGTCCCAGGGCTGTGGAAGCCCGACTTGCCTCCCCTTCGGGCTGTGGACGCACCGACTCCTCCCTTTTTGGGCTGTGGACGCACCGACTCCTCCCTTTTTGGGCTGTGGGCCGACCGACTCCTCCCTTTTGGGCTGTGGACGCACTCTCCCCCTCTTGGGCTGTGGGCGCACCGACTCCTCCCCTTTTTGGGCTGTAGACGCACCGACTCCTCCCTCTTGGGCTGTGGACGCACGGCTCCCCCACTCAGGCGTGGGACGCTGGGCTCCTCCCACTCAGGCGTGGGACGCCCGGGCTCCTCCCACTCAGGCGTGGGACGCTCGGGCTCCTCCCACTCAGGCGTGGGGACGTTCGGGCCCTCCCACTCAGGCGTGGGACGTTCGGGCTCCTCCCACTCAGGCGTGGGGACGCCCGGGCTCCTCCCACTCAGGCGTGGGACGTTCAGGCTCCTCCCACTCAGGCGTGGGGACGCTCAGGCTCCTCCCACTCAGGCTGTGGAGGCAAAACCAGCAGGCATTCACCCTCTGCTGGTGGAGATGGGGACAGCAGGTACTCACCCTCTGCTGGTGGAGATGGGGACAGGCATTCATTGCACCCTCTGCTGCTGTTCCTTTTATCGTTGCCTCCAGGTAGCTGAGGAGAAACTCCACACCTTCCTCCAAGGTGTTTGGGGTGTGTTCCTCCTGATAGGCCTCCCATCTCTCACTGTCCATCATCCACAGGGCCCGGACGACTATGGGTAGAGCCTGGGCCTCCAGCCCAGCATTCTCCAGGAACCAGCCCCGCAGTTTGATGGCGTCTTCTGCCATTGACTTTTTTTTTTTTTTTTTTTTTTTTTTCCCCCAAAACAATATTTGTAATCCTTTATTTTTTTTTTCTTTTAATCCAGACCCCTCCTGGTCTGACGCTTGGAGGCGCGGCTATCCCACGAAGACACCACGTGTCACAAAGACGGCCAGAGTGGGTTGCGTCAGACCAGAAAGGAATTCAAACACAGACGGACGGTGGTTGTGATGAGCTGAGTGCAATGGCTGCACTCAGCGTTTATTAACAAATAAAAGGTTTGAAAACAGCACAAAACACAGGACACGGCACTTCACGCCAAAATAAAGAGACAAACAAAACGGACTAGACAGTGCACAACAGACAGACGAACAAACACGGTGAGTGAAAACACTCTAACTATTACTTTTACTTTTACTATTATTATTATTATTTTACTTCACCTCCGTCTCCAATCCCGTTCTCCACTCACCGAACACCTAACCCCGAGTGACTAAAAATGTGCCTATTTATACTGTTGTGCTGGGATTCAATTACTAATTAATTATTCACTTGAATCCCAGCACGTGAATGAATTACGTGCAACCCCGTGCCACACATTATACATTTAACCAGCACGTGAAGTGATTTGTGCCCTCCTCGTGCCTAAATACAAATCTACCTTTTTAAATACACGTGAAACACAGACCCGTTTATATCCCGTGTACCAATCTATACACCAACATTAACACACGCAACATACAACACATAACACACAAAATACACACAGGGGCGGGCACTTTGCCACACACACAGATATAATACACTGTAGATCTAGCAGGGTGCACAGCACTGTCACACACAGATATAATACACTGTAGGTCTAGCAGGGTGCACAGCACTGTCACACACAGATATAATACACTGTAGATCTAGCAGGGTGCACAGCACTGTCACACACAGATATAATACACTGTAGATCTAGCAGGGTGCACAGCACTGTCACAGATATAATACACTGTAGATCTAGCAGGATGCACAGCACTGTCACAGATATAATACACTAGATCTAGCAGAGTGCACAGCACTGTCACACACAGATATAATACACTGTAGATCTAGCAGGGTGCACAGCACTGTCACACACAGATATAATACACTGTAGATCTAGCAGGGTGTACAGCACTGTCACACACATATATAATACATTGTAGATCTAGCAGGGTGCACAGCACTGTCACACACAGATATAATACACTGTAGATCTAGTAGGGTGCACAGCACTGTCACACACAGATATAATACACTGTAGATCTAGCAGAGTGCACAGCACTGTCACACACAGATATAATACACTGTAGATCTAGCAGGGTGCACAGCACTGTCACACACAGATATAATACACTGTAGATCTAGCAGGGTGTACAGCACTGTCACACACAGATATAATACACTGTAGATCTAGTAGGGTGCACAGCACTGTCACACACAGATATAATACACTGTAGATCTAGCAGAGTGCACAGCACTGCCACACACAGATATAATACACTGTAGATCTAGTAGGGTGCACAGCACTGTCACACACAGATATAATACACTGTAGATCTAGCAGGGTGCACAGCACTGTCACACACAGATATAATACACTGTAGATCTAGCAGGGTGCACAGCACTGTCACACACAGATATAATACACTGTAGATCTAGCAGGGTGCACAGCACTGTCACACACAGATATAATACACTGTAGATCTAGCAGGGTGCACAGCACTGTCACACATAGATATAATGCACTGTAGATCTAGTAGGGTGCACAGCACTGTCACAGATATAATACACTGTAGACCTAGCAGGGTGCACAGCACTGTCACACACAGATATAATACACTGTAGATCTAGCAGGGTGCACAGCACTGTCACACACAGATATAATACACTGTAGATCTAGCAGGGTGCACAGCAGTGTCACAGATATAATGCACTATATATCTAGCAAAGTGCACAGCACTGTCACAGATATAATACACTAGATCTAGCAGAGTGCACAGCACTGTCACACACAGATATACTACACTGTAGATCTAGCAGGGTGCACAGCACTGTCACACACAGATATAATACACTGTAGATCTAGCAGGGTGTACAGCACTGTCACACACATATATAATACACTGTAGATCTAGCAGGGTGCACAGCACTGTCACACACAGATATAATACACTGTAGATCTAGTAGGGTGCACAGCACTGTCACACACAGATATAATACACTGTAGATCTAGCAGAGTGCACAGCACTGTCACACACAGATATAATACACTGTAGATCTAGCAGGGTGCACAGCACTGTCACACACAGATATAATACACTGTAGATCTAGCAGGGTGTACAGCACTGTCACACACAGATATAATACACTGTAGATCTAGCAGGGTGCACAGCACTGTCACACACAGATATAATACACTGTAGATCTAGCAGAGTGCACAGCACTGCCACACACAGATATAATACACTGTAGATCTAGCAGGGTGCACAGAACTGTCACACACAGATATAATACACTGTAGATCTAGCAGGGTGCACAGCACTGTCACACACAGATATAATACACTGTAGATCTAGCAGGGTGCACAGCACTGTCACACACAGATATAATACACTGTAGATCTAGCAGGGTGCACAGCACTGTCACACACAGATATAATGCACTGTAGATCTAGTAGGGTGCACAGCACTGTCACAGATATAATACACTGTAGACCTAGCAGGGTGCACAGCACTGTCACACACAGATATAATACACTGTAGATCTAGCAGGGTGCACAGCACTGTCACACACAGATATAATACACTGTAGATCTAGCAGGGTGCACAGCACTGTCACAGATATAATGCACTATATATCTAGCAGAGTGCACAGCACTGTCACACACAGATACAACACACAGCAGGCAAGGCCAGCGCAACAGGATTATATAGACACCATGTTGGGTAGCTGCTGTAGTTCTATACAGGGTTTTATATTAGTGCTATATAGTGTGGTCCCGCTAGCCAGGCTCTGCCCAGCACACAGCAGGCAATGCTAGCGCACGAGATACCATGTTGTAGTGTGGTCATGCAAGCATATGAAGAGAACTTGATGAAACCTGGTAATGACATTCTTCAGCTAATTTCGTTTTGAACTTTCATACGCCTGGTTCAATGTTGACCAGTAAGGCATTTTACATCAACCAAAAGTGTGTACTACACTTGGCAGGGTTTTTTTTTTTTTTTTTTTTTTCTTGGTAATGCGTAAATAGAAGCAGCATGTACCTTTCAACAATTTCCATCCCATAATATTACACCATAGGTTACAACACGCCCTGAAGACAGAAACACACAAACACAAAAATGAAAAAGTCTCTCACATACTTTCAATGCTTTTAAAAAAACGAAACCGTGTTTTTGGAACAAGTAATACAAAAACAGAAGTGGCATAAAAGTGAGGCTCTGGTGTGTGTCTGTCGCTGACTCTGGTTCCCGTTTCCCGGCCAGGTGGGGTCTGTACGGTTCCTCACCAAGCCGCGTTTGCAAACCCAAACTGGAGAAGCATTGCCTTGCTACCCCTCCTCGAGAGGAGTGCAGTGACGGCATGCCGAGTCTGCTCCAGCACTCAAAGAAGTGTTACCACAAGCCTGCTCCTAAAGGTTATTATTATCCCGTGAGTCTGAACAGACTGGTATTATAAACCACACCCCATTGGAACCCAGCAGCCACACTTACAATGTCGAGGAGAGTGTAGATCTCACACTCAGAGCGTCAATGACAAAGCATCCGAAACGTTTCAACCACAACAAGATAAACAGATTAAGTGCGTTAATATCAGATTTTTTAAAATTTATTTATTTATTTATGTATTTATTTTTTTAGATTTACTGACTTATAATTTGTTACTAAGGGTACTTTCACACCTAGTTCACTTCGGCTCCTTTTACACCAGACAAATTAAAGGGAGTTGCTTTTAACGTGAATTCAAACTCACTTGCTGGTTCGGTTTCATAAGAACATAAGAACATAAGAAAGTTTACAAACGAGAGGAGGCCATTCAGCCCATCTTGCTCGTTTGGTTGTTAGTAGCTTATTGATCCCAGAATCTCATCAAGCAGCTTCTTGAAGGATCCCAGGGTGTCAGCTTCAACAACATTACTGGGGAGTTGGTTCCAGACCCTCACAATTCTCTGTGTAAAAAAGTGCCTCCTATTTTCTGTTCTGAATGCCCCTTTATCTAATCTCCATTTGTGACCCCTGGTCCTTGTTTCTTTTTTCAGGTCAAAAAAGTCCCCTGGGTTGACATTGTCTATACCTTTTAGGATTTTGAATGTTTGAATCAGATCGCCGCGTAGTCTTTGTTCAAGACTGAACAGGTTCAATTCTTTTAGCCTGTCTGCATACGACATGCCTTTTAAACCCGGGATAATTCTGGTTGCTCTTCTTTGCACTCTTTCTAGAGCAGCAATATCCTTTTTGTAACAAGGTGACCAGAACTGAACACAATATTCTAGGTGAGGTCTTACTAATGCATTGTAAAGTTTTAACATTACTTCCCTTGATTTAAATTCAACACTTCTCACAATATAGCCGAGCATCTTGTTGGCCTTTTTTTATATCTTCCCCACATTGTCTAGATGAAGACATTTCTGAGTCAACATAAACTCCTAGGTCTTTTTCATAGTTCCCTTCTTCAATTTCAGTATATGATATTTATAATGCACTTCCCAAACACCCTCGGCCTGATTGCTAGAGCGGAAGTTCTCTCTGTTTTTCAGAGAATACTATAGGCTACGTGATGTGCTGTTGTCCGGCTTCTTTTGGTTTATTTGGTGCTTACAACATCAAATCACTGTCGAAGAAACAGAGCATGCATTGAGGCTGGTGTTTAGAAGACGTTTCAAGCGAAGTCAAATATTGATATATTGTGCAACTATAATAAAGCCAGGCGCAATACTTTGCTAAATAATTATTCAATTGTCATTTCAGATTGTTCCTGTGATTTTTCTTTGACTTGTTATCAAGTTGAGAGTGTACTTTTTCTTGCACTTTTTGTATGACCGACACAGCAAAAGAGTGTGCAAGAATGGAATACACTCTGAACTGATCAAAGGGAGCCACCAAACACTTAGAAACAAGTAGAAAATAAATACACATTAAGCAACTGTTTACGATGGTCTGCTTGACTCAGTTTAGTTTCAATAACACTGATGAAGGCACTAGAGCCCAAACGCTGATCTGCTTGACTCAGTTTAGTTTCAATAACACTGATGAAGGCACTAGAGCCCAAACGCTGGTCTGCTTGACTCAGTTTAGTTTCAATAACACTGATGAAGGCACTAGAGCCCAAACGCTGATCTGCTTGACTCAGTTTAGTTTCAATAACACTGATGAAGGCACTAGAGCCCAAACGCTGGTCTGCTTGACTCAGTTTAGTTTCAATAACACTGATGAAGGCACTAGAGCCCAAACGCTGGTCTGCTTGACTCAGTTTAGTTTCACTCACACTGATGAAGGCACTAGAGCCCAAACGCTGGTCTGCTTGACTCAGTTTAGTTTCAATAACACTGATGAAGGCACTAGAGCCCAAACGCTGGTCTGCTTGACTTGGGTAGAAAAACGTGGGTAACGTTTGTTTTTAATGTCTAAAAAGAGAGAGGAACGCAGTGTGTGTTTGTGAAAAGGTGACCGTGTGCAGCTGGCAGTGTCAGGAAGCAGGATGATTAATTCAGGAGCAGGGATGATAAGCACAGTGCAGAGATAGGGATCGGCAGCACGTCGATATCCACACAGCAATGTGAGCCCCGCTCTGTCACTCACACCACCACACAGCTGAGAGGAGCATCGATCACTCTGAAACCCGACACACGCACACTGAGAGACAGCCCTGGGGGGTGAGGTTGACCGATGAAAAGATTGCTCCAGGATATAGGCAGTACTGGGACTGATTCTGGGTGGCTAGGCTGTGTGTTAAAACAATAGACAAGCTGGAGAGCTCTCTGTTACTGAAGCTGCATCATTCTCTAAGCCTGAAGACCTGCTTCATTTAGTTTGTGTTGGGAAATAATAGCAGCTTTGATTCTTGTTCTGTGTGATTACATCTGTCTCAGCAGCGCTGTCAGAGAAGGTAAAAGAGAATTTTAAGATCCTAAGGGTCTCCCCTGGTAGAGGCAGTGTTGCATGGCGTGCAGGGTGAGTCACAGAGTCAGGGGAGCGCAGGGGTCCCAGAGGGTCTCCCCTGGTTCCTGGCTGTACCAAGTCGCTGGCCTTCACTGGGAATTCCACAGGGAATATTGGCTTGGTCCTAGGTTAGTGAGACAAAGGGATTGAGTCACCTTATCGCACTACCGCGGCCCTACTGATAGGGCTGAAGCAGACACCTGCAGGGCTGGCCTTTGTCCTCCAGGGGGTGGTAGTTCACATCTGCTGTGAAGCTCATGGATGTAAAAGTGAAACAGCTTCCAAAGTAAATATCTCATTTTTGGACGCCACTTGGTGAAATTCCCATCTTACAGACCCTCGTGCTTTATCTGAGAGTAACAATGACAATGCAGTAAGGCAGTAAGGCAATAAGGCAGTAACACTGGAAATGTAATTAAGGATCTTAGCAGAAACCGCAATAGTTGAGTCACACTGCCCTCTACCTGTAGAGATGCGCAACAACAGCAGCTTGACTCAGAAACTGAAACATACTGACACACACACACACTAACACACAGCTACACACACAGCTACACATACATACACACACACACAAAGCTACACACACAGCTACACACACACACACACACTGACACATAGCTACACACATACACACAGATGCACAAACACACAGACGCACAAACACACACACATACAGGCACGGGGACACACAGACAGACAGACAGACAGACACATAAACACACACACACACACTGAGACACAGTCACACACAGACACACACACACTGAGACACACAGACACACACACACACACAAACACACTGAGACACACAGACACACACTGAGACACACACAGTGACACAGACACAGACACACACACACACACACTGAGGCGCGCACATAGTGACACAGACACACACAGACACACAGTGACACAGACACACAGTGACACAGACACACACACACTGACACACACACACACTGAGACACACACACAGACACACACACACACAGACACACACTGGCACACACACACACACACTAAGGCACACACAGTGACATAGACACACACAGACACACACTGATACACACAGACACACACACACACACACACACACACACACACACACACACACACTGAGGCGCACACACACACACACACACACACACACACACACACACACACACAGAGCAGTAACTATTTCAGCAGAAACAACCTGAAAGCAGGGTTTTTCGGAATTCAGAAAGTGGTTTAGAAATGACCCAACTGTAAATGCAGTACAGTAATTTCTGTAACAATAACAAAATGCAAAGTCACAACAAGAATTGAAGTGAAAGCATGGTAATGCACATGGAGGTCTGGTAATATTAAAAAACAAACTATGGTCAACTAACCCTTAAAACAGTTCCCCACAGTAAAAGCACAGCACAGTGTAATAAAGCACATGGAGGTATGGTAATGCATATTAAAACCATGGCAAATGCATGTGGGAAAAGTGCAAAGTGATCGTGCAGACTTTCTGAGCACATTTATAAATTTATTAGAAGTAATTAAATAAAAACAAAAAAACTAAATGAACAAATATAATCTGTTTCTGTAGACCCTGTTGTGGTTTGAAATGTGTACTGCTTCGTCTTTTAACCAGCCAGTCACTTCACATTTTTGTTGTGCTGAAAAAGGAACTCCTTGAGTATACATGGGGCAGCAGTGTGGAGTAGTGGTTAGGGCTCTGGACTCTTGACCGGAGGGTCGTGGGTTCAATCCCCGGTGGGGGACACTGCTGCTGTACGCTTCAGCAAGGTACTTTACCTAGATTGCTCCAGTAAAAACCCAACTGTATAAATGGGTAATTGTATGTAAAAATAATGTGATATCTTGTAACAATTGTAAGTCGCCCTGGATAAGGGCGTCTGCTAAGAAATAAAATAATAATAATAATGAGATCTGCAAATATTTCTCCACTATCTTTATTATTATTATTATTATTGCGTAAACATAAAACTATAACAAGAATATACAACAAGAAGATTTCTTTCATAACATCTCTAAAGGAATGACATCAGCTTTATACATTGCTGGGGTATTGCATGCTCACTCTTTGAATAAATTGAATAAATCACAAACAGCAGGTGTTTTGCTTTTCCATTTTTAATGGTCCTGATGGTGCTGCTATAATCGTCCATCTCTATTTTAAACAGATTAAAATTTGGTTTATGGCCTGACCATTTCACTTTATGAATATGATACCTCCCAAATATTAAGATCAATCATATATACCACATTCAGTTCCAAATATATATTTTTTAAAATAAAATAATATCTCGTCACCACCAAACTGTACAGTTTCCCTTAGTGTTCTCATAATATAATGCTGCATATCATTCCAAAATCACTTTGTATAAATACATTGATAAAATAAATGAAATATAGTTTCTGTTTCCATATTACAAAACACACAATTGTAATGAACTTCAAGTTTATCTAGCCAGCACATGTTTACAGGATAAATCCATGAACAATCTTATAAGATACCTCTTTAACTTTGTTGATGAGCAAGATTTTTCAAACTTTCTTCCAATTTATATGCTCAAATAATGCACTCCAGTAAAATCTTGTCGAAGGAATCTTACAATTATTACATAAATTCCTAGTGTGTTTATTGTTTCACTTATTATTTAATATATTTATACCACCTACAGACATGGTCTGCATCAATTCTACACCACACCCTCTTTTGTAGCTTCTTAGAAGTACCAGAGCCCCTCTGGGAATTGTATCAAACACTATTGCAAACTCTTTAGTAGTAATTGGAATTTTAAATGGTGTCAAAAACTCAGAATAATTAAACAGCTGTCCATCTTCCTTAATTGACTCACAAACAAATATTATCATCATACCAATTTTGAAAAAAATAGATATTTTTATATCTTATATCCTTATTATTCCAAATTATGTGTCTATGTGGGGAAAAATTATGCTTATATATTAAAGTCCAAGCTAATAGTACCTGCTTATGAAAATCAGCCAGTTCAATAGGGATTTTATTCACATCAAAGTTACATCTCAGGAAGAATTCAAAACCACCAACCCCTGAAAGACATAGTTAGGGAAAATATTCCAATTACTATCCTTATTTTTAATATAGTTCTTTATCCAACTTACTTTAAAAATAATATTTTATTAAGACCGCCTTGTTCTTGTGTGTTACAAAGTAAATAATGACGTTTGTTTTTCCAAATGAAATTATATCAAACTTTATCAAGCTCCTTTATTACATGTTGAGATACATCTAATGAAAGTGATGCATAAACTGATGTGGATAATCCTTCTGTCTTTGATAGTACAACACGTCCAGATAGAGATATATAAACTGATGTGGATAATCCTTCTGTCTTTGATAGTACAACACGTCCAGATAGAGATATATCCCCCGACAGCCAGGAATTACATTTTCTTTTAGTTTTTTTTCTATAGTGGGACTAAAGTTTGATCTACTTCTTTATTTTTGCTCTTTACCAATCTTAATCCCAAGATCTGTAATTACATTTTTTATTGGAATATCACATATTTCCCTCAACTGGCAATTTTTTAAAGCAAATAACTCACATTTTTTAAATATTTAAAGTCAATCCAGATACAGAAATAAACATCTTTATACTCTTAATAGCCTTTACACCTTCCTCTTTGTCTCCCAAAACTGACATATCGTCAATTCTTTTCCCAGTATAGCTATGCCTTGGTATGTATTTTTTATTAATATAAAGAGCCAAAGTTAGTGTGACCAACAAAGAGAGGAAAGGAGAGATAGGGCAGCCCTGCCGAATCCCTCTACCAATATGAAATCTTGGGGAGGTTCTATCTGGCATTTTAATTGAACTATTACATCCATTATAAATAGTCTAAATAACATTCTGAAAATATTGCTAACATACGGCCCTAAAATAAATCTGGACAGCATCTTCCCCTAGTGGTTTGGCGCTGGAATTATGTGCAGTACTGCTGAGTGCCACCAGATGGCAGCCTTGTGCACAGGCCTGTGCCCGTCTGTGCATTGACTCAAACTGTGGTCTGTTCTTGTATGAATCTCACCTGTTCTGCACCTCTCACAGATCTCAGATGCGCAGTTTTTTTTTAAAAAACGCTGATAGCAACCATGGATTTCTATTTTAACACATGATATCCGAAAGTACACTGGGTTAAAGAAAGTTCCCAGTTTCTATGCCTTATTCCCAGGAAAGCAGTCGCACTTGCCCTTCCTTGGTCATTTCTCATCAGCAGTGTCTTCTGGCTCAATTTACTGGCTGAAAGCAGGCTAGTCAATATGAGAAGCAGGCTCTGTCGCTCCAGTATTGAGATATTTTCATTTTTCTCAAAATCTGTCTCTTCCTGGCTTTGAGTGTCTTTGAGCCTGTCTGGAGAGTCCTAAGGGACAGGCACTGAGCAGCTCTTGTTGGTGGTCCAGTTTGACTTGGTTACGACGACACTGATTATGAGGTGGTCGGGGTGCTGCTCCAGAAATCCAGGGTTCAGGAGAGTCACCCCCGCAGCCAACACATCCCCCAGTACTCCCAGTGCACAGACAGACACATACTGCTTATCTATCTAACAGGGCTGAGTGTTTCAACACAAACCCAACAGCGTTTAGTTTACAGGGGATCACAAAATACCCTGATAAACCACTAGGGGGTGTGCTGAAACTCATACGCGTACTCCAGCACTGAACCACTAGGGGGAGATGATTCACCATACCGATTTTGTGTGTGTGTGTCAGTGTGTGTGTGTGTTAGTGTGTGTGTCTCAGTGTGTGTGCATGTGTGTGTCAGTGTGTGTGTGTGTTAGTGTGTGTGTGTGTGCGTGTGTGTGTGTGTGTTAGTGTGTGTGTCTCAGTGTGTGTGCATGTGTGTGTCAGTGTGTGTGTGTTAGTGTGTGTGTGTGTTAGTGTGTGTGTGTGTTAGTGTGTGTGTCAGTGTGTGTGTCTCAGTGTGTGTGTGTGAGGGTGTATCAGTGTGTGTGTCAGTGTCAGTGTGTGTGTCTCAGTGTGTGTGTGTGTGTTAGTGTGTGTGTCAATGTGTGTGTCTCAGTGTGTGTGTGTCAGTGTGTGTGTCAGTGTGTGTGTCAGTGAGTGTGTGTGTCAATGTGTGTGTGTGTTAGTGTGTGTGTCAGTGTGAGTGTGTGTGTGTGTGTATCAGTGTGTGTGTGTGTGTGTGTGTGTGTCAGTGTGTGTGTGTCAGTGTGTGTGTGTGTGTGTGAGTGTCAATGTGTGTGTGTGTGTGTGTGTTAGTGTGTGTGTGTATCAGTGTGAGTGTGTGTGTGTGTATCAGTGTGTGTGTGTGTGTGTGTCAGTGTGTGTGTCAGTGTGTGTGTGTGTGTGTGTGTCAGTGTGTGTGTCAGTGTGTGTGTGTGTGTCAGTGTGTGTGTCAGTGTGTGTGTGTATGTATGTCAGTGTGTGTGTCAGTAAGGGTACAGGATGTCGTTATCCAATGCAGAGGAAGTGGATGTGTTGTGACAGCGCTGTGCAGACTGTCTCCCAGAATCCTCTCTGCTCCACCGCACATTAACCCTTCACACCCCTTCTGCACTGACAATACAGACAGACAGACAGACAGACAGACAGACAGACAGACAGACAGACAGGGACTGAGGGAGGGCTACTCCAGTGGCAGCGCAGACACACTGACAGACAGACTGACTCTCACACTCTACCCAGTGAATCGAGGTTCTGAGGAAATTCGCTTTGTATCACTTCGTGTTCCAGGCGTCACATCCTGGGGACTTTACCAACCCCTCAGCAGAGCTCTCAAACACGTCTGCTCTCTGAGTACAGCTGGTACACAAGAGTGTAGCTATGAACCTGCTCCCCTGCGACACTCTGCCCCCCTCTGCACCAACTGAGACATTAATGAGTGAAGGGATCCTCCCTCAAGACACCTGCCAGCCCCTTGTAGAGTCTATACCATGTTACGACTGTGAAACGGTGGCCCGACCCAGTATTAGGGACAGGTCCTATTAAAGAAGTCAGGCAGGGTTAGGGTTAAATGTTGGCACTCTGGAATGTAACAGCATCGACCCCACAAGGTGTTGGAAGGTGTCTTGAGGGCTCGATTCACTCATTAATATTTCCACCTTGAGCAAGCCTCTCTAACTGTACATTCCCTCTCTATCACTAATCCAAGAGGGACAAAATCTCAAAAGGTCTTTAACTCTGGAGATCCTCCTCCCCTCTGCAGAACAAACCACAGCGTGCTTCTAAGTAGCTTAAAGTCTCTAATGTAGGAAAAAGAAGGTTGTATACAATTGAAATTATTATTATTTATTTCTTAGCAGATGCCCTTATCGAGGGCGACTTACAATTGTTACAAGATACCACATTATTTTGACATACAATTACCCATTTATACAGTTGGGTTTTTACTGAAGCAATCTAGGTAAAGTACCTTGCTCAAGGGTACAGCAGCAGTGTCCCCCTCCTGGGATTGAACCCACGACCCTCCAGTCAAGAATCCAGAGCCCTAACCAGTACTCCACACTGCTGCCCATGTGTTTCAGTATTTACAAGCCGGGTTCCATGGTAACCACCAAACACTAGACCTGGGTTAATATTACCTATAATACTAATATGGTATCAAATGAAAGCTGTGTACGAGCCCTTGTTCAATAATGTCATAAAGCTAGAATTTTACATGTTTACATTTTATACAGCCATCATTTTAACATATGAGAGCCTTTAGCCTACTAAATAAACAGTCAGACATTGTCCCACCATGGGAGGCATTCCCACCACAGATTCTCTTCGATTCTTGTCTCTTCTGTATGATATCAGTGGGGAGTCTTGCTGTATAATGGTAAAGTTTCTTGGCACGATGTTGTGTATTTCTCTGTTGGTCGGGTGATAAGTGAGGACCAGAGGAATCTTGTTCTCCGCATGCTGTTTGCTCTTATTATATGAAGCATCCTTTCTGTTTATATTAGAAATGCAGGATTAGCTTCAGCGATGCTCTTGTGTGGAAAACCACAGTTAAAAAAAACACCCATTTCCTCACTTCCGGTGAAAAAGTCTTGATCATCGTTGCAAAAGAGTCTTAACAGTTGTGAAGAGGGATTGGAGTCACTGCTACAGGGTGCTGTGCGATGCATGCTGATTTCCACTCTCCACCACTGAGCGGTCAGCGTTGCTCTGCCTCAAGAGGGCTTACTGACCACTCTGACCCTGAGTGAAGGTGACAATCAGCTTGTATCTCACACAGCACACTCGAGTGTACTATATATACTTAAATACGAACAGCACAGCTCATTCTAGTGTGATGTTTCCATCTGATACAAAATATCTCATACGAAGACATTTCAGTTGGCTGTATCACATCAATAGCAGGGTCTGCTGTGTATGTAAATATATATATATATATATATATATATATATATATATATATATATATATATATATATATATATATATATATGTATATATATATATGTATTTATAAAATTATATATAACATATCGATCACATCAATATCAGGGCCTGCTGCATATTAATAGAGATATATGCTGCGTTATATATAGAAATAGAAATATGCAGATCTGTAACTGTTGCAGAGTCATATGCAGCCCCACACAACACAGACAGAAAGTAAACACTGTACCACAGTGAACACCAAGTGTTGAAGAACTTCCTCTACAGGCTTGTCAGCCTCTTCTCAGGTCCTCACAAGCTGTGTGTGTGTGTTGTGTTTCAATCTGTGTCATTCAGTTTAGAAAAGTGTTTTAAAAAAACATTGCAAACTAGGGTAAGCTATAAATGCGTAACACAACCATGGGAAAAGCATGGAGCTTGTGTGCACTGAGACCCAGCAGAGCTCGATGTTTACAGAGCTCAGCGCCGCACTGAGACCCAGCGGAGCGACAATGTTCTAGAGCTCAGCGCCGTTTGAGACCCAGCAGAGCTCAGAGCTCAGCACTGCACTGAGACCCAGCAGAGCGAGACCCAGTGGAGACCCAGCCACGCGATTTTTACAGAGCTCAGCGCCGCACTGAGACCCAGCGGACGATGAGAGCCAGCGGAGCCAGACCCAGCTGTTTACAGAGCTCAGCGCCGCACTGAGACCCAGCGGAGCGCGCTGTTTACAGAGCTCAGCTCAGCACCAGCGGACTGAGACCCAGCTCACTGAGCCCAGCGGAGCACGATACAGAGCTCAGCGCCGCACTGAGACCCAGCGGAGCCACGCTGTTTACAGAGCTCAGCGCTGCACTGAGACCCAGCGGAGCGCGATGTTTACAGAGCTCAGCGCCGCACTGAGACCCAGTGGAGCGCGATGTTTACAGAGCTCAGCGCTGCACTGAGACCCAGCGGAGCCACGCTGTTTACAGAGCTCAGCGCCGCACTGAGACCCAGCGGAGCCGCGATGTTTACAGAGCTCAGCACCGCACTGAGACCCAGCGGAGCCACGCTGTTTACAGAGCTCAGCGCTGCACTGAGACCCAGCGGAGCCACGCTGTTTACAGAGCTCAGCACGCAGTTTACAGAGCTTACAGAGCTGCTGCACTGAGACCCAGCGGAGCCAATGCTGTTTACAGAGCTCAGCGCCGCACTGAGACCCAGCGGAGCCACGCTGTTTACAGAGCTCAGCACCGCACTGAGACCCAGCGGAGTGCGATGTTTACAGAGCTCAGTGCCGCACTGAGACCCAGCGGAGCCACGCTGTTTACAGAGCTCAGAGACCCAGCTGCACTGAGACCCAGAGCTGGACTGCCACGCTGTTTACAGAGCTCAGCGCCGAGACCCAGCGGAGACCCAGCGGAGAGCTCAGCTGTTTACCCAGAGCTCAGAGCTCAGCTGCACTGAGACCCAGTGGAGCCACGCTGTTTACAGAGCTCAGCACCTGAGACCCAGTGAGCCACCCAGCGGAGCTCACGATGTTTAGACCCAGCGGAGCCACGCTGTTTACAGAGCTCAGCGCTGCACTGAGACCCAGCGGAGCCACGCTGTTTACAGAGCTCAGTGCTGCACTGAGACCCAGCGGAGGAGTTTACAGAGCTCAGCCCGCACCCAGAGCCACACTGTTTACAGAGCTGAGCACCGCACTGAGACCCAGCGGAGCGCGATGTTTACAGAGCTCAGCACCGCACTGAGACCCAGCGGAGCCACGCTGTTTACAGAGCTCAGCGCTGCACTGAGACCCAGTGGAGCCACGCTGTTTACAGAGCTCAGCGCCGCACTGAGACCCAGCGGAGCCACTGAGAGCCCAGCGCTGACTGAGACCCAGCGGAGCTACCGCCAGTTTACAGAGCTCAGCGCCACTGAGACCCAGCGAGCCACGCTGTTTACAGAGCTCAGTGCTGCACTGAGACCCAGCGGAGCCACGCTGTTTACAGAGCTCAGTGCTGCACTGAGACCCAGCGGAGCCACGCTGTTTACAGAGCTCAGTGCTGCACTGAGACCCAGCGGAGCCACGCTGTTTACAGAGCTCAGCGCCGCACTGAGACCCAGCGGAGCCACGCTGTTTACAGAGCTCAGTGCTGCACTGAGACCCAGCGGAGCCACGCTGTTTACAGAGCTCAGCGCCGCACTGAGACCCAGTGGAGCCACGCTGTTTACAGAGCTCAGCGCCGCACTGAGACCCAGTGGAGCCACGCTGTTTACACTGCACGGGACTGGAACCCTGGGAAGAGGGGACTCCCATAATAACCTTCATTGGTGATAATAAATAAAGTAATTGCATTGGTGAATGAGTGTACAGGGGGCCTCGCTCACGCTGCCTAACACGCTCCAAGTGTGCACCACTGCTCTACAAAAAGGGCAAGAAAGTTTGAGGACCCCTGATCTAGAAAGCGTCCTTGTTTGTGGCTCCAGGGGTGTGGGTTCTCATCTCACCCCCTACCCCCCTCACACCCTCACCTGGTCTCCATCGTGGTCTGTGTCAGAGCTGCACTCACACTGACGAAGGCGCTAGCCAGAAACATGCGAAGCTACGAGACACCAGGCCTGGTCCCTCATACTATTTTTATCAAAGTGTCGATTAGTTTTTTGCAAGTTTTTTATTTTAGCAAGTGACAAGGTGGTTCTGCACGAACGTGAAAAGATTTAGCAGCCACTGTTAGTTGTTACCAGCAGTCATTAAAATGTGTGCAGCTGTGCTTTGTCACAGACAAGATCTCTGCAAATTTAAGAACTTGGTCAGGATCTGAAACATCACAGTTGCCTTCATTGGTGTCATCTCCTCCTTCTCCTTCTCCTCCTCCTTCTTCTTCTTCTTCTTCTTCTTCTTCTTCTTCTTCTTCTTCTTCTTCTTCCTTCTTCTCCTCCTCCTCCTCCCTAAGTGTAATCATTAACCTGCCTCCCCCCACACTCTGCCCCTGGTAGATGATAGAAATTCATCAGGTATACCAACTTAGAGAGAAGACAAAGGCATGTTAAACATATCGTAATGTTGGGAAGTTTGCTCTACTTCAAAAGGCACTTTTCCTTGTAACAGATCTCGTTGTGTAACCTGTCCTAAACCTTCTATCACCACTAATGAACAGTTTACTTGCACTATCAAGGGAATTGTGTATTGCATCATCTGCTAAAAGTGCAACTTGCTATATACTGGAAGAGACTAGAAGACGTTAGTTGATCGCTTTGTAGAACACATCAGAAGCATGAAGATCAAATCCACCTGGTCACCTGTAGTTATGCATTTTAATACCGATGGACATTCTATTGATGATGTCACTGTCTGTAGAATGCATATGGAACACCTGCAACCAGAAAGCAGAAACAACACAAGATGGTTTTCAAACTCTGCACTTTGGAACCTTTTGGAATAAACATTCTACCATGGAGCCCCACTTGGCTTTATTTGAAGTTAATTCTGAAAGACAAACAACGCCTGGACATTATGGCATTGTAGCTGATGATCTATGGCATTGTAGCTGATGATCTATGGCAATGTAACTGATGATCTATGGCATTGTAGCTGATGAAGGACTCTTGTGTCCATAACATCCTCAATACTATTACTTTCATTTTTTGGTTTATTTTTAAAATTCTAGTGTGCATTGTAGTCCGAAATGTCCTGATATAATTGATATTTTGTCATCAATTAAATCAATTTTAAAAATTGTATTTATCTATTACCTTTTTTGTTTTGATTTTGCTCCTTTGGTAAAAAACAGTTTTCCTTTTTCAAATATATATATATATATATATATATATATATATATATATATATATATATATATATATATATATATATATATATATAGTGAGATAGTGTAGTCCTGGGGGAATGGGACTACATCTCCCAGAGGGGAACAGCCTTAGTTTGTTTAATTGTTTATTTAATTTGATTAATTGTTTAATTAGTAATGATCCCCTGCACCTGGCTAGCATTGTAAATTAGAGCCAGGTGCAGGGTGTTTAAAGAAAGCAGCCAGTCTGTTCGGGGCTGCTGTGTGAAGAGCCTGCTTGCGAGTGTGTGCAGGTGTACAAAGAAAAAGGTAGGGTAGGTTTTGTTTTGAATAGTGTTTGTGTTCCAGGTAAACAGCTTAGCTGTCCTGTGTATAGGTAGGTTCCAGTGTGGTGTAGTTAGTGCTCAAAAAGAGCTAGATGTTTGTTTTGTTTTTGTATTTGTTTATTAAATTAGCGCGTAAGCGCTTGAAAAAACGCAATTTCCTGTGTCCTGGGTCTGTTTTAAAGGGGCAATGAACCCGAGTGGGTGCGGTTCTTTTACAATATATATATATATACAGTGCCCTCCATAAGTATTGGGACTGTGAAGTCAAAATTGCTATTTTTGCTGTACACTCAAGCAATATGAAAATACGAAAAAAAGATTAATATGAGGCAAAAGTACAGAATGTCACCTTTTATTTCTAGTGGTTAAAAGACATACATGTTTTACCAACTAAGAACAGCACTTTTAGAGTTCCATCCCCCCATTTTATGTGAGCATAAGTATTGGGACAATTCAACTTAAAGCAAATATAAGAAGTATAAAAGCTAGTATTTAATCACAAATCCCTTGCATGCAGTAACAGCAGTGAGTCTGCGACCCACTGACATCACCAAACTCTTGGTATCGTCCTTTGAAATGCTTTGCCAAGCCTTTACTGCAGCCATTTTCAGCTGTTTGTTTTTGGGAGTTTCTGACTTCAGTCTCCTCTTCAGCAAGTGAAATGCATGTTCAATCGGAGTTAAATCAGGAGATTGACTTGGCCAGTCTAAAACTTTCCACTTTTTTCCCCTGCTGAACTCCTTGGTTGCGTTGGCAGTGTGTTTTGGGTCATTGTCCTGTTGCATTGTGACGCACCGCCCAATGAGTCTGGTGGCATTTTCCATGCCATGACACTGCCTCCACCACGCTTCACAGATGAGGTGGTATGCTTTGGATCATCTGCAGTTCCTTTTTTTCTCCACACTTTTGCCTTCCCATCACTTTGATAAAGGTTAATCTTCATCTCATCTGTCCATAAAACTCTGTTCCAAAACTCTACTAGCTCATCTCTGTACTTTTTAGCAAATTCTAATCTGTCCTTTCTGTTTTTGGTGCTGATCAGAGGTTTGCATCTTGCAGTGTAGCCTTTGTAATTCTGCTGCCGAAGTCTTCTGCAAACAGTAGATTGTGACACTTTCACCCCAGCATTCTGGAGGTTGTTGGTGATTTCACCGACTCTTATTTTAGGGTTGTTTTTCACAGCTCTGGTCATTTTTCTGTCATCAACTGCTGTTGTTTTCCTTGGCCGACCTGGTCGTTGCCGATTGCTGAAGACACCAGTGGTTTCTTTCTTTTTCAGGACATTCCAAACTGTTGATTTGGCTATGCCCAACTTTTGTGCTATGGTTCTAATTGAGTTCCTCTTTTCTTTTAGCATCCAAATCGCTTGCTTTTCTTTCATAGACAGCTCCCTAGTCTTCATGTTGGATTATGCCTACTGACACCAAACGCAGACTCCAAAGGCAAAAGCAAAGGATAGAACTGAGACTACACATTCACAGCTCTTTTATGTGTGAACAATCAATTAGACACACTGGTGAGCCAAATGTCCCAATACTTATGCTCACATAAAATGGGGGGATGGAACTCTGAAAGTGCTGTTATTCTTAGTTGGTAAAACATGTATGTGTTGAAACAGCCAGAAATAAAAGGTGACATTCTGTACTTTTTGCCTCATATTCATCTTTTAATCGTATTTTCATATTGCTTGAGTGTACAGCAAAAAATAGCACTTTTGACTTCACTGTCCCAATACTTATGGAGGGCACTATATATATATATATATATATATATATATATATATATACACACGCGTACACACACACACACAGTCAGCACTCGGATATACCACACTCATATACACATCAGTCACGTTTTACCGTCCTTGTATTAAGAAACAAATCAATTCCTATTATATATCTATGTAACAAATGAATGCACTTTCACGTCACACACGATTTCAGCCTCCGTCGTCAGTTTTCTGATACAAAGCCCATCTCTTCAATGTTACAGTTTATTTGATTGTCCGTCACAGCCCGCTTTGTTCTTTTTTTCTTGCATGCCAAATCAGTTTGTCTTTATATTGTGCAGTTACACAGAGCGCAACAACAATGCGAACGAGACCAGCGGCTGCAATGTAAAACAGTTCATCATTAAATTAGATACCGCGATGTATTTCTTAAATCTGTGATCTTAAGTTGCTTTTGTGCATTTTAATTTGCAGTTCATGTAAATGTATGTACTGTATTACAGTCCACGTGTCCACAGTTGTCTCTTCTGGCAAGTAATATTTTCAGAAATATATATTGTTCTAAATTAAAATACGTCTTCTGTTAAATATAGTACTGTACCAAAAAAAAATACAGTACATCTAAATGGAAGCCTGTTTATTTTAAACCACAGTCCTGTCAGCTACAGTATGTATTTTTGACATTGTATCTTTTTTTTGTTCCCTGAAAAACAGACAAGGGTTGGAACAAAATGAAATAATCAGATATAAGAACATAAGAACATAAGAAAGTTTACAAACGAGAGGAGGCCATTCAGCGATCTTGCTTGTTTGGTTGTTAGTAACTTATTGATCCCAGAATCTCATCAAGCAGCTTCTTGAAGGATCCCAGGGTGTCAGCTTCAACAACATTACTGGGGAGTTGGTTCCAGACCCTCACAATTCTCTGTGTAAAAAGTGCCTCCTATTTTCTGTTCTGAATGCCCCTTTATCTAATCTCCATTTGTGACCCCTGGTCCTTGTTTCTTTTTCAGGTCAAAAAAAAGTCCCCAGTGTCGACATTGTCTATAGTTTTTAGGATTTTGAATGCTTGAATCAGATCACCGTGTAGTCTTCTTTGTTCAAGACTGAATAGATTCAATTCTTTTAGCCTGTCTGCATACGACATGCCTTTTAAACACAGGATAATTCTGGTTGCTCTTCTTTGCACTCTTTCTAGAGCAGCAATATCCTTTTTGTAATGAGGTGACCAGAACTTAACACAATATTCTCTGTGAGGTTTTACTAATGCATTGTAAAGTTTTAATATTACTTCCCTTGATTTAAATTCAACACTTCTCACAATATATCCGAGCATCTTGTTGGCCTTTTTTATAGCTTCCCCACATTGTCTAGATGAAGACATTTCTGAGTCAACATAAACTCCTAGGTCTTTTTCATAGTTCCCTTCTTCAATTTCACTATCTCCCATATTATATTTATAATGCACCATTTATATGCATCACTGTTTTTACAAAGCTGTTGAAGGAATGAGAGAACCTATATATGAATTGTGCACGTCTTACTATCTTGTGGCCATGAGATAGTTATCACGACTTACTATGCACGAGACATTATCTTCTGGCCATGAAATAAAATAGCTGTCTCATGAGAACGATTTAATATCTCATGCGCGACGTACTATCTTCTGATAGTAATTTGTGTGCACAAAATATTAAATCGTTCGCACAAGATTATTTTTTTCCCCTCTCATGTCCCTTCCCGGGCTCTGTACTCTGACTGTATATATATGGAGCCCCACTTGGCTTTATTTTAGATGAATTCTGAAAAACAAACAGCTATGGAATAGCTGATGAAGGACTCTTGTGTTGGTAACATTTTGGCGTTTGGACATGGAGAAGAATTTCTTTTCCAGTTTCATAAAATG